>CM033747.1:31356068-31898232 GCA_019671005.1 Hibiscus mutabilis | reverse complement strand
AAATAAAACTTGAATCCATAAACCCCAATCATATTCATACAAACTAAAATATGTAGGGTTTAAATCTCAACTCAATAACATGATTTTAACATTATGCTAGCTTGATTTCAACTTGAATTTCATCATGAAATCATAAAATTCCAAAAGCCCCAAACTTTTTCCATAAACCCTAATTTCTTCTCATGAAAAATTCTCATCAATCAAGCATGTTTTCCATGAATTATTTACACCAAAAGATAGAGCTTGAAGAGTAGAACAACTTTGCAGTTCGAAAGATTACCTAAAAATCGAGTTTCAGAGCTTGAATCGAGCTTGAAAATTTTTCTCATTTTTCTCCCCTTAGTTCGAAATATTTCAAGAAAGATGAACAATTTGGTTCATATTTTACTTATTTAAATCTACATGTTAAAATTAAATGAATTTAAAATCCATTTAATTAGTGAAATTACTAATTTGTCCTTTTAATCCAATGGCCAAGACTTAATCTTATCAAAAATCAATGGCCATGATTTGATACAAGTTTAACTCACCTTTCAAAATTGCCCTTAATATTTCAAAATATTTCAAAATTGCCATCCTTGTCAAATGACCAATTTGCCCTATAACTAGTCTTTATTACTAGTTTGCCATTCTTGTAAAAATTCAACCAAGTCTAGTTGGAATCCAACCAACTACAATAAAATCTTATCAAAGACTTTCCCATGGCTTTCGGATCACTCTTTAAAATTTTAGTTCGATCCTATTTCCCAATATTCGTAAAATACTTCTACTACGATTTTACCTTTTCCGAACTATCGGATTTATTCCAAAAATTCCATATTTCTATATTTGGGAAATAAAATCTATTATCTCATAAAAATTTCCTTTCCTAGAACTTAGATTGAATTTTTCCTAACTCTGTCTACTATTCCGATAATTATCGAAAACCTTCATAGAATAAAAATTTCTCTTAAAAATCCTTTATCGATAATCCATTCGAATATTCTTTACTTTTATTGAGTCCAAAATATCGATTAGAAACACTTTTATGGGACTTTCCCGGAGGTCACCAATCCTAGTATTTCCCTAGCCTGAGCACGCTTAATAATTTTATTCGATCCAAATTCAATACCTTTTACTGTATCTTAATTCTTAAAACTGATATCAAGGTTCTTATTTCAATCAGATTTACCCTTATACTGAATAAAATCATTTATTGGGGAAATTTACACTTTAGTCCCCAAACTTTTCCAAAGTTTTATACTTTTAACCCCAAAACTTTCAAAATTTACATTTCGGTCACTGACCAAAATTTGGGATATTATAATGACCTTTACTGTTATAGAGTAATGCCATTTGGATTAAAAAAATGCAAGAGCAATATACTAAAGGCTGGTTAATAAAATTTTTCGATATCAAATAGGAAAAAACATAGAGGTTTACGTCGATGACATACTAACCAAAAGTTTTTCTTTTGAGAAACATTTGGTACACCTACAGAAAGTTTTTGACATTTTGCATCTGTATAGGATGTGTCTTAACTCTGAAAAGCGTGCCTTCGCGGTAGGGGCAGAAAAGTTTCTCGGTTTTTTTAATTTCAGAAAGAGGCATCGAAGTAAACTCGAAAAAGATAAAGGCAATCCTGGGTATGACACCACCAGCAAACACTAGAGATATCCAGAGGCTCAACGGCAAGGTGGTCGCATTGAACAGATTTGTATCCAGATTGACGAATAAGTTCTCTCGTTCTTTAAAGCCCTAAAAGGCCCTTTCCAATAGACGAAAGATTATCAGCAGGCATTCAATCATTTAAAAAAATATTTGGCTAGCCTCCTCATACTGACAGTGCCTAAAATCGGGGAAACCTTACTCATGTATTTGGCATCTACTGATGAAACCGTAGCAGCAATATTGGTTTGACAAGAAAAAGACGTTCAAAGACCAATCTATAACATCAATAGTCTTACAGTCATCAGAGAAGTGGTACACAAGAGTGGAAAATTAGTTTTTGCTCTGGTAACGATAGCTAGAAAGCTTCGCCACTACTTTCAGGCACATCATGTAGTTGTCCTCACTGATCAACCCTTCAAAGATGTATTAGGAAATGTGGACGTTTAGGGGCGGATGTTAAAATAGGGAGTGAAGCTTAGTGAATTTGGAATTGAATACAGACCACAAAAGGCAATCAAGTCCCAAGTTTTGGCTGATTTTGTAACGGAACGTACCTTCATAGTAGAGGCAATTTTCCCCTGAAGACGTAGGCACTGAGGAGAAAAATCAAGAGGTACAGTAGCTTCCCCTTGGGGTCGAACGAGAACATGCTATAAATGTCCAACCTTGGACTCTACATGTGGATAGATCAGTAGCTATCAATAGACCAGGAGCAGGTGTGCTGTTGAGTGCACCCAATGCAAGAAAGAATGGCAATATGTGCTTAGCTTCGTATTTGCCTTATCCAATAGTGAGATAGAGTATGAAGCTTTAATAACGGGGTTAGAGCTCACGGTAAAGCTTAAGGTAAAATCCCTACAATATTCATCGATTCTTAGCTAGTGGCTAAACAATTGCTAGGCGAATATGAAGTTCACGATGAAACACTTCTTAAGTATCATCAGATGGTGACAGGTTGTAACAAAGTTTATTTATGTTTATTGTTCGGACTATGAGGGTGCTTGACAAAAGGGGAGAAAAACTGTGTTGGAAATGTCTGAAAACAGTGCCAAGACGCCCAACCGAAAAAATGTCTTGGAAATGTCTTTTGCGTGTACGTATACACGGTCGGTAATTAATAAAGTAGTAAGTTGAGTATCGTCTCCACAGGGATTGAATTGGAATTTAACTACTTTGATTGTTTACTTGTTAAGGGAAAAAGATTGTTGAGTTGAAATTGGTTTTGAAAGTGATTAAAGTAGTAAGTAGTAAGTGCTTACGTGGGTATCGGTACACGGGTTTGGGTTGAAAAGGTGAAATTCCAGAGGCTAGAACATGTACCGATACTCTCTTACCCGTATCGGTACGCCTGGCTAAAATTTCCTAGGCATACCGGTACACACATACGCGTATCGATCCCCCCATGGCGAATGATGTCTAGATGTACCGATACGGTCCCTAGCGTATCGGTACACATGGACCAACAATGTTATAATTTGCTGGTTTTCACCCCAAAAGCATTCCCAAACCATTCCTACAAGCTTATAACACAACACCAACATGCCAAGCATATTACAAGCATTCAAGCTTAACAAGAACAACATCGCAACATAGCATCATTAGTCAAAAGATGATTTATAGGCATACTCCCTATTATGCAACCAACCAACATATCAAAAGATAAACCAGCACAAAAACCAGACGTTTAAGGCCATTTACAATTCAAGAGCAACTAATGAAACATGCTCAAACAGGGAGTTCCACAAAACATCTCCCAAAACACAACAAGTACCCCATTGCCCTTATTCATTATAGTCTAGTCTCTAACATACTTTGGACACAAGTCTTGCCAAGATCCCCTTGCTTCTTGCTGCCTTCCGGGACTTTATTTCTCTGCATTGATGGACAAAGAGAGCGTAAGCACACAAGGCTTAGTGAGGAATGCTCAGAACAACACCATCAATGCATTTAAAACCATTTACTTTACATCATCCTTCAAAAACATCATGCCCTTTTTAAAACATGCACTTTACATCTTTAAAACCAACATATTAAACCATATGCTACATGTATCATTATTCAACAGCAAGTCACATTGCTAACCCTCTACTTAAGCCTTCCCATGCATTATTACCAAATGCAAAGCTCAAGGAGAAACATGTATAAATCATATTATACAACATAAAACATTTCAATGATACATTAACAATAATATTGACTTACAAGTGATCATTAAACAAGTCCATTAACAAAAGAGTTCATCGGATACACGGATTCAACAAGTGTTAACCCAACACTTCAATCCATCTCAACTGGAATAACGATACAATTACAATTGCGGTACATTAACAACCGGGTACACTTTCAACCCATGGGGACTCCAACCCCAATCATCGGTTAGACGCTTAATCCACTAACGAGAGTTTTTGGTACCATATAACCCCTCAACCATTAGGGTACTTGGATAGAGTATTCGGTACGTCATATAAACCCATCATCATCCAAGGTGACTTATTTACAGTGCACTCAATCCTATGGCCGGCCAACTATATCCGATAACAATTTTAAAACCACATCATTTGCCAATATAATTAACCAAATAACATTTACCTCACTGTTTTACCAAGCATTAAACCAAGCCATTTCCAAAGGAACAACCATGCTTTAAAACACAAGTATAAACCATACTTACAAGGATCACTTACCATGTGCATCCTTCAGCAAAACATGCTTAAAAACAGTATATCGAATACTTTAAAACATGCTTAAACAGTAGGTACATGAACATTAAAACCAAGTGCATAAAATCATTCGAACAAGCATGAACGAGAGAGTAAAACCACTTTATACTTACTTCTGAGTCTAGGTAAGTGTATCAAGCTCTACCTTAACTCTCAAAACTCTTTTCCCAAGACATCAAAATGCTTTAAACCACGTTTTCACTTACAGATACACGAAACCTCAATTCACCAATGCGAAATCAAGTATCCGAAACCTCCAACACTTCTCCAATCACTTCCGGATCAACCATCCCCTATTTTTACCACAAAACAACAGAGGATTAATGCATCATAATGCATTCTAAACACAGTAACCACAATCCTTCTCGGATTTCCACAAAACCTTCACAACTAACCCTCCACAACAACTGAAAACATAACCAAAACACTTCGATACACAACCCAACCAACATCTATCAATCCAACATCATTTTCATCATCAAAACACATCTAAAAACAGATCCAAAACAACCTACCACCTCCAACAACCTCAAAACCACAGAAACACCATAAAACCTCAAAACTAACAAGCTAAACAAATATAGATTCTTAAGTTTCGGGATTCTATTGATAAAAATCACTTATCAACATTATTAAACATCCAAAATATAAATCAAAGCATCCTTAATTACTGGAAATCAAATCCAATCTGTGAATTAACTCATTTCCCCCAAATAACTCAATTAAACATTAGAAAATCATCAAAATCAGATTAGAAACACAAGAACAAGGATCAAATGCTTGGGAATTTCAGTAAAGAACCATACAATAGAGGAGATCTCGGACCTTACCCCTATTGTGAAGTTTCTCCCTCAATTGATTGGTGAAAAGCTAAGAAAACACAAGGTTATTGTAAGATTTTGTGTAAACAATCTTTATAAAACAATTCGAAACAATAAAATCAAGTTAGAAACCACCACACCTTTGGAAATTTGATGAAAACCTGAGTGTTTGGCTGAGGAGAGAATGAAGAGTAAAAGTTTAGAGAAAATGACGTGATTTTTGTTTTGGATAGTAATAACTAACTTTTTAACAAAATTCTCTTTAATTACTAATTAAAACACATGTTAAAATAAGTCAAATTGAGGGAGAAATCATCAGAAACCAATTGGTAAAATAGCTCCTTAAAGATTCTAAGTATTTGGCCCTTTTCGATTTAGTCACTAGGAATTCACAGTTTTAAAAACTTTCATTTTGGCCACTAACCAAAATGTCCATCTTCCAAAACTCGTTTTTACAGAATCGATATCACCATTATTAAATACACAATTAATAATGATTTTAGAGCATTTTCCATAATTTTTCCAACACCAAAAATATATGATCCCGAAATCGACTCGAATCTCTACTCCGATCCACCAGACCGTCTAATAAACCACCAAACCGCTAAGCCCTAAAACCGGGGGCGTTACAACTCTCCCCCACTTAATAAATTTTATCCCCGGAATTTACCTGGAGGAAACATGTGCAGGAACTGTTTCACCATATCCGACTTGCGTTCCCACATGGCCTCCTTAACACCGCGGTGCTTCCACAACACCTTAACCAGCTCGACTGTTTTGCCTTGTAGCACCTTACTATTGGTATCAAGAACCTCTACTGGTTCCTCATCGTAAGATAGATCTGATCTCAACTCAATTTCCTCCACCGGTATAACATGCGATGGATCCGACCTATATCTCCGCAACACCGAAACGTGGAACACATCATGAATCTTTCCCAACTCCGGAGGTAACCTTAAGCGGTACGCAACTGGATCCACATGCTCAATGACCTCGTATGGTCCAATGAACCTCGGGCTAAGCTTCCCTTTCCACCCAAAATGTAACACCTTTTTCCAGGGCTACACTTTCAAAAATACTTTATCACCCACAGCGTACTCTATATCCCTACGCTTCAAATCCGTATAGGATTTTTGGCGATCTACAGCTGCTTTTAAGTGCTCACATATCAACTTTACCTTTTCGGTTGTGCCTTTCAAAACATTGGGAATCGACACAAACTTTTTCCCCGCTTCTGCCCAACATACGGGCGTACGACATTTCTTGCCATACAACGCCTCATAAGGTGCCATCTGTATGCTAGCATGATAGCTATTATTGTAAGCGATCTCCACCAACAGAAACTGCTTCTCCCACGATCCATGGTACTCAATAACACAACACCTTAGCATATCCTTGAGAACCTAAATCACACGCTCTGACTGGCCATCTGTCTGGGGATGATACGAGGTACTGAAACTCAACCGGGTTCCCAAAGCATGATGCAAACTCACCCAAAACCTTGAGGTGAACCGCGGATCCCTATCCGATACTATAGATTTGGGCACTTCGTGCAAACGCACAATCTCAGATATGTACAGTTCAGCTAACTTGTCCCAGGTGTACGTACTATGCACTGGCACAAAATGTGCACACTTCGTAAACCGATCCACAATCACCCAAATGGATTCCTTTTCGGTTGGCATCAAATGCAGCCCATACAAGAAATCCATGGTGATTCTTTCCCACTTCCATTCCGGTATCCTCAACAGTTTCAACAACATGGAAGGAAACTAATGCTCAGCCGTTACCCGCTGACAAACCATACACCGTACAACGAACTCAGCCACATCTTTCTTCAGTCCAACCCAAAAGTACTCCTCCTTCAGCCTCGATACATTTTAGTACTATCGAGATGCATAGCGAAAGGACTAGTATGTGCCTCAGTCAAAATAGTATGCCTTAGCTCATCGTCTTTAAAGCACAACACTCTGTCATCACTGAAATGAAAATTTGTAGGATTTCCATCCCTAATATCTTCCACATGAGGTACTAAACTCCTATCATACGGTTGTTTCTCCTTAATCATCTGTGTCAAGGACGGCTTCACCTGTAACTCAACCAACAAACCCTCATCATTCGTCACACTCAACCGAGCAAACATGGCTCTCAACTCCACAACCGCTTTTTTGCTCAAAGCATCCGCCACAACATTGGCTTTCCTGGGATGATACTCAATGTTCAGATCATAATCCTTAAGCAATTTCAGCCATCTACGTTGCCTAAGATTTAGCTCTTTCTGTGACATCAGATATTTCAAACTCTTATGATCCGTAAAACCACACATTTCTCACCATAAAGATAATGCCTCCAAATCTTCAAGGCAAACACAGCCGCGGCAAGCTCAAGATCGTGAGTAGGGTAGTTACGTTCATGCACCTTCAACTGCCTAGATGCGTACGCCACTACCTTACCCTCTTGCATCAACACACAACTAAGCCCAACATACGACGCATCACTATAAACAACGAACTCCTTTCCCGATTCTGGTTGAACCAAGATTGGAGCTCGCATCAAAGCTTCATTCAACCTTTCAAAAGCTCACTGCCTATCTTCTGTCCACTCAAACCGAACATTCTTCTGTAGCAACTTTGTTAACGGAGTCGCCAAACTGGAGAACCCTTCCACAAACCTTCGATAGTAACCTGCTAAACCAAGAAAACTTCTAACCTCCATCACATACTTGGGCTCCTTCCAACCCATTACAGCCTCAACCTTATACGGATCGACACGAATTCCTTCGGCCGACACAACATGCCCGAGAAACAAAACTTCCTTAAGCCAGAACTCAGATTTGCTTAACTTAGCATAAAGCTGATTATCCAACAGCATCTGAAGCACAATTCTCAAATGTCTATTATGATCCTCCTCGCTACGGGAGTACACAAGGATATCGTCGATAAACACAATCACAAACTGGTCCAAAAACTCATGAAACACTCCGTTCAGCATGCCCATAAAAATAGTTGGTGCATTGGTCAAACCAAACGGCATCACAAGAAACTCGTAATGCCCGTACCTCCTACGGAAGACTGTTTTAGGCATATCCACCTCCTTCACCTTTAACTAGTAGTACCCCAATCTCAAATCTATCGTAGAAAACATCGAGGTACCCATGAACTGATTAAACATATCATCTATCCGCGGTAAGGGATACTTGTTATTTACCGTCAACTTATTCAATTACCGATAGTCTCTACACATCCGCAATGTACCATCATTCTTCTTTACAAACAACACCGGTGTACCCCACGGTGAAACACTAGGCCTAATTAACCCATGGTCAAGCAACTCCTGCAACTGCGTTTTCAACTCTTTCAGTTCTTTCGGAGCTATACGGTACGGAGCAATAGATATCGGTACCATACCCGCAAAGACCTCAATGCCAAACTCTACCTCACAGTCAGGTGGCAACCCTGGTAATTCCTCTGAAAAACACCCGAAAACTCACATACGGTGCGAACATCCTGCACCCTCAACTCCTTTGCTCCAAGATTCAAACATAGGCCAAATAAGCCTGACATCCCGAATCTAACATTCACTCGCTTCCAAAGCTGAAACAACATTAGATAAAAACTTGGCATTTTCACTAACAACTACCACCTCGTAATCATCCGACAACTTCAAGGATATTTATTTGGTCTCAAAATCCACTACAGCCTGATGTTAGGTCAACCAATCCATACCCAAAATCACATCAAAACCATGGAATGGTAACTCCATCAAGTCTACAACAAACACATGTCCCTGAACCATCAGCGGACACCTACAATACAACCTCCTAACCACGACTGTATCCCCAAGAGAACTAGTCACTTTAATACCCACATTAAGAATTTCAACAGATATATCAAGCAACTCAACATGCTCACTCAAAATGTATGAATAAGTAGAACGAGAATCAACCAATGAATACAACGACAAAAACTGTAGGGTAAAAGTACCTACAATCACATCGGTGTCATTGTGACCCTCACAGTGCGCATACACCCTAATCGGTCCACTTCCCTCAGGCTGGATAGCAACGGTATGAGCCACAGTCCTCTGTCCACTATCTCGATGCTGAAACGGTCCGCAGCCACAACCACGACCCCGCTGCGGAGCAACAACAGGTATAGTACCCTGCCCACCTCGAGCCAACAATGAACGATCATGCCTTTGATGGTCGCCTGGCCCACAATTCCAACAAGCATTAGCCACAACAGGCGGATGTGCCTGACCTTCCCTGGCCAGACGCAGGCACACATGCTTCAAATGATCTCGGGATCCACAAACCCAACAAGTGCTAAACGGTGCTCTAACCTGGGCACCCTTCCCCTGGACTCCACGTCCCACAACACCTCCGCTATGCCTCGACTCCTGGCGAAACCTCATGTCACGGTGTCTCTTGGCCTGACCACCGCTATAACCCGCATCAGTAGCTCTCTTACCCGAGCTAGAACCTCGCAATCCAGAAGCCAAACCCAAATTCTGCTCCACATCCTTGGCCCATGAAACCAATACATCAAAATCGGTGTAATCAGCAGCAAGCATATATGTCTTAACATCCTGCACAAGCCCGTAGCGAAAATGATCACATCGCGTACGCTCGTCAGGAACCAACTCAGGTGCATACTGACTCAACCTCATGAACTACACATCATATTCCACAACATATATACTGCCCTGCACAAGAGCCATGAACTCGCGCTTCCTATTATCCTGATATTGGACGCCCAAAAAATTCATTAGGAAAGCTTCACAGAAAAACTCCCAGGTCACATCATCCGTCGCCATACCGGATATTGTGGTAGTCCACTATGTATAGGCATCACCATATAGCAGGGAAACAGCCCAGCCCAGCTTACGAGCATCGGTACACCCCATCTGGCCCAGTATCCTCTTAGTACTGGCCAACCAACCCTCGAAGGCCATAGGTAACAAACCTCAGAACTCAACTCCACCCAAACTACGAAGATGCTCAAGCTGCAACCCTTGCCCAACCACCGGCGGTGCTGGCACATAAACACCCGCAACTATTGCTTGAAAAGCACTGGTCATGGCCTGTATCAACAGTGCCATATCACCCATCCCTGGCCCAGCCGGAGCAGGTGGTACTTGTTCCACTCCCTCAGGTAGAATAGGTGGGGGCGGTGGCAACCCTCAAGGAGGCACAACATCTCCCTCAACACCCTACCCAGTGGCAGCAACAATCGCACTAGATCGCAACTCTATCTTCGGTCCCACCGTGCTAAAATATATCTAAGGCATGATATCATTTCAAAACAAAAACAGTCAGGTCAGCCTCAAGCAAGGATCCAAGACTTCCATTTCAAAAATCAAAACTTTCCATACTATAATAATAAGGCAATGGGTACCCCAAAACTTTCGCAACATAGCATACAATAGCCAACATTCATATACCAATCACCGTGCATATCAACCAGCGTACATACAACAATCACCGTACAAATCAAACACGGCGACAACACAATAACCTCCCAAACGACCCAAACATGTTTCTAATACCACCAAATGTAACCCCTCGACCTGGCCTAGGCGCCCAACCGAACCAAGAAGGCTACATTAGGTGTGTCGTAGCAAACTGAAGAGATATAACGAAACCTGGTCCATTTTTTCCTTTTATCTTATCTAGATGCCAATTATTAACCCTACATGTTCATGCAGACAGCATGTGCAACCCCAACTTAATCGTGTATCAATTTGACTTCCAATTGATCACACTAGCAATATAAGGACCAAATTGTAAATAAAAAATTGTAGGATTTAAAATCACTTTTAAGTTACCAACCTTTAATTAGTCCGGTTCCAAACTTTTATCTCAAATTTCAGCTCAATCCTTTCATTCTATCATATACAATTGCATTGGCAAGATTCAGGGACTAAAATGCAAAGAAAGCAAAACTGCCCAGCTGTCATTAATAGAAATCGGCCTCGAGTATCGGTACTGGTGTTACCGTACCGATACGCATAAAATGCACCGTACCAATATGCCACAGCCCGTACCAATACGTATTAACAAACTTGCCTAACTTTTGAATTTTAAACATTCATACCGGTATGCTTACGTGGGTATCGGTACACGGGTTTAGGTATAAAAAGTGAAATTCCAAAGGCTAGAACGTGTACCGATACTCTCTTACCTGTATCGGTAAACCAGGCTAAAATTTCCTAGACATACCGGAACACACATACACATACCAATCCTCTCATGCCGAATGATGTCTAGATGTACCGATACGGTCCCCAGCGTATCGGTACGTCTGGACCTATAATGTCATAATTTGCTGGTTTTTCACCCCAAAAGCATTCCCAAACCATTCCTCCAAGCTTATAACACAACACCAACATGCCAAGCATATTACAAGCATTCAAGCTCACAAGATCAACATCGCAACATAACATCATGAGTTAAAAGATGATCTATAGGCATGCTCCCTATTATGCAACCAACCAACATATCAAAAGATAATCCAACACCAAAAACAGACGTTTAAGGCCATTTACAACTCAAGAGAAACTAATGAAACATGCTCAAACAAGGAGTTCCACAAAATATCTCCCAAAACACAACAAGTACCTCATTGCCCTTATTCATTATAGTCTAGTCTCCAACATACTTTGGAAACAAGTCTTGCCAAGATCCCCTTGCTTCTTGTTGCCTTCCGAGACTTTATTTCTTTGCATTGATGGACAAAGAGAGCGTAAGCAGACAATGCTTAGTGAGGAATACTCAGAACAACACCATCAATGCATTTAAAGCCATTTACTTTACATCATCCTTTAAAAATATCATACCCTTTTTAAAACATGCACTTTACATCTTTAAAACCAGCATATTAAACCATATGCTACATGTATCATTATTCAACAACAAGTCACATTGCTAACCCTCTACTTAAGCCTTCCCATGCATTACTACCAAATGCAAAGCTTAAGGAGAAACATGTATAAATCACATTATACGACATAAAACATTTCAATGATACATTAACAATTATATTGGCTTACAAGTGATTATTAAACAAGTCCATTAACAAAAGAGTTCATCAGATACACGGATTCAACAAGTGTTAACCCAACACTTCAAGCTATCTCAACCGGAATAGCGATACAATCACAATCGCGGTACATTAACAACTGGGTACACTTTTAACCCACGGGGACACCAATCCCAATCATCGGTTAGACGCTTAATCCACTAATGAGAGTTTTCAGTACCATATAACCCCTCAACCATTAGGGTACTTGGATCGAGTATTCGGTACGCCGTATAAACCCTTCAACATCCAAGGCGACTTATTTACAGTGCACTCAATCCTATGGCTGGCCAACTATATCTGATAACAATTTTAAAACCACATCACTTGCCAATATAATTAACCAAATAACATTTACCTCACTGTTTTACCAAGCATTAAACCAAGCCACTTCCAAAGCAACAACCATGCTTTAAAACACAAGTATAAACTATACTTACAAGGATCACTTACCATGTGCATCATTCAGCAAAACATGCTTAAAAATAGTATATCGAATACTTTAAAACATGCTTAAACAGTAGGTACATGAACACTAAAACCAAGTGCTAATACGTCCGATAGAGTAAAACCACTTTATACTTACTTTCGAGTCTAGGTAAGTATTTCAAACTTTACCTTAACTCCCAAAACTCTATTCCCATGACATCAAAATGCTTTAAACCACGTTTTCACTCACCGATACACGAAACCTCGATTCTCCAACGCAAAATCAAGTATATGAAACCTTCAACGCTTCTACCATTACTTCTGGATCAACCTCCCATGTTTTTACCACAAAACAACAGAGGATTAATGCATCATAATGCATTCTAAACACAACAACCACAATCCTTCTCGAATTTCCACAAAACCTTCACAACTGACCCTCCACAACAACCGAAAACATAACCAAAACACTTCGATACACAACCCAACCAACATCTATCAATCCAACATCATTTTCATCATCAAAACACATCTAAAAATAGATCCAAAACAACCTACCACCTCCAGCAACCTCACAACCACAGAAACACCATAAAACCTCAAAACTAACAAGCTAAACAAATAGAGATTCTTAAGTTTCGGGATTCTATTGATAAAAATCACTTATCAACATTATTAAACATCCAAAATATAAATCAAAGCATCCTTAATTACTGGAAATCAGATCCAATCCGTGAATTAACTCATTTTCCCCAAATAACTCAATTAAACATTAGAAAATCATTAAAATCAGATTAGAAACACAAAAACAAGGATCAAATGCTTGGGAATTTCAATAAAGAACCATACAATAGAGGAGATCTCGGACCTTACCCCTATTTTGAAGTTTCTCCCTTAATTAATTGGTGAAAAGCTAAGAAAACACAAGGTTATTGTAAGATTTTGTGTAAACAATCTTTATAAAACATTTCGAAACAATAAAATCAAGTTAGAAACCACCTCACCTCTGGAAATTTGATAAAAACCTGAGTGTTTGGTTTATGAGAGAATGGAGAGAAAAAGTTGAGAGCAAATGACGTGATTTTTGTTTTGGAAAGTAATAACTAACTTTTTAACAAAATTCTCTTTAATTACTAATTAAAACGCATGTTAAAATAAGTCAAATTAAGGGAGAAATCATCAGAAATCAATTGGTAAAATAGCTCCTTAAAATTCTAAGTATTTGACCATTTTCAATTTAGTCACTAGGAAATCATAGTTTTTAAAACTTTCATTTTGGTCACTAACTAAAATGTTCATCTTCCAAAACTCGTTTTACAAAATTTATATCACCATTATTAAATACATAATTAATAATGATTTTAGAGCATTTTCCATTGTTTTTTCAACACCAAAAATATACTATCCCGAAACTGACTCGAATCTCTACTCCGGTCCATTGGACCGCCTAATAAACCACGAAACCGCTAAGCCCTAAAACCGGGGCGTTACAAATGCATTGTTTACTGAGCAGATTCAAAGTTGGCATTGCCTCTATCGATGGCAATGTTCTAAATTAACCATGTAAAAACTCATATATGTCTATAGTGTATGTTTTTCATAAATTAATTTGATTAAGTCCCAATTTTTACTCTTTAAGGGGTAGAGTCACTCCCGAAGTAAGTTCATATACTTGAACATCTTCTGTCGAAGCTTTTCACCTTAGAATTTGACAACTAATCGTTGCCACACAAGTCTGTTAAGATATTGAGGTGCAATAGGCAAACTGTGCCAGCGGTCGCTTGACACAGAAGTTATAGAAAAACTGAAGATCATGCCAGATAAATAAAATAATGCTGAAGCATTTTAATTATTAAAAACAAAACATTAAAACAACGTTCAACGCAAGCATCCCCACCAACTATTAAATTAGTTCATGGTGAGGGTATCAACCATAAAACCTTCAACGTTTTCTAACAACATCATCATATTAATAATAAAAATGACTAAACCAAAGAAAAGGGCAAGAGAGAAGGTCGGTCGATACAGCCCTTCTTGATCCAGGCTTTCCTCAGTGTAGCCTCTCCAGGCCAATTGTGACGGTGAGAGCTATGTGGAGAGATCGGGAAATTGTGTTGTTCGCCTAGAGTGATTGGAAAT
The DNA here is from genome assembly GCA_019671005.1 of Hibiscus mutabilis. NCBI lineage: Eukaryota > Viridiplantae > Streptophyta > Magnoliopsida > Malvales > Malvaceae > Hibiscus > Hibiscus mutabilis. Next base: position 31,883,394 of record CM033747.1, on the reverse strand, counting down.
TCTCTCCTTAAATAGGCGTGTGAAGAAACCCTAGATAAAGTGGAGAATTTGAAATTTGGATAACGCTCCAACATAGGTGTTTGATCACCTTATCTCTAGTTTTAAATTTCTAGGGCTGACGTGTACTGAATTATGAGTTGCTTTAACCGGTCATCGAACACCACTTCCTTGCTAGCTGAGCTTGGAAAAATTCTTCCGCCCTCTTATCTACTAATATTTTTTTCAGAGTTGGTTCCAATGCGCTTTTCTCAGGATCTGGTCTAGTCCTATTTTTTTGGGCTGATACTTCTTTGCCAAGGGTCTTGGCAGAAATCTTCTTGTCCTTCTACTTTGCTTTACCAACCGCTACTCGGCAAATTTCATTTGGCGTCTTGACCTTCTGTTCCAACATTTCGTTGCCAAGCCTGTATGCCTAAAATCTGCATAAAAAACAGCAAAACACCCTTCATTATGGCAAAAAAATGTCTACAAACTCCTTTAAGCAAAATGCATGATTCTAACACTAAATGCAAACAAATATACCCAAAGGCAAGCAAAAAGTTGTGTAAAATAGGCATAAAATATAGTATTTTTGAGAAGTCAATATTTATGTATCATGTTATTTGTGGTTATTTTATGTTAGTTTATGCACGACATAATTTTGTGGAATTAATCCTCCAAAATGCAGGACTACTAAGACAGTTCACCCAATATTCTATAACACAAATACCTAGAGGCGACAACGCTAGAGCGGATGCTTTGGTAAGATTAGCAACAACACTCGAAGTCCAAAAAATGGCAAGTTCTTAATGGAATATCGGGAACACCTCTCTTTCACAACAGAAACCCAATTGTGTCAACTTGATACATGAGATACTTGGATGACTCCGATTATGGCATACCTTCAGACAAGAAAACTACCTGATGACAGAGTCCAGCAACTTAAGTTAGTCAGGTGAGCCGCCCATTACTCAGTTATCAATAACACTCTGTATAAGAGAGGGTTTACGCAGCCACTTTTGCGATGCTTAGGACCTGACGAGGCCAAGCTGGTACTACAGGAAATTCATGAAGGAGTCAGCACACACCATTTAGGCTCGCATTCATTAGCCCCAAAAGCAATTAGACAGGGTTACTATTGGCCTACAATGTGAAGAGACGCTAAAGAATTTGTGAGCAAGTACGTACCTTGTCAAGAATTTACCCCCAATCCTGAGGCAACTAGCCATATTACTTAAATCCATCACAAGTCCTTGTCCATTCGCGATTTGGGGCATCGACATCTTGGGCCCATTCTTATTGGCGGTAGGTCAGCAGAAGTATTTGGTAGTTGCAGTAGATTACTTCACCAAGTGGATAGAGGCAGAGTCGTTAGCAACAATAATAGAGAGGCAAATAGAGAACTTTGTATGGAAATCTATCATTTCTAGGTTTGATATTCCCTATACAATAATCACAGACAATGAGACTCGATTCTAAAAAAGATTCAAGGAATTTTGTATGAGTTTTCATATCAAATTAACTCAAAGCTCAGTGAAATACCCAGAGACGAATGGTCAAGTTAAAGCGATTAACAAAAAATAATGTTCGCACTTAAAAAGAAGATTAGCGACGCAAATGGGGCATGGATAGAGGAGCTACCAGCAATATCATGGGTGATCCAAACAACTTCTCATACGGGCACAAGTAATAAATACTTTAAGTACATGTTCATGATCCCATTGTTATATTCTTTTCCCCTTCTTATAAGTATAAAGGCATCCGTATTAAATTATTAGCTAACCCAAAGTAGGAGAAACACCATTTAATCTCACATACGATACAAAAGCCGTCATACTAGCCAAAATAGAGGTCTCCACATATATGACCATGCAGTATGACGACGATACAAATAGCAAAGCCCTCTGAATGTATCTTTACATGCTCGAAGAAACTCGAGTCGAGTCAGAGATAATAGTAGAGGCAGGGAACTAAATTGTCGCGAACTAATACAACTCACGCATAAATAACAAGGAACTTTAACCAAGCAACCTTATGTTACAAAATATATAAGCAAGCAAGCCACCAACCGAGAGGGTAAAGATGGCCTCCACATGGGAGGGACTATGTCAAATTCGTAAAGTGATTGGATTTGGAGCATACAAGCTCGCAAATTTCAATGGAAAAGAAGTTCCAAGAACATGGAATGCCAAACACCTTAAAAAGTTCTTTATTTAAAAATACCATGGGTTATTTCACGTACATAACACATAGTGTTAATTATACTTGCTGTCTCACGTTCTAAAGGGCGCATGCCAAGATATCACCACTTTTAAGAAGTACGCGTAAATAAGCCAGCTCTATGATTTCCATTTTTAAGAAGTGCACGTAAATGAATCAGCTCTATGATCGCCACTTTCAAGAAGTGCGCGTAAATAAATCAGCTTTACGATCACCAATTTTAAGAAGTGCGCTTAAATAAATTAGCTCTACGATCGCTATTTTTAAGAAGTGAGCATAAATAAATCAGCTCCATGATCGCCACTTTAAAAAGTACGCTTAAATGAATTAGGTCTACAATCACCACTTTTAAGAAGTGCGCGTAAATAAATCAGCTCCATAACCGCCACTTTTAAGAAGTGTGCCTAAATAAATTAGCTCTACGATCACCACTTTTAAGAAGTGTGTCTAAATAAATCAGCTCTACGATCGCCACTTTTAAAAGTGCGCCTAAACGAATCATCTCTACGATCACCACTTTTAAAAAGTAAGCATATATGAATCAGCTCTATGATTGCCACTTTAAAGAAGTGCGCGTAAATGAATCAGCTCCATGATTGCCACTTTTAAAAAATATGCGTAAGTGAATCAGCTCCATGATCGCCACTTTAAAGAAGTGTGCCTAAATGAATCAACTCAATGATCGCCACTTTTAAGAAGTGTGCGTAGATTAATCTACCCAATGATTACTATTTCCAAAGCAAGCAAATAGAGATAAAACAAATTGTCAATAGAGCGTATCTCGCTTCTAGGAATCGACTATTTATGCGTAAGTCTGACAAACGTACAAGACATACATAGTTGCTAAAGTTATCTTAGTCGGGGACAAGAGCTCTATTAGTTCAACACGACGATATTAGTATATAGTCCACTCCACCATGTCAAATATTGCTCCATAAATAACAATACAAGTTAAAACTAGGGCAAATGTATCACTAAAGAATGGTAAGGCGTTATTTCACTTCTTACTTTATCCATACATTTTTCTTACTAAGGGGCAAGCATTCACTCTAAAAGAGAGGTGCCACAGAAATACGAAATTAAAAAAATACAGAATTCTTCACGATTAATAGCTAGCAGGCGACTCACACCATATAATATACGCAAGATCTATTTCAAGAAAGTAGTTTTGTCCACAAATCTAAGTACGCTTAAAGAGGTATTGCCACTAGAAAATGCTATGTATAAAGAAAATGAAAATTCATCCATCAATAAATTAACTTACATATAAACAAACTCATCTAAACCAAGCAGCCCCATTCTTGTATAAACACAAATAAACAACATATTACAATTACGCATCTATGCAAAAAGAAAGGAATGACGTTTGACAATATTTCTAGTAAACACAGTCTACAAAGGCCTACACAATGACAATACCCAATACACATGATGATGCCATATGTTTCTCATGTCTTCGCTTCAACAATGTTGTAAGGGTCATCAGGTAAGAATAACTTCTCATCACAGTTGCCGACGCCACAAGTACCAAGACTAGTGCATAAAAAGCCACTCTGATCACTTACATACGTGTGTCGCAGCCAAACCCATTACCTTCACAAGTACGACAAGCCGACATATGTCTGGTGACCACCTAATGTAGTTCTAAACACCAACACACGAGGACATCCCGAGAGCCTTGTTCTCTATATCCCTAAGTACATCATCTGTTAGCATTCCTCACCACAAATGGCTACAGATAGCCTTCCGAGCACTATTGCTTGTCGATCCAAGTAAACCAAACAATAAGTAGTATTTATTGAACAAAGTTTTCCCATACTCTTCGTTATTGTAAAGAACAACAAATGAAACATGAAAGCAAAACACAAGAAAGTTTGCCCATGAACGAATGAAACAACCCATATTTTTGTTTACCATAAAACACACTTCAAATAGTCCTATTTATATTAGAGTAGCTAGATTGCCAGACCAGGTCGTTTCAGTTTCCAATGCAAAAATATTAAATACGCAATTAATGTCCACATCTTACAATCTCGACCAGTCAAATGAGATCACGCGCTATCAAACTTCTAACCAATCAACGTAAAAATAGCCGCAATACTTACCAAAGCCAATTAAAACATTCTCTTTTGACATTATGACCTACCTTGAATTGTCCTAATCACTGTAAAAAGCTGGCCCCAATCAAGTATAATACACGGGTCTCAAAAAACACAATTATAGACGAAAATGGCGTAATTAATGCAACAATACAATAATAAAACTAAATAATATTAATAATTTGGGTCGCATTTTGTAAGTCAAAAAATCTTCCTTAAATGATCCCTCTAACCCCAGCAAGCAATTATCCAAACAGTTAGAGAACGCGCATACTGCGAACGATAAACAAATGCAACAACAATCACAAGCAAGAAAATACTTTTGTAAAAATCAAAGCAAAAATTAGATCAAACACAAATCATCATAGTTCAACCACACAACCAAGACAAAGTTTCCTAATACACGTAAAAAATACGTAATCGAATAATTATTTGAGCATTAAAAGGAAGACCATCTTCCTACAAAAGTGTATAAATACAAGTGATGATAACAACTACATACTTTTTCTAAAATCGATCAACATATCGACACCATAGTTCTCACATGCAGCACAACTACGATCAGTAGCAAGAGGAGCTGTATTTAGATCCAAAGTAGAAGAAACCACAACCCTCATGTACTTTGCAGCAAAATTTTCCCACAAGGGCCCACTAGGATTCTTCACATCAAAGTCGGCAGTTACTTTGCAAAGTGTATTAGAGTCCACACGCTAACATCCAATGGACCATGTGCTAACTGAAAGCTAAGAATGGCAGCATCACAAGCTTTCTTTATTCCCTCGATCATAAAGGCAGAAATAGCATTCGCAACTGCCTTCACTTTCTCGACTATATCATAATCATGCATAGCTTCCAGTGTAACATCCCATTATTGGAATAGTGGCCAAAATGTAAAGAATCAAAAGTTAGTGCATTTTCCCAATAATTATTTTTATTCCATAAATAGATAGATCATCTAAGGGTGTGGATCGAATATAAAAACTATGGTTTGATCTGATGTTTCTATTATTGAGAAATTACGGTTAAAGTTTAAGTGTAATTCGGGTAATCGTATGAGCTCGGAATTTTATGAAAATTTGAAGGAAGTCTTAAAAATAACCGAAGATCATAGCATTGGAGTTCTAAATCGTTTTTAAATCAGTTTAGATTCGATTCCATTCAATATTTTGTATAGGTGATGGAATGGCATTTTGGAGAATATAAAGATTCATTAATGGCAAAATGGTTATTTTACCCATACTTTTTAATTATAATTGATTTGATGATAAGGTTGAGTATAGGTGTGGATTTATAATTGGTCATAACCGAAGGGTGAAATGGTCATTTTACAATGATGAAAGGTTTTTATTTTAAATTAAGGATTTAATTTCCATTTGGCATTAATCAAAGAAAGAAGAAAAATTTGGAAACTTTGTTCATCTTTTCTCTCAAAGTACCGAACCTAAAGGGGTTTAGGTAAGAAATCTTTCAAATCATTTTTTAGCTTGATTTGTTTGATTTTTGGCTAGAGTTATGAAACAAGAAATTGATCTCCTTTGAATTCTTTATCTTTTGACATAAGTTTTGCTTAGTTTCCATGGTTCTAAGTTGAGTTTGATGATTAGGGTGGTTGAAGAACATGTTAAGATTTCATGTTTTAAAGCTTAATCAAGTTGGGAATGGTGTTGTAGTGTTGTTTAGATGCTTGAAATGATGAAAACTTCTTGGTAAACTTTAGGGACCATTTCGGCTATAAGAGGAAAAATTAGGGGAAATTTTGCAAAAACTTATTTGATGATGGAAATGATTAGAATGATGTTTTCTAAGTTGAATTATGTGGTTGGATTGAAGAAAACATCATTTTAGGACTATTTTGTGAATTTTGTAAATTGGGTGAAATAAGTGAGAAATTTGGAAATATTCAAGAAGCATGGTTATATTGGTTGCTATGATACAAGGATTATTTTAGTATTAAAATTTTTGGATTATTAGATGATATGTGAAAGTTTCCAAGTTTTAGATTATAAACCCTAAGAGAGAGAATTTAGGGTTTAAAGGGAAATTATCAAAGTATTGGTTGTAATGTGTAATTTGAGATGAGATTTGGAAGCATTGTAGTTACAAAGAAGTATTTGGATGAAAATATTAATTTTTCCATATTGGTATGTACATGTATTAGTAAAGGTTGGACATGTACTTAAGGTTGCTTGTGTCGTGTATTTAATGTACAAACAGATAACAATCGAGTTCAAGTACAAACGAGTGAAGAAAGGAGATAGAAAGTGCAATCGAGCTTAGTGAGGCTAGTATAAATTATACCTTTGGAAGTGTCAAGGTGAGTGCAATGCATGCATAGCATGATTTTTTATGTCATTCATTATATAATTGACATGTTAAAAATATGTCCAGAATTGAGAATACATGCATGGATCACTACTTATTCATGGAATGTTATTTTACGTATGAATTGCTTAATATGTATATATGTTTCCATGTATGAGATTATGATTGATATAAAGCCCAAAGTATGAGATAGGAAATTAAAAGTATAGTTGGATATCCATAGAGTCATAAACAGTTGTATAAACATTTTAGCACTCCCGGTAGAGTGCAATTTATTATAAGCACTTTAGGTAAAGTGCAAAATAATTAATAATTGTATACTCCGGTAAGTATACAAAAACACTTCCGTGTTAAGCACTTCCAGTAAAGTGCACCTAATATACTATGCTCAAGTAAGTATAGGGGGGATGACTCGCTTACCAAAAATTTCCTTAACTCAATACTTTGGCTAAATGAATTGAAAAACAGGTTAAAAAGGCTTGAACGCTCGGTGATGAATATGGAAACGATATTGGTAAGAATCAAGGTTATTACCATGTAATATGTTACTATACATATATCATGTCATATATGTTAAAATGCATAAAATGGGAGGTGATCATATGCATTGTTACTATAATATATTGATACCTATGTTAAATTGCATTTGAATTAAATGTTGTTGCCTCACTAAGTATATGCTTAGCGTAAGATGACTTTCATGTGTAGGTTTTAAAGGAGCTTCGAGTGAAGAGTAGCCGAGCATTACTTTCATATTTTGGGAGGTATATCTCCATACTCATAGTAATGTAATGACATCCATCATTTCTTTTGGAAATGTACTAGATGGCATGTATAATTAGTGGGGTTGTAATAACTTATCACTAAATATGGTTGGTTAATAGTTTTTGAATATGGATGATGAACCTAGTAAGTCCTATTATGGTTATAAATGATAATGGACTAAGTTTTTTGTAAATATGGATTCTAAGATAGAAAGTTTAAAAATCTGCCCAGAAATGTATGCAAACGCAGTGTGTTTGAAAAATCAGCATAAATTCCACAATTGGAATTAGACAGTGAATCTTATATGCATGAACTGAAAATTTTGTCTAGTTTCTCACAAAATTGACGGTGACTTATTTCGAGTTATATGTAAAAAGATATGAATTTTTATTTGATGGAATGCCAGAAAACAGGGCATCAGAATTTCAGTATTTTAGGGCTGTGACGTGAATTTAGGAATTTATTTGAATTTTTTTATAATGAATTTAGGCTAATAATTTATATGGTTAGAAATCCTAATGAACCTAGTTTAATTAGAAAATTTCGGAATGAATTTTTGATGTCTATAAAAATTTCTATAAATTTTTACATAAGGTAGCGCAGGTTGTCAGTTTATAAAGGAAAAGAAATAATAGAGTTTAAAATTTGTTAATAACATCACTGGCTCGTATTTGGTGATAAATACAGGAAAGGGATGTTATATTAATTGGTATCAGAGCTACAGGTTTAGTCGATTTTGGATAGAAATTGAGTCTAAAAATGAGTGGGAATTGTTTACATGCCACTAGGATGTCATAGTTACTGATGATTATGTGCAGATATTCTGATGCTCTATAATTAGTAATGCTACTCTATATTAAGAAATTTGTTGAAAATGTGTTCTGTTCAGATGTCGGACTATCAGGTTTCTAGACATGCATTTGAACATGAGGTCCCTGTGCAGAGTGGGAGTAACGAGGTAAATCAGAATGTACCTCATGAGCAATACCAAGGTCAGGCACCTGCACAAGGACAACAAGACATGCCGGTTCAGGATCGTGGATTATTCCTGCAGGCATTAGATGATATCTTAAATAGACCGAAACCAGTATCTGTACAAAGGGAGTTGAGAAAGCTGAAGGCATCGGAATTTCAAGGTGATTCTGATGTTGACCCGATGTCTGCGGATTTCTGGTTAAATGATATTAAAATCATGTTGGATACTATCCGGTGTGATGATCAAGGAAAACTTGAAGGTGTAACATCACTTTTGATGGGACCTGCTCGAATTTGGTGGACCACCATTACTGCTCAGATTCCTCAGGAACGAGTTACTTGGGAGTTCTTTTTACAAGAGTTCTGGAACAAGTATATTGGAGATGTTTTCATCGAGGATATGAGGAATCAATTTCTGAGTCTGAAGCAAGCAGATCAGTATATGAGTATGAATGTGAGTTTAATAAGCTTAGCCGGTTTGCTACAGAGCTTCTTCCGACTGAGAAGCACAGAGCTACTAGATTTGTGTGAGGTCTAGATCCGGAGTATAAGAAAGTCTTGGTTGCTCTTGATTTGTCTGAATTTCAAGTGGTGGTTAACCGAGCTAAAGGAATAGAAAAGGTGGAACAAGAAGAAGCTTCTGAGAAAAAAACACAGTCAATTAAGCGACTTGGAGGCCCTAGTGTTTTACCTTGGTCTAAACGGGGTAAAGGTTTTCAGCTGCAAGGATCAGTTGGGTCGATGTCGTCCGTAAAGAAGAATTCTTCTACGGGTAAATCCAAGCAAGTCCACAATAAAACTAGTGGAAGTAAAGGTGATGGACTTTGGAATAGACCTGAATGCAAGACTTATGGAAGAAGACATCCTGGTCGATGTTAGTATTCACCGGAGATAGTGTGCTATCAATGTGGGAAGCTGGGTCATTTCAAACGAGCATGTCCAGAATTACAGGAGAATCAATCGATGGCTGTTTCTCAGAGAAATAAAGGGAACCAAGGGTGGAATTCCCATCAAGGTGCATCGGAAGTTGCATCAAATCTGAAAGGCAAAACTCCTGCTCGTGTATATAATATCAAGACCACAGAGAGTAAAGATGATCCTGATGTGATATCAGGTATGCTTGAACTCTTTAATAGACCTATTTTTGCACTAATTGATCATGGTTCCAGTCATTCATATATTAGTTCTAGAATCATACTAGAAAGAAACATTCCAGTAGAACTAATTAAGAGTGAGGTGGTAGCATCCAATCCGTTAGGCCAGAGTGCTAAGCTAAGAGGATTTCCCGTCAGTGTCCTATTAAAATTTAGAATGTGAATTTCTCTGTTGACCTTATGGAATTACCGTTTTGTGAGTTCGAAATAATATTGGGGATGGATTGGTTATTTGCATATGATGTTGTGGTGGAGAGCCGATTAAAAAGATTAACTTTAAAGGCACGAGATGGATCATGAATATTATTCGTGGGGGAGAAGCCGAATCATCGTAGTGATGTTATTTCGGCTGTTGTTGCGAATGAAATGTTGATGGATGGTAGTGAAATAGATCCAACTCTTGAAATTGATACCTTGAAGCATGGAGTGAAAATAGAAGATATACCTACAGTGTGAGAATTCCCAGATGTATTCCCAAAAGAATTACCAGGACTACCTCTAGATAGAGAGGTAGAATTTGGAATTGATGTGTTACCTGGTACAACACCCATATCGATGGCACCGTATCACATGGAACCTGCTGAACTCTGGGAACTCAAATCACAGCTACAAGAATTGCATAATCGAGGTTTTATACGACCAAGCATATCACCATGAGGAGCACTTGTATTATTTGTAAAGAAGAAAGATGGATCGATGAGATTGTGTATCGATTATCGTCAACTTAATAAGGTGATGATAAAGAATAAATATCCATTGCCAAGAATTGATGATCTTTTTGATCAAATAAAGGAGGTAGCAGTGTTCTCTAAGATTGATCTTCGATCGGGCTATTATCAATTGAAGATGAAAAAGTAGGATATTCCAAAGATGGATTTTAGGACTCGATATGGTCATTATGAATTCGTGGTGATGCCGTTTGGATTAACTAATGCCCTAACAGCATTTATGGATTTGATGAACCGAATTTTTCAGCCATACCTGGACCAGTTTGTAGTGGTATTCATAGACGACATCATGGTTTATTCTAAAACCAAGAAGGATCATGATGTTCATCTCAGAATAGTTCTTCAGATTTTGAGGGAGAAAAAATTATATGCCAAATTATCTAAATGTGAGTTTTGGCTTTCTGAGGTGACATTTCTTGGACATATAGTATCGGCTGAAGGAATTCGGGTTAATCCTCAGAAAATTCAAACTATCATGGAGTGGAAACCTCCTAAAAATGTTGCAGAGGTTAGAAGTTTTCTCGGATTGGCAGGATATCACCGCCGGTTCGTGAAAGATTTCTCAATGATTGCTGCACCTATTACCAAATTGCTCAGGAAGAATGTACCTCTTATGTGGACTAAAGAATGTCAAGAAAGCTTTGAAAGATTGAAGAAAATCTTGACAGAAGCTCCGATGTTAGTTCAACCTGAATCGGGTAAGAATTTTGTGGTGTATAGTGATGCATCGCATAATGGTTTGGGTTGTGTGCTTATGCAAGATGGGAAAGTGGTGGCTTATGCTTCTAGGCAGCTTAAAACTCATGAGAGGAATTATCCTATTCACGATTTGGAATTAGCTGCGATTGTCTTTTCTTTAAAAATTTGGCGCCACTACTTATATGGTGAAAGATGTTATATATACACAGACCATAAAAGCCTGAATATCTTTTAACGCATAAGGAGTTGAATCTAAGACAAAGGCGATGGATGGAGCTAATTAAGGATTATGATGCAATTATTGATTATCACCCGGGAAAGGCTAATGTGGTGGCAAACGCACTTAGCCGAAAGATGTTTTCAGCCCTGAGGATATCGAATGCTCAATTATCAATATTGGATGATGGTGCTCTACTTTCTGAGCTGAACATCAGGTCTACTTTGATAGACAAAATAAAAGAATCACGGGAAACATATGAAAATTGTTTAGAGAAAAAGAAGAAAGCTGAAATGGGAGAATCTTCAGACTTTGAAGTAAAGTCCAATGGATGTTTATATTATAAATAACATGCTTATATTCCTGAAGATGATGAATTGAAAAAGGAAATTCTTACAGAAGCACATTATAGTCCTTTAACGATGCACCCGAGAGGAAATAAAATGTATCAGGATTTGAAGAGCCATTTTGGTAGCCAGGAATGAAAAGAGCTATAACGAAATTGCTGTCTAAATGCTAAGACTTGTCAGCAAGTTAAAGCAGAACATCAAGTGCCCTCAGGGTTACTTCAACTAATTGCTATTCCAAAATGGAAATGGGAAAAAGTGACTATGGACTTTGTAATCGGATTACCAATGACACCAAGTAAGAAAGACTCAATTTTGGTGATCGTGGACCGATTAACCAAATCAGCACATTTTCTGCCCGTCAGAACATATTTCTCTTTGAATAAATATACAGATTTGTATATTCGGGAGATTGTTAGATTACATGGAGTCCCTATTTCCATTGTGTCTGACAGAGATCCCAGGTTTACTTTTAGATTCTGGAAAGCACTACACGAAGCATTGGGTACTGAATTGCATTTTAGTACGGCCTTACACCCGCAAAACCGATGGACAATCGTAGAGGACAATTCAGATTTTGGAATATATGCTAAGAGCGTGTGTCATTGAGTTTGCAAGTTCGGGAAAAGTACTTACCATTGGCTGAATTTGCGTATAACAACAGTTATCAGTCAAGTATTAAAATGGCACTGTATGAAGATTTATATGGAAGAAAATGCCGGACACCATTAAATTAGTTTGAGTTAGAAGACTGCAAGATTATCGGGCCTGACTTGATTCAAGAGGTAAAAGAAAAAGTGAAGATAATTTGATATAATCTAAGGGCAGCTTCCGATAGATTAAAAGCTTATTCAGATTCAAAAAGAAAATATATTGAATACCATGTAGGAGACAAGGTATTTTTGAAAATTTCACCATGGAAGAAAATAATGAGATTTGAAAAAAAAAGGGAAGCTTAGTCCCAGATTCATTGGTCCTTATGAAATCTTGAAAAGAGTTGGACCGGTGGCATATCAATTAGCTTTACCACTAGAAATGAGCAAAATTCATGATGTTTTTCATGTATCGATGTATCAGAATATAGGTCGGATCCTTCCCATGTCATTTCACCTGCGGAAGTTGAGATGCAACCTAATTTGACATTTGAAGAAGAACCAGTAAAAATTCTAGCTCATGGGATGAAGAAATTGAGAAACAAATCGATTCCATTGGCGAAAGTGCTTTGGAAGAATCACAAAGTGGAAGAAGCCACTTGGGAAACTGAAGAGCGAATGAAAGAACAGTACCCGCATTTGTTTAATCCAAGTACGTTCTAAAAATTTGAGGATGAATTTTTTTAGGGGGAGAGAATTGTAATATCCTATTATTGGAATAGTGACCAAAACGTAAAGAATCAAAAGTTAGTGGTTTTAGTTCAGTGACTAAAACGTAAAGTTTTAAAGTTTGGTAACAAAAGTGAAAAGTTGAGAAAAGTTCAAGGACCAACATGGTAATTTTCTGAATATTTATTTTTATTCCATAAATAGATAGATCATCTAAGGGTGTGGATCGAATATAAAAACTATGGTTTGATCTGATGTTTCTATTATTGAGAAATTACGGTTAAAGTTTAAGTGTAATTCGGGTAATCGTATGAGCTCGAAATTTTATGAAAATTTGAAGGAAATCTTAAAAGACCCAAAGAGCATAGCATTGAAGTTCTGAATCGTTTTTAAATCAGTTTAGATTCGATTCTATTCAATATTTTGTATAGGTGATGGAATGGCATTTTAGAGAATGTAAAGATTCATTAATGGCAAAATGGTCATTTTACCCATACTTTTTAATTATAATTGATTTGATGATAAGGTTGAGTATAGGTGTGGATTTATAATTGGTCATAACCCAAGGGTGAAATGGTTATTTTACTATGAGGAAAGATTTTTATTTTAAATTAAAGATTTAATTGCCATTTGGCATTAATCGAAGAAAGAATAAAAATTTGGAAAATTTTTTCATCTTTTCCCTCAAAATGCCGAACCTAAAGGGGTTTAGGTAAGAAATCTTTCAATTGAATTTTTAGCTTGATTTGTTTGATTTTTGGCTAGAGTTATGAAACAAGAAATTGATCTCCTTTGAATTCTCTATCTTTTGACATAAGTTTTGCTTAGTTTCCATGGTTCTAAGTTGAGTTTGATGATTAGGGTGGTTAAAGAACATGTAAATATTTCATGTTTTAAAGCTTAATCAAGTTGGAAAAGGTGTTTTAGTGTTGTTTAGATGCTTGAAATAATGAAAACTTCTTGGTAAACTTTAGGGACCATTTCGGCTATAAGTGGAAAATTAGGGAAATTTTGCAAAAATTTATTTGATGATGGAAATGATTAGAATGATGTTTTCTAAGTTGAATTATGTGGTTGGATTGAAGAAAACATCATTTTAGAACTATTTTGTGAATTTTGTAAATTGGGTGAAATAAGTGAGAAAATTGGAAATGTTCAAGAAGCATGGTTATATTGGTTGCTATGATACATGGATTATTTTAGTATTAAATTTTTTGGATTATTAGATGAAATCTGAAAGTTTCCAAGTTTTAGATTATAAACCCTAAGAGAGAGAATTTAGGGTTTAAAGGGAAATTATCAAACTATTGGTTGTAATGTGTAATTTGAGATGAGATTAAAGTATTGGAAGCATTGTAGTTACAAAGAAGTATATGGATGAAAATATTAATTTTTCCATATTGGCATGTACATGTATTAGTAAAGGTTGGACATGTACTTAAGGTTGCTTGTGTCATGTATTTAATGTACAAACAGATAACAATCGAGTTCAAGTACAAACGGGTGAATAAAGAAGATAGAAAGTGCAATCGAGCTTAGTGAGGCTAGTATAAATTATACCTTTGAAAGTGTCAAGGTGAGTGCAATGCATGCATAGCATGATTTTTTTATGTCATTCATAATATAATTGACATGTTAAAAATATGTCCAAAATTGAGAATACATGTATGGATCACTGTTTATTCATGGAATGTTATTTTACGTATGAATTGCTTAATATGTATATATGTTGCCATGTATGAGATTATGATTGATATAAAGCCCAAGGTATGAGATAGGAAATTAAAAGTATAGTTGGATATCCATAGAGTCATAAACAGCTGTATAAACATTTTAGCACTCCAGGTAGAGTGCAATTTATTATAAGCACTTCAAGTAAAGTCAAAATAATTAATAATTGTATGCTCCGGTAAGTATACAAAAACACTTCGGTGTTAAGCACTTCCAGTAAAGTGCACCTAATATACTATACTCAAGTAAGTATAGGGGGATGACTCGCGTACCAAAAATTTCCTTAATTCAATACTTGGGGCTAAATGAATTGAAAAACAAGTTAAAAAGGCTTGAAAGCTCGATGATGAATATGGCAACGGAATTGGTAAGAATCAAGTTTATTACCATGTAATATGTTACTATACATATATCATGTCATATATGTTAAAATGCATAAAATGGGAGGTGATCATATGCATTGTTACTATAATATATTGATACCTGTGTTAAATTGCATTGGAATTAAATGTTGTTGCCTCACTAAGTATATGCTTAGCGTAAGATGACTTTCATGAGTAGGTTTTAAAGGAGCTTGAGTGAAGAGTAGCCGAGCATCACTTTCATATTTTGGGAGGTATATCTCTTTACTCATAGTAATGTAATGACATCCATCCTTTCTTTTGGAAATGTACTAGATGGCATGTATAATTAGTGGGGTTGTAATAACTTATCACTAAATATGGTTGGTTAATAGTTTTGAATATGGATGATGAACCTAGTAAGTCCTATTATTGTTATAAATGATAATGGACTAAGTTTTTTGTAAATATGGATTTTAAGATAGAAAGTTTAAAAAATCTGCCCAGAAATGTATGCAAATGCAGTGTGTTTGAAAAATCAGCATAAATTCCACAATTGTAATTAGACAGTGAATCTTATATGCATGAACTGAAAATTTTGTCTAGTTTTTCAAAAAATTGATGGTGACTGATTTCAGTTATATGTAAAAAGATATGAATTTTTATTTGATGGAATGCCAGAAAATAGGGCATCAGAATTTCAGTATTTTGGGGCTGTGACGTGAATTTAGTAATTTATTTGAATTTTTTTATAATGAATTTAGGCTAATAATTTATATGGTTAGAAATCCTAATGAACCTAGTTTAATTAGAAAATTTCGGAATGAATTTTTGATGTCTATAAAAATTTCTATAAATTTTTACATAAGGTAGCGCAGGTTGTCAGTTTATAAAGGAAAAGAAATAATAGAGTTTAAAATTTGTTAATAACATCACTGGCTCGTATTTGGTGATAAATACAGGAAAGGGATGTTATATTAATTGGTATCAGAGCTACAGGTTTAGTCGATTTTGGATAGAAATTGAGTCTAAAAATGAGTGGGAATTGTTTACATGCCACTAGGATGTCATAGTTACTGATGATTATGTGCAGATATTCTGATGCTCTATAATTAGTAATGCTACTCTATATTAAGAAATTTGTTGAAAATGTGTTCTGTTCAGATGTCGGACTATCAGGTTTCTAGACATGCATTTGAACATGAGGTCCCTGTGCAGAGTGGGAGTAACGAGGTAAATCAGAATGTACCTCATGAGCAATACCAAGGTCAGGCACCTGCACAAGGACAACAAGACATGCCGGTTCAGGATCGTGGATTATTCCTGCAGGCATTAGATGATATCTTAAATAGACCAAACCAAGATTCTGTACAAAGGGAGTTGAGAAAGTCAAGGCATCGGAATTTCAAGGTGATTCGATGTTGACCCGATGTCTGCGGATTTCTGGTTAAATGATATTAAAATCATGTTGGATACTATCCGGTGTGATGATCAAGGAAAACTTGAAGGTGTAACATCACTTTTGATGGGACCTGCTCGAATTTGGTGGACCACCATTACTGCTCAGATTCCTCAGGAACGAGTTACTTGGGAGTTCTTTTTACAAGAGTTCTGGAACAAGTATATTGGAGATGTTTTCATCGAGGATATGAGGAATCAATTTCGAGTCCAAGCAAGCGGATCAGTATATGAGTATGAATGTGAGTTTAATAAGCTTAGCCGGTTTGCTACAGAGCTTCTTCCGACTGAGAAGCACAGAGCTACTAGATTTGTGTGAGGTCTAGATCCGGAGTATAAGAAAGTCTTGGTTGCTCTTGATTTGTCTGAATTTCAAGTGGTGGTTAACCGAGCTAAAGGAATAGAAAAGGTGGAACAAGAAGAAGCTTCGAAAAAACACACCAATTAAAAGCGACTTGGAGGCCCTAGTGTTTTACCTTGGTCTAAACGGGTAAAGGTTTTCACCGCAAGGATCAGTTGGGTCGATGTCGTCCGTAAAGAAGAATTCTTCTACGGGTAAATCCAAGCAAGTCCACAATAAAACTAGTGGAAGTAAAGGTGATGGACTTTGGAATAGACCTGAATGCAAGACTTATGGAAGAAGACATCCCGGTCGATGTTAGTATTCACCGGAGATAGTGTGCTATCAATGTGGGAAGCTGGGTCATTTCAAACGAGCATGTCCAGAATTACAGGAGAATCAATCGATGGCTGTTTCTCAGAGAAATAAAGGGAACCAAGGGTGGAATTCCCATCAAGGTGCATCGGAAGTTGCATCAAATCAGAAAGGCAAAACTCCTGCTCGTGTATATAATATCAAGACCACAGAGAGTAAAGATGATCCTGATGTGATATCAGGTATGCTTGAACTCTTTAATAGACCTATTTTTGCACTAATTGATCATGGTTCCAGTCATTCATATATTAGTTCTAGAATCATACTAGAAAGAAACATTCCAGTAGAACTAATTAAGAGTGAGGTGGTAGCATCCAATCCGTTAGGCCAGAGTGCTAAGCTAAGAGGATTTCCCGTCAGTGTCCTATTAAAATTTAGAATGTGAATTTCTCTGTTGACCTTATGGAATTACCGTTTTGTGAGTTCGAAATAATATTGGGGATGGATTGGTTATTTGCATATGATGTTGTGGTGGAGAGCCGATTAAAAAGATTAACTTTAAAGGCACCAGATGGATCATGAATATTATTCGTGGGGGAGAAGCCGAATCATCGTAGTGATGTTATTTCGGCTGTTGTTGCGAATGAAATGTTGATGGATGGTAGTGAAATAGATCCAACTCTTGAAATTGATACCTTGAAGCATGGAGTGAAAATAGAAGATATACCTACAGTGTGAGAATTCCCAGATGTATTCCCAAAAGAATTACCAGGACTACCTCTAGATAGAGAGGTAGAATTTGGAATTGATGTGTTACCTGGTACAACACCCATATCGATGGCACCGTATCACATGGAACCTGCTGAACTCTGGGAACTCAAATCACAGCTACAAGAATTGCATAATCGAGGTTTTATACGACCAAGCATATCACCATGAGGAGCACTTGTATTATTTGTAAAGAAGAAAGATGGATCGATGAGATTGTGTATCGATTATCGTCAACTTAATAAGGTGATGATAAAGAATAAATATCCATTGCCAAGAATTGATGATCTTTTTGATCAAATAAAGGAGGTAGCAGTGTTCTCTAAGATTGATCTTCGATCGGGCTATTATCAATTGAAGATGAAAAAGTAGGATATTCCAAAGATGGATTTTAGGACTCGATATGGTCATTATGAATTCCGTGGTGATGCCGTTTGGATTAACTAATGCCCTAACAGCATTTATGGATTTGATGAACCGAATTTTTCAGCCATACCTGGACCAGTTTGTAGTGGTATTCATAGACGACATCATGGTTTATTCTAAAACCAAGAAGGATCATGATGTTCATCTCAGAATAGTTCTTCAGATTTTGAGGGAGAAAAAATTATATGCCAAATTATCTAAATGTGAGTTTTGGCTTTCTGAGGTGACATTTCTTGGACATATAGTATCGGCTGAAGGAATTCGGGTTAATCCTCAGAAAATTCAAACTATCATGGAGTGGAAACCTCCTAAAAATGTTGCAGAGGTTAGAAGTTTTCTCGGATTGGCAGGATATCACCGCCGGTTCGTGAAAGATTTCTCAATGATTGCTGCACCTATTACCAAATTGCTCAGGAAGAATGTACCTCTTATGTGGACTAAAGAATGTCAAGAAAGCTTTGAAAGATTGAAGAAAATCTTGACAGAAGCTCCGATGTTAGTTCAACCTGAATCGGGTAAGAATTTTGTGGTGTATAGTGATGCATCGCATAATGGTTTGGGTTGTGTGCTTATGCAAGATGGGAAAGTGGTGGCTTATGCTTCTAGGCAGACTTAAAACTCATGAGAGGAATTATCCTATTCACGATTTGGAATTAGTCACGATTGTCTTTTCTTTAAAAATTTGGCGCCACTACTTATATGGTGAAAGATGTTATATATACACGACCATAAAAGCCCAATATCTTTTAACGCATAAGGAGTTGAATCTAAGACAAAGGCGATGGATGGAGCTAATTAAGGATTATGATGCAATTATTGATTATCACCCGGGAAAGGCTAATGTGGTGGCAAACGCACTTAGCCGAAAGATGTTTTCAGCCCTGAGGATATCGAATGCTCAATTATCAATATTGGATGATGGTGCTCTACTTTCTGAGCTGAACATCAGGTCTACTTTGATAGACAAAATAAAAGAATCACGGGAAACATATGAAAATTGTTTAGAGAAAAAGAAGAAAGCTGAAATGGGAGAATCTTCAGACTTTGAAGTAAAGTCCAATGGATGTTTATATTATAAATAACATGCTTATATTCCTGAAGATGATGAATTGAAAAAGGAAATTCTTACAGAAGCACATTATAGTCCTTTAACGATGCACCCGAGAGGAAATAAAATGTATCAGGATTTGAAGAGCCATTTTGGTAGCCAGGAATGAAAAGAGCTATAACGAAATTGCTGTCTAAATGCTAAGACTTGTCAGCAAGTTAAAGCAGAACATCAAGTGCCCTCAGGGTTACTTCAACTAATTGCTATTCCAAAATGGAAATGGGAAAAAGTGACTATGGACTTTGTAATCGGATTACCAATGACACCAAGTAAGAAAGACTCAATTTTGGTGATCGTGGACCGATTAACCAAATCAGCACATTTTCTGCCCGTCAGAACATATTTCTCTTTGAATAAATATACAGATTTGTATATTCGGGAGATTGTTAGATTACATGGAGTCCCTATTTCCATTGTGTCTGACAGAGATCCCAGGTTTACTTTTAGATTCTGGAAAGCACTACACGAAGCATTGGGTACTGAATTGCATTTTAGTACTGCCTTACACCCGCAAACTGATGGACAATCAGAGAGGACAATTCAGATTTTGGAATATATGCTAAGAGCGTGTGTCATTGAGTTTGCAAGTTCGGGAAAAGTACTTACCATTGGCTGAATTTGCGTATAACAACAGTTATCAGTCAAGTATTAAAATGGCACTGTATGAAGATTTATATGGAAGAAAATGCCGGACACCATTAAATTAGTTTGAGTTAGAAGACTGCAAGATTATCGGGCCTGACTTGATTCAAGAGGTAAAAGAAAAAGTGAAGATAATTTGATATAATCTAAGGGCAGCTTCCGATAGATTAAAAGCTTATTCAGATTCAAAAAGAAAATATATTGAATACCATGTAGGAGACAAGGTATTTTTGAAAATTTCACCATGGAAGAAAATAATGAGATTTGAAAAAAAAAGGGAAGCTTAGTCCCAGATTCATTGGTCCTTATGAAATCTTGAAAAGAGTTGGACCGGTGGCATATCAATTAGCTTTACCACTAGAAATGAGCAAAATTCATGATGTTTTTCATGTATCGATGCTTCGCAAATATAGGTCGGATCCTTCCCATGTCATTTCACCTGCGGAAGTTGAGATGCAACCTAATTTGACATTTGAAGAAGAACCAGTAAAAATTCTAGCTCATGGGATGAAGAAATTGAGAAACAAATCGATTCCATTGGCGAAAGTGCTTTGGAAGAATCACAAAGTGGAAGAAGCCACTTGGGAAACTGAAGAGCGAATGAAAGAACAGTACCCGCATTTGTTTAATCCAAGTACGTTCTAAAAATTTGAGGATGAATTTTTTTAGGGGGAGAGAATTGTAATATCCTATTATTGGAATAGTGACCAAAACGTAAAGAATCAAAAGTTAGTGGTTTTAGTTCAGTGACTAAAACGTAAAGTTTTAAAGTTTGGTAACAAAAGTGAAAAGTTGAGAAAAGTTCAAGGACCAACATGGTAATTTTCTGAATATTTATTTTTATTCCATAAATAGATAGATCATCTAAGGGTGTGGATCGAATATAAAAACTATGGTTTGATCTGATGTTTCTATTATTGAGAAATTACGGTTAAAGTTTAAGTGTAATTGGTAATCGTATGAGCTCGAAATTTTATGAAAATTTGAAGGAAATCTTAAAAGACCCAAAGAGCATAGCATTGAAGTTCTGAATCGTTTTAAATCAGTTTAGATTCGATTCTATTCAATATTTTGTATAGGTGATGGAATGGCATTTTAGAGAATGTAAAGATTCATTAATGGCAAAATGGTCATTTTACCCATACTTTTTAATTATAATTGATTTGATGATAAGGTTGAGTATAGGTGTGGATTTATAATTGGTCATAACCCAAGGGTGAAATGGTTATTTTACTATGAGGAAAGATTTTTATTTTAAATTAAAGATTTAATTGCCATTTGGCATTAATCGAAGAAAGAATAAAAATTTGGAAAATTTTTTCATCTTTTCCCTCAAAATGCCGAACCTAAAGGGGTTTAGGTAAGAAATCTTTCAATTGAATTTTTAGCTTGATTTGTTTGATTTTTGGCTAGAGTTATGAAACAAGAAATTGATCTCCTTTGAATTCTCTATCTTTTGACATAAGTTTTGCTTAGTTTCCATGGTTCTAAGTTGAGTTTGATGATTAGGGTGGTTAAAGAACATGTAAATATTTCATGTTTTAAAGCTTAATCAAGTTGGAAAAGGTGTTTTAGTGTTGTTTAGATGCTTGAAATAATGAAAACTTCTTGGTAAACTTTAGGGACCATTTCGGCTATAAGTGGAAAAATTAGGGGAAATTTTGCAAAAATTTATTTGATGATGGAAATGATTAGAATGATGTTTTCTAAGTTGAATTATGTGGTTGGATTGAAGAAAACATCATTTTAGAACTATTTTGTGAATTTTGTAAATTGGGTGAAATAAGTGAGAAAATTGGAAATGTTCAAGAAGCATGGTTATATTGGTTGCTATGATACATGGATTATTTTAGTATTAAATTTTTTGGATTATTAGATGAAATCTGAAAGTTTCCAAGTTTTAGATTATAAACCCTAAGAGAGAGAATTTAGGGTTTAAAGGGAAATTATCAAACTATTGGTTGTAATGTGTAATTTGAGATGAGATTAAAGTATTGGAAGCATTGTAGTTACAAAGAAGTATATGGATGAAAATATTAATTTTTCCATATTGGCATGTACATGTATTAGTAAAGGTTGGACATGTACTTAAGGTTGCTTGTGTCATGTATTTAATGTACAAACAGATAACAATCGAGTTCAAGTACAAACGGGTGAATAAAGAAGATAGAAAGTGCAATCGAGCTTAGTGAGGCTAGTATAAATTATACCTTTGAAAGTGTCAAGGTGAGTGCAATGCATGCATAGCATGATTTTTTTATGTCATTCATAATATAATTGACATGTTAAAAATATGTCCAAAATTGAGAATACATGTATGGATCACTGTTTATTCATGGAATGTTATTTTACGTATGAATTGCTTAATATGTATATATGTTGCCATGTATGAGATTATGATTGATATAAAGCCCAAGGTATGAGATAGGAAATTAAAAGTATAGTTGGATATCCATAGAGTCATAAACAATTTGTATAAACATTTTAGCACTCGGGTAGAGTGCAATTTATTATAAGCACTTCAAGTAAAGTCAAAATAATTAATAATTGTATGCTCCGGTAAGTATACAAAAACACTTCGGTGTTAAGCACTTCCAGTAAAGTGCACCTAATATACTATACTCAAGTAAGTATAGGGGGATGACTCGCGTACCAAAAATTTCCTTAATTCAATACTTGGGGCTAAATGAATTGAAAAACAAGTTAAAAAGGCTTGAAAGCTCGATGATGAATATGGCAACGGAATTGGTAAGAATCAAGTTTATTACCATGTAATATGTTACTATACATATATCATGTCATATATGTTAAAATGCATAAAATGGGAGGTGATCATATGCATTGTTACTATAATATATTGATACCTGTGTTAAATTGCATTGGAATTAAATGTTGTTGCCTCACTAAGTATATGCTTAGCGTAAGATGACTTTCATGAGTAGGTTTTAAAGGAGCTTCGAGTGAAGAGTAGCCGAGCATCACTTTCATATTTTGGGAGGTATATCTCTTTACTCATAGTAATGTAATGACATTCATCCTTTCTTTTGGAAATGTACTAGATGGCATGTATAATTAGTGGGGTTGTAATAACTTATCACTAAATATGGTTGGTTAATAGTTGTCGAATATGGATGATGAACCTCGTATGTCCTATTATTGTTATAAATGATAATGGACTAAGTTTTTAGTAAATATGGATTTTAAGATAGAAAGTTTAAAAATCTGCCCAGAAATGTATGCAAATGCAGTGTGTTTGAAAAATCAGCATAAATTCCACAATTGTAATTAGATAGTGAATCTTATATGCATGAACTACGAATTTTGTCTAGTTTTTCAAAAAATTGATGGTGACTGATTTCGAGTTGTATGTAAAAAGATATGAATTTTTATTCGAAGGAAGGTCAGAAAATAGGGCAGCAGAATTTCAGTATTTTGGGGCTGTGACGTGAATTTAGTAATTTATTTGAATTTTTTTATAATGAATTTAGGCTAATAATTTATATGGTTAGAAAGCCTAATGAATCTAGTTTAATTAGAAAATTTTGGAATGAATTTTTGATGTCTATAAAAATTTCTATAAAATTTTAAGTAAGGTAACGCAGGTTGTCAGTTTATAAAGGAAAAGAAATAATAGGGTTTAAAATATGTTAATAACATCACTGGCTCGTATTTGGTGATAAATACGGGAAATGGATGTTACATCCAGTATCATAACTTTATTCTTTTCTACTTTAATCAATTTTCTTGTGAAGTTTGCAAAGCTTTCATCTGCTGCATCCTTCACCCGTGCCAGCTCCTCTCTCAAGCCCTTAACTTCAATTTTTAAGCGTTGTTCAGTACTTTGCAATAGTTTCTTCTCTGTTTTGAGAGCGCAAGCGAACTTAGCTTTTTTCTTTGAAGTTTCCTATGTATGCTGTCTACGCAGCTCCCCCATACGCTACTACAGCTTAGCCTCATGTTTCTTTTGCAGCTCTTCTAGTTGTGCAGTACAATCCTCCACCTTTGATCATAGTTTCCTATTCTCTCATAAGGGTGGCATAATTTTCTGCCTTTAAACATAGTTGTTCGTTCTCCTCAAAGAGCACTTTACCATTCTACTCCATGTTAAATTGAATGCAGCCCATGTAACACCCCAATCCTGATCTAGATCTAAAGTACTATATTCGGGTCACCCAAAATCGATCCATCAAAAATTCTATTTAAAACCACAAGTTTAGCCACTTCCAAAATATCAAATTATTAATAAATTCATGTAATTAAATAAGCATTTAAATGAGTTTACTAACAAGATCTCCAAGTTTAAAACATCGTATACCAAAATAATAATTCAAGTATTCAAATAGAGTTACAGACTCAATAGTGGCAAGGTCATATGAATACATTAGCCCAAAATAAAATAATAAGTATTGTACTCTAAAGCAGATGCGGTGTTGGAAAATCCCTTCTTGATGAGCTCCTCCAAAGGGTGACATGTCAACCTACACACGAAAAAACCACACTTCCGTACGCTGAGCTAACAAAGCTCAGTGGTACATTTCTACTATACCACAATTCATGATTATCATAAAATAAGCATGCAAGATAATATAGTTTAGAGAGCACAGATAAGGCTTTACTATCTATGAGCTATCATCTAGCCTACACAAGCTAGAGTAATTAGATCATCTATTTTAAGGCATCAACAAGTCAATAAAAAATCTTACATAATCCACAAGCTTTACCATACTCGAGGTCACATAGCCTATTGAGATACTCAAGCTCACACAACCTATTAAGTTAATACATGCCATACCCTGATCACTCAGCCATAGGGTGCATAAGCTATCAATCTATAGCAACCACACAACATACATAAATATATCCATACATCATCCACATAATGGTCAACAAAGCCCTACTTTACCTGTGCTCGCACATTCATCGGGTTACCCGTGTTTACACAACTTTCAGGTTAAATGGACCATATCCGAATCACCATAGCCACAGATACGTACTCGACATACTTGGATCACATTAGCTACAAATAGTCTTTACCTGAGGTCACTCAGCCAATCAAGTTACTTGAGCTCACTCAACCTATCAAGTTTATTACCTTTATCCAGATCACTATAGCCACAGATAGGTGTTGCGCGTATTGAATGCTACGCAAACGGTGCAAGTATACACGTCGCAAGTAATAAAGTGATTTGAGTATCGAGTATCATCTCCACATGGATTGGTTTGGGCCACTTTGCTTAAGTTACTGCGTTGGAAAAGAAAAACACAAGTAGGTGATTGTAGGAATTATAACTAATGAGTAAACTAAGAGCAATAAACTAAAAGAATAGATGAAATCAAAAAAGAGAGAATAGGCCAAGTTATCGTGAGTTGAGGTGTGATAGCCAATTGGATCGTCTTAGTAAAAGTGTGCAAGGGCAAGTGGCAACTTGCGCAGCGGGGTTGCCTTGGCAACTAATCGACGGTTGCCTAGGCAAATGGCTAGGCAACTGTTTGAGCGGCTGGGCAGCAACTTCAAGGTTCGGCGAAGCGTTATTCAATGGTTTCTTCTTATCCCTAAGTCGAAACTCTAGCTAATTGTGCATGCCTTGATAATACATCCTTGCGTGAATCAAGGGTGAATAACAACCAATCTTGCGCTCCTCTTAGCCGTTGAAATCCTTAACTTATTCATATGCCGGATTAATCTTCACCATCAATAGATTGAATAAAGACCATACTTATTCGTTTCTTGAATCTAACTCTCCCGGGATTAGATAAATAGATAGACTTACGAGATCCTCTCCCAATTCACTCGCAAACAAGAATAAAAACCAAGAATGAGTAAACCTTGAATTGAAAGTGCAAACTCTTATTACCTAAAAAAATCCAATTGTTTCTCACAACCACAAAACACAATAACCTTAGCCAAATAGATTTAGTTCATGGCTAGGTTCCAAAGAAACACAAAACAAAGAATCCCTAACATAAACCTAATCGAACAAGAAAGAAAAAGATGAAGAATGGTTGAAAGCCCTTGTCGAAATCTTGCCCCTTTTGCTCCCCCTTTTGTTTGACGGCTTGGTCTCCTTTAAATAGGAGATGGCTAGGTCAAAGTCCTTCTTGAGAAGAAAGTTAAGTTGGAATTAAATACTTTAAAAGAATATAATTCTTTATTATATTTAAATTCCTTCTAGATCTTCTCCCATCTTTTTGGGATTTAATTTCTCTTTGACCTCTTCATGGAAATCAAACTCCTTTGGGATTTAACTTTGCTCTACGTCATCTTGGGCTTATCTAGTTATCAATTTTGACTACCATATCATCTTATCCCTTATCGACAATTGCCCTGGCAACTAGCTCGGCATCTCCTTCATGCACTGCCGTGGCAACTGGTTCCAGCCTTGCTTTGGCAACTGATTCTGCACACACAAAAACACACCAAAGTAGTATCTTTTTCCACAAAAATCACCAAGTTATGTAATCAAGCTCAACGGTGGAAAGAAACATGAACTAATGCCTGAATGACTAATTATGCAACTAATATGAGCCCAAGTCTAACAATAATATGAGTAAAAAGGGTAATAAAAATAGTACTTTTGAACACTTAACACACCCCCAAACTCGAACTATTTCTTGTCCTCAAGCAATGCAAACAAACAATTACCTGCCAAGACTTTAATCATCAAAGACATGCTTCAAACTTGAATTCAAACCTCAGAACCGTGGCACAAATTATGATCACCTTTTAATTTTTCAGATAGCACAAAAATTACCCAAAATCAAACTATAATGCTCATGACAAATGTGTGCCTAGTTGTGTACAAGTTGATTTTCAAGATTCTATGTGAACAATAGGCTTTTATCAATTTAATTACCGGGACATTTATTTTTATTTTCACTAGAGCCAATTTCAGGCACGTCTAGCGATTCTTTAATGTGCATTAACTACTAGAGCCAATTTCAGGCACCTCTAGTAAGAAATTAACTTTTAATTTTCAATTTTAAATTTACCCAAATTTTAAGCAACCTAAGTTCACTAAGTTTCTTTCAATCAACAAGCCACAACCGTGTAAAAAAATTCAGCATCATAGTAAAATTCTAAGTTTTTTTCATTCAATCCTAAAATTAAAGGTTCTTTCAATTAAGTGTAGTGGCAAAAATTCATCATTGGATATTCAACAAGTCTTAAGCAATTAAATCCAATCAAAGGCATGGCAAGTAACATATGCAACCTATATGTGATTGCTAAAGATGAATGCAACTAAACATGAAACTAACTAGAAACCAACACCCCCCAAACTCGAGAGAAGCATTGTCCTCGATGCATGTAAAAGTGAAACAAAATTTAAAAAAAAATAAATGAAATGAGTTAGTCGGAGAGGTCGTCACCTCGAGTGATAAGTTTCCTTCGTGCCGTTTTCTTGATTCATATTTCAGTCAGTGGTTGAATGCTTGTGGCTGGTACCGCGTGAATAGCATTGCTTTGATTTGATCCATGTTTGCCGAGGCAAGTTCACTTGCCTGGGCATCAGTAGTTGCCGAAGCCATTGTTGTTGCCTAGGCATTCCCAGTTTATGTTGTTGTGGCAACTGCTGAGGTAGTTGTCGGTGCGGTTGTCGGGGCATCCTCTGTTGCGGTTGTCGTGGCAAGTAGTCGGTAGTGAATTTCCTTAGCATGGTGGTTGTGATTCTTGTTGTGGAAAAAAATAAAGAAAACATGGAAACTAAAGATAATGAAGAAAAATAAAATATCTCCTAAAAATTCCAAAAATAAATAAAGAAAAAAATCAAAAATAAAATAAAGTTCCAAAAAATTAAAAACAAAAATTAAAGATTCTTAGAAAAAGCATTTTTCATGCATCTTCTAATGTTACTATATATCTGAGAAAGCTGGAGGAGGGTCGTTTTCGATACTTCTTATAGTTCATCCGCACCCTCCATCGAGTGATAGTGTTGCCCAAAAAGAGTTGGGTCAATGTGCTTGCAGCTACTCCCTTTTGTGTTACCATGGTGGAGGTGTTTTTCTTTTGTGTTCCCTTGTAGTCCATGCATGCCCTCCACCTTGCTACTGATCCTGAAGGTACAAATATATTAATAGGAAAAATTATATCCATTCCGAACCATTCAATTACCTCTTGTCGACTTCTATCATGGTTGGATGCAGCCTTTATTGTCGTGGCAATTGCTGCTCAAGTCAATTGCTGTGGCAATCAGTTGCCAAAATTTGATGTAAGTCAAGGCAAAAACCAATTTTCTGAAAGGCTTCACGAGTCCAAACACCATTTTCTTTTGGCCTCTCAAACATCTCTATCAGTAGAGATTTCGATGGCTTCAAATCTACCAACATCGGTTCCTCAAGATATATCTGCAATGGACGATGTGATTTTTTAAAGAATTCGAAAGGTTCAACCATTACCTGCTCATATTCTATTGGCAAAGTATTATCATATCATTGATCTTGCATGTGGTCATGCAATTGCCTTGGTAACTATAGATGAGAGCAATCTACAAATTCATGCTTCAACATCAACGTTGTAACCTTCTGGGCATCAGGTTCCTCAGAATTTGTTGTAGTATTGTTGTTCTCAGCTTCACTGAGCGTTGTCGCGACATTGCTCTGTTCAGGCTCCTCAATCATTACCGAGGCAATTTGTTGCTCAAGCTCATCATGTGTTGGGCAGTCTCTCTCATTTGCATCCTCTTGACTTGGAGGTTCTAGTTGTTCCCCACACATCAAGGACCTCTCTTCGCATTGCTCCTTATCCTCTTGCCTTGGGACGTCAGTATCCCCAGGAATGGATTGTTGCTGTATGTTATCCAAGGCATATGTGGATCTCTTCAATTGATCTTTTGAATCCCCCACAATTGCATCCCACTGAGCTATCCTCATATCCATGGACTTTGATAGCTCTCGAATCTCTTCAATTGATCCGTCAAGTCTAGCCAATGAAGCTAGCAACGTTTCCTCCAAGGAATTGGAATGCTCTTGGAAAAGACTATATTGCCATGGCATATCTGTTGCTACGACAAAATTATCATGGTAAAAAAAATTGAGCTTTTTGATCATACCATGAAGGATTTTGCTGTTGGTTCCATATATGGTCTTCCATGTAGCCATATGCACTGAAAATGTGAGGACAATTTTCAAACACATGATGTTTTCCACATATAGCACAATAGTTTTCCATGAGATAGGCTCTTTGGGCTTTTCTCGGTTGGTATAGGTAATCATCGAAGGGTGTAAGAAATTCTTGAATGGATTGATTCCTATCTTCTATCATCAACTCTCGAATAGATCGGCTTTTATTTCCCGACATGTTGATGTCCCTTAACTTGTAGCGCACCTGAATTTTTTTTTGATAGAACAAACAAAAAGAAAAGTTAGTAAAACTTATAAGAAAATGCAATAACAAAAGCAACTAACACCAATTGCCAATCCTCGGCAACGGCGCCAAAAACTTGTTGCGCGTATTGAGTGCTATGCAAACAGTGCAAGTATACACATCGCAAGTAATAAAGTGATCTGAGTATCGAGTATCGTCTCTATAGGGATTGGTTTGGGCCACTTTGCTTAAGTTACTGCGTTGGAAAAGAAAAACACAAGTAGGTGATTGTAGGAATTATAACTAATGAGTAAACTAAGAGCAATAAACTAAAAGAATAGATGAAATCAAAAGAGATAGAGTAGGCCAGGTTATCGTGGGTTGAGGTGTGATAGCCAATTGGATTGTCATGGAAAAAGAGTGCAAGGGTAACTCAGTTTCCGTGGAAACTTACGCAGCGGGGTTGCCTTGGCAACTAATCGACGGTTGCTGAGCAACTGGCTGGGCAACTGTTTGGGCAGCTGGGTAGCAACTTCAAGGTTCGGCGGAGCGTTCTTCAATGGTTTCTTCTTATTCCTAAGTCGAAACTCTAGCTAATTGTGTATGCCTTGATAATACATCCATGTGTGAATCAAGGGTGAACAACAACCAATCTTGCGCTCCTCTTAGCCGTTGAAATCCTTAACTTATTCCTAAGCCGGATTAATCTTCACCATCAATAGATTGAATAAAGACCATACTCATTCGTTTCTTGAATCTAACTCTCCCGATATTAGATAAATAGATAGAGTTATGAGATCCTCTCCCAATTCACTCGCAAACAAGAATAAAAACCAAGAATGAGTAAACCTTGAATTGAAAGTGCAAACTCTTATTACCTAAACAAAATCCAATTGTTTCTCGCAACCATAAAACACAATAACCTTAGCCAAATAAATTTAGTTCATGGCTAGGTTCCAAAGAAACACAAAACAAAGAATCTCTAATATAAACCTAATCGAACAGGAAAGAAAAAGATGAAGAGTGGTTGAAAGCCCTTGTCGAAATCTCTCCCCTTTTGCCATCCCTTTACGTTTGACGGCTTGGTCTCCTTTAAATAGGAGATGGCTAAGTCAAAGTCCTTCTTGAGGAGGAAGTTAAGTTGGAATTAAATACTTTAAAAGAATATAATTCTTTATTATATTTAAATTCCTTCTAGATCTTCTCCTATCTTTTTGGGATTTAATTCCTCTTTGACCTCTTCATGGAAATCAAACTCCTTTGGGATTTAACCTTGCTCCACGTCATCTTGGGCTTATCTAGTTATCAATTTCGACTGCCATATCATCTTATCCATTATCGACAATTGCCCTGGCAACTAGCTCGGCATCTCCTTCATGCATTGCTCTGGAAACCGCGTCGGCATCTCCTTCATGCACTGCCCTGGCAACTAGTTCCAGCCTTTCTTTGGCAACTAATTATGCACACACAAAAACACACCAAAGCAATATCTTTTTCCACAAAAATCACCAAGTTATGTAATCAAACTCAACGGTGGAAAGAAACATGAATTAATGCATGAATGACTAATTATGCAACTAATATGAGCCTAAGTCTAACAATAATATGAGTAAAAAGGGTAATAAAAATAGTACCATTGAACATTTAACAATAGGTTTTGTAACCGCACCTAAATCACTCAGCCCGTGGGTATGTCGGATGTACTTAATCACCAAGCCATTAAAAATGCCCCAAGGCATGACAATAACCATCACAGTTATATCAAGTCATCATTTACCAAGATATTACAAGTTATTCTCATCTATGAGGGTTAAACCTCAGTTTTTCAGTTTTATAATTCATTTTACTACCTTAGAAGTCCATTGGGCCATAGCCCTCGAATTATTAACCTCTCAAACTCAACTTCATATTTTCTTAATAGATTGCCCATGTAGTACCGATACCTCATTACGCGTATCGATACCATCATTAAATCAACTAGGGTACCGATACCTAAAATGGCTACTAGAAATCTATTTTGCCTACGCATACTAATACTTGTCCCAGGTGTACTGATACTCATTCTCTATAAGAAAGAGATTGATCGTTGACCTCGTATTGGTACACAATCTCTGAGTACCGATACCCCTTTAGTCCCTTTGTGGTACCGATACGCTCTTACGCGTATCAGTACAATTTTAAGCTACTGAAATTTGGATAGAACATGGCGTACCAATACAGCTCGAGCCTATATCAATACCCCTTCAAATTTTAACTGTGTTCATTACATTTAATACAGGGTATCAATACAGCTCTTCATGTACCGATACATGAGTCCAGAAATAGCTTTCAAGGCTCAGGAATTCACTTCCTAAGCCCCTAAAATAAACCTTTGGTCCCTAAAGTCAACATGCATATTATGGAAGTTATTTAGGGTGGTTTACTACGATTTTTACACGTTACTAACATTAAATCTAAGATTTACCATTAACAAGGCTTTAAGCTATCATTACACCAAAACTAGCAATCTTAACCACAAAAACAAGCAAGGAAATTAATTTATGATATTCAAGAATCAAAGGAGTCAGAAATATACTAACCTTTAGCACTAACCCAGATTTACTTTCCACACTAAAAAATCCTCAACCTCTTCTCTTTGGTTCTAACTTGAATGAACCCCAAGACACATCCCTTTTTATTTCACGACAAGGAAACGAATCAAGGCCTAAACCAAGCACTAAAAGAGGTCTAGCCACAGATTAACAACTTTGAAAACATGGGAGAAGCCTCAAAAGCTAAACCCTCAAAGAAACCCATAAATGGGGAACTCACATTTTTTAAAAAAAGAAGACCACTTTTATGAAGCTCTTGAAATGGTGATTAATTTCTTCTTCACTCATGAATCTCGAAATGAAGGTTTGGAAGGTAAAGATTTGGTTTTTTGGCTTTGAAAGATGAAGGTTAAATGGGGGAGTTGATAGGAAAGAAGAAAAAGAGTGGTGATATCACTATGTCCCCCCATTTTTCCATGTGAAAGGCAAAATAATAAAGGGTGGTCAGCCTTTTATTTAAAAATGGGTCAAATCTCAACATAAAACCTTCCACTTTTACCCTTGTCACAAAATGGCCACTACTCAAGCCCATGTAGCTTAAAACTCAACCAACAAGGCCTAAACTTGGCCCAACGGTTCCAAATACCCCATTCAACACAAGAGTCCCTAACCCAGGTCAACACCCAATTGTTGACTCAAAAATTTGAGTCGTTACAATCCAGATCTTGAATAAGACACCAACCCCCTCAACAGTCATTCTAATATCACTGCAAGGTTGCGAAGTGCCAAAACTTACCAAATATAATTCTGAGAGCCTCCTTGAAGCAGACTCAGGATGGAACCACCTATCTGCCTTTAGGATACCCCTCAAAGGGAAAAATACCTTCCAAGGGATTAAGGGTCCGCCACTTTTACCAGGAGATATAGTTGTAGCCACCGGCACCGAAGAAGCCACCTCAACCTCTAATAAATTCACAACCATTAATGTTGATATCAGATGAGTCATCCCGGAGTATGACAGATTTATAGTTTTAACAGATGCAACCATATAGGGTATATTTTTTGTGCGACAGTGAACAAGAATAGAATTTACCACGTTTGCCCCTACAAACATACCCATAAGTAGAATTTATTGCCAAAATATATATCATAAATATCAAACCAAATACATTAACATACTAGTCGGCATACTTGAGGACGTGCAAAAAGTGGGAACAGTGCTAGCCAAACCAATAGAAACAATATCCCCAATAGTGTCGATTGCAGTCGCATAAGAGGAATTGCGACGATCAGACGCAATCACAGTAGTCTCAGAGACAAGATCTGGTGACTCTTCCACAATCTTCTTGTCAAGCATATGCCTTTTTTCCTAACATTTTATCTTCGATAGTTAACAAACACCTCTTGAAACTATAAGTTCTCATTCATTATGTCGTGCTTTCTTAGGATATTTCCACAACATCTACTGAGGCCCCTGTGGACACACCTTGAGTGACAGAGAAAGCCCCCAAACTAGGACCAATTGGAAATGAGTTAGTAGGAGACGCCACTGCAATAGTTGTAGTAACCATGCCATGCAAACCAATCCTTCTACTCTCTAAAGCCCCCGAGTATGCCACTTCTAATAGGATTCATGAATTTAATTGCTCTTCAACTGATGCAGAACTTGGCAAGTTTAATGTCACGGCCAAACCCTTCAGACTGCTATCAGCCGATTGCGATGGGATATTACTATTCATACATACAAAAGAATATGTACATAAAAAGAGAATAAAAAAGTAACAAAGAAAAAGAAAAAAGAAAGGCATATGCCAATAAATCGAGTTTATTATTTCTTTCCCAAAGAATAACCCACAAGAAGAGCATATATAACTTAATACCTTTATCCATTCGCCTTTTTCTTCTGCGTTCCAAGCGCACACAACTTCCCTCATCCTTTGAGCTGGATACGATAGACAAACTCGTGGTTACTAGAATCTTTTTTCCTTTACCACGACCAGAGCCAGACGGGCTAAGACACACACAACCCTTCAAAATGATAGAAGCAGTTTCCCTGCTAACCCCGCTAGGGGCAGCATCTTCATCGCTATACTTTTAGGGGCGAGTGTGAATACCAACATACTATGAGAAGAAATTTTCTAGTTTGTCCTTCACGCTTAACAGAACTCTTGCCACTTGATCATTTCCTCATTCACCGAAAGGCCAGGCCTCCGCACGAATAGGTACATTTGCCAAAGAGCCTTCGGGAAGAACATTTAAATCTACTTCATCCCAACCATTGTGACTTTTCCCTTCCATGCAATACACCCAAATATTTCTAACAGTGCTTATTTCTTCATAGCTCAACGGTGGATTACTCTCTAATCTCCTGAGAAGTACTAACTCCATAGGAGACATTGCTTGCAGGTCAGGTGTAACAACCTTGTCTTTGGACGATCGGCGCCAAACAAGGGTCCAAAACACATTCTATCTTAACATATTTTGTCCTATCCAGACGAGATTAGAGGTATAGTTACTCATTGCCAACGTCTTTCCTAAGCGATGACTGATACTTACAAAACCCTTCGTATTTTTGTCATGACCAGCTATTACATTATAACAGAAGTGGAACACATTAAGAGAGGGTTCATCCCCATAGATTTTGCAATTTAGAAAATAATTCATCAAAATCCACCAACTAGCCCCAACTAGTTGCCCAGGCACCACATTAAACCAGTTCAACCAATCTACGAAAAATGAATGCAGAGGTAAATGGAAACTAGCCTTAAAAATGTAGAGAGGAACTAAACACCACGATTTCCCTTTGTCAGAGCAAGCACTCAAACGATACGACCCTTACGGCAAACTAAACTTATAACAAAAGTTGTTCAATGCACGGAGGCCTCGATACTCCAACGTTTTTAACATCCCCTTTACTCTAGTAGTACAAACTACTTCATTGCTCACTACAATAGACGGGTTACCAATAAGAGTAAAAAGTAAAAATATTTTTTCTTCTGAACCAGTAAAGAGTGGCCGACAAGATAACTAAAGTAAAAATTCATAAAAAGGCAATAAAACTTATTTATAACTTAGCGTCGTATCGTCTTGAGCACACTTCGTTAATAATGTGGTTTATCATGAGACGTTTTGTATATAGCAGTTATCCCTAAGAGAAAACTGGTCGGTTCGTTATTTAGCTTTATAGTGCAGATCACTATATACGCTCATAACGATTCTAGGTGACTTTGATATAAACAAAAATAAAATAAATAAATAACATAATAAAAATCAATTAAGTACAAAACTTATAAATTGTTAGTACCTCTTTCTTTGAGTTTCTCAGGTTCTCCAATGTCACTTTATAACCTTTCCTTACCTGGGGGGAAATTATTAGTACTTACAAATATCTACCATTACGTGTCAAATCCATACAACCTAAGATGGACAAACGAGGTTGCGAAAGACTCACACAGAGAATGTCTAGTGATCGCATGTGGTCAACCATGATCTAGCCAGCACCTTCTAGAACACAGGGCGAACGAGTAAGATCGCAAACAACATCCCGCCCAGTGATCATGTGACAATGCATGATATCGCTGGGCATAACAGTATGAACCTATGAAGTCACATCATAGCCGGTCTAATCAATGTGCCACGACTACCTGATCGTGACACCTATCCACCAGTATAAATAGGACATGCAACGAGAGAAACGAGGACCCCGAGAGACAAGATACACTATCAGTCACTAGAGAATGTCAATAGACACCCTTTCGCTAAGAACCACCATCCGAACCACCGTCAGACTGTCGTCCCTGATCCTTGTTAACTTTGACCATCAACAAGTTTAAATACTTATTGTTACAGGGACCAAATTATTATTAAACTCAAACTTATAAAATATTTAATATCTATAATAGGGACCCAGGCCTCTGGACCTCCTATGGGCGCTCCATTCCTGTCTGTAAGGTGTGTGTGAGTTATTCAAGGTTAACAAAAAGAAAAAATATTTCATCTGTAGTGACTAATTGAAAATCGATACAAAGTATCCCATGTTTTAAAAATTAAATTTTGGGGGATTTCTTTTTTTAATAAAAAAATTGTATTTCAAAATAAAACTTGGAGTTACCACCAGTCACTTAGATAAGTTAGACCAGACACCATAAAACCATAGATTCGTTAAAATATGAGTTTGGGAGTTGGTTACGTGTGGGAAAGGATTAACACCCCACAACGCCCAAAATTGGTACCAAATCATACGTTACTTTTATCGATAGAAATAATTAAAATTTAAATTGAATTTAATTAAATGTTCTTAGTTTAATATATTTTTCAATTAAGTGTGCTTTAACACTTGGTGAGTTTAAATTAATTAGTCATTTAATTAATAAGGGCGACTTTAAATTCAGACCATAGATTGAACCGACATCTTCGAATCAAGTTCATCACCTTTATGCATAACGCAAACAATTAAGTATGATGTTATGACTTATCAAAATTTTATTCATTTTAATTTACATTTAGACAATATAAATCAATTCGAATATTTGGTCAATATCCATTAAGTCAAGATATTACGACAAAAAAACTCGAATTAATAAATACCTCTGTTTTATAGTTAAGATTAATTAATTATCAAAGTAAATATAGAATTAAATACTAAAGATAAAGTGGATGACAATTAAAGGCATGTCACAACAAATATGCTAACAAAAAATGGCAAGAAAAATCGAACAAAACATACAAAACAAGCAAGAGAAATTAAACAACAAGCATAAATAACATAAAGAGCATAACACAAAGAAGCATAAATAAATACTGAAATTAAATTAAAATTAAAAAACAGTACTGAAAATAAACATGCACATGCAGGGGACCAAACGAGCAATTTTACCACCCAAAAATCTGATTAAATCATGCAAAGAGACCAAATTAAAAAATAGACAAAAATTAAGGGGTTGGACTTGGGATTAAACTAAAGAAACCGAATTGATTTTGAAATAGGGACGAAATTGTAAAACACTAAAAACCTTGAGAGAATACGGGTGTGGTTTCAAAGTGCAGAAGAACCGCGAGAGTAATTTAGGGAACACGGAGAGATTTAAAACGCGAATAGACCATTTTTTTAAAAGGATAGAGAAAAATACTCTTTTTTAATAAAAAAATATTTTATTATTTGCTTTACTAAAAAAAACTCCCCCTTCACCAAAATCCTCTTAAAAACACACCCCAAAATCCCAAAAACCGACGAGCTAGGTCTCATCGGCCGCCGCAAAACCCAAAACTCGGCAGGGATTTTTTCGTATTCTGTCGCACTGACCGCCGCTTGTCGACGTCAGAACCCTAAAGAGACCCCCTTTCAAACCCTTTTCCTTGTTAAAAATCAAATCTGACCTCATTTTTTTTAAAATCCACTAAATTAAACTATTATTCTAAAATAGAATTCAAAATCGAACCACCTCTTTGTTAAAAAGCGAGAGCCCTTTCCTCAACCGATTCACCCTGCTTGGTTCGAAGAGAACCCAAAAGGGCTTATCATTGACATGGACAGATCTAAACAACGACGAAAGAAGCTGATAATCGCGATAGTAAAAACCCTAAAATCCTTTATCTCTTTACTTATGCTTCGAAAATGAAAAGAAGGTAGAAAATACCTCTAAAATTCTTGGGGGCTTTTTGATTTTTCTATTGAATATCAAAATTCTCCCCCGCTTTATACTTGTTTTTGGGTTCGGATTTTATATCCGAATATTACAATCCTTTTTAGAATTAAAAATACAATAAAAATAACTCTATTAGTCGCTATATGTACTATTTGTTTGCATTCATCTGATAGTCTGCAACTATCTGCTATTTGCTCTTTGTTGCATGTGGCACGAACTTAGACAAGGGGGACCAGTGTTGAGGAGCTGGAGGAGCTGAACGACCTCGTTTGGCAAGGGCGTGTGCAACACGTGGTAGCTAAAAAGCCTTTCCAACATTGATCTGGACCGTCAGATCATACCAGATCTGACGGTGGTAGTGATGGCTGCACAAGGATAAAAAGAGAGGGTTATCAAACAGAGTACTAAGATTTTAAGTTTAGGCTCTAAACGGACTGAATATGTATATTAGACTTTTAAAATGTAAAAAAGGGCTATGGACCATTTACTTACTTAATTAATAGAGCCTTTATCTAATATATTTTTTAATTATTATTTTTCTTGGATTTTTCAATTTAATTTATATAACATAAATATAATAATAATAACAAATATAAAATAAATAACTAAATGAAATAAATATAAAATTAGGTTATAAATCCAGATAAAATTAATAATTACACCATACATAAAGATGTATATAATAATGATGACACTACACAATAATAAACTAGTTTTATTACAGCTCAACCACTATTTATCTAAGGTAATTATAAGAGTATCGATATAAGAAAAATTCTTGTTTAAGAGTTCAAAGTATGAATAGATCAAACTACAACCAAGTAAATACAATCCAAAGAAATGACGTTAAAATCAACTTAAAAAACAAACAAGACATGACAAAGATTATAGCAAAAACTAAAGAAAGAAAAAGAAAGTGATTGATGATCCGCCTAAAACTATTATTGAAACCCACAAGGATTAAATGAAAAATAAGTGTCTAAATATATTAATTTTGAACTTTAAGTGTCTAAAGTATTTTTTTGTAAAAATAAGTTCCTAAAGTTTCAAAAGTTATAATTTTAGGTGCCCGACTGTTAAAAAAATCATTATCCATTTAAAAAGCAACACATGTGTGAATATTGATTTTTTAAAATTATTTTGAAAAAAAAACTTTAAAATTATTTTTTTAAATCCCAAAATTTACAAAAATGTTCAAATCATTCCCTAAATCCCTAAAAATCCACAAATTCTAAATCCTCATCGCTGCTGCCACCGACCACACTCGTTCGGTTGCCGGACCCAGCTGGCCATTTCTCCAACTTGCCGTCGCCGAAAACCAGCGAACGATGTGTCAATCGAAAGGTTATTTCACGTTCGACATTCAATGTTCGGTTGGCACATCGTTCGCCAGTTTTCGACGACGGCAAGTAAGAGGAAATGGTCTGCTGGGTCCGATGACCGAAAGGGTAAAGCCGGCGATGGTGTCCAGCGACGACAATGATGAGGATTTGGGATTTAGGATTTAGGATTTAGGGATTTAGGGACTATTTTAGAAAGTTTTAGAATTTTAATATTTTTTGTAAAATTTTAAATTATTAAAAAATAATTTAAAGAAATTAAAAATGACACGTGTCGATTTTGTATTGGTTAATGATTTTTTTAACGGTAGTTAACAGCCAGCACCTAAAATTATAACTTTTGA
The DNA here is from genome assembly GCA_019671005.1 of Hibiscus mutabilis. Taxonomy (NCBI): domain Eukaryota; kingdom Viridiplantae; phylum Streptophyta; class Magnoliopsida; order Malvales; family Malvaceae; genus Hibiscus; species Hibiscus mutabilis. The sequence goes on along the minus strand of CM033747.1, from coordinate 31,844,277 downwards.
AACTTTAGGCTTTTATTTTTATAAAAAAATACTTTAGGCACCTAAAGTTTAAAAATAGTATACTTTAGACACTTATTTTCCATTTAAGCCAATCCACAATAAAAAAATTAAGGAACAGGTGGAAAGAAAAGAAATAAAATTATTTTGTAGAATCTCTATTTTTTTATACTCTTTATATCCTTTATGATTCATATTAAAACTTTTGTGATTGTATTTTCAAATAGTAATCATCGAGAATTGGACACGATTGCCAACCTTTGCAGTTACTCAAACACGGCGTCTTAAGAGTAAAAATAAACCCACCGGGAACAATAATATGTGTGTGATTACTCCGAGTCCGTACGATTGGTGACAAACAGAAACCAGGCTTAACTTTGTCTCTTCGTTAAGCAAAAATAAGAGCAATCCAAGGAAACGTGTTCGTCGGTTCAAGTAATGTACTAATCTACAAACATCAAACTGGCCTTGGGTTCGTTAAGCAAAAAAAAAATGTTGAAATGTGCTCGAATGTTCTAGGTATGGGATAAAGTTATGATTAAATATTGGGAAAAAAGTCTTTAAATCTAAAAATTAGAAAAATTAAAAAATTTATTTGACTAATATTTAAACTAAAAATAATCTAAATTACTATTATACCAAAACTTTTTATACCAATACATAGCTTCCTCCTTGATCTTGAGTTATTGTAAGAGTAACATGAGCTTAAAAGGCACTACAACTTATGCCCCGGAAGCTTTTCGATTAGAGGTGGCAAACGAGTCATTCGATTAGGTTTCGGTTCGGGTCATTTCGGTCCGGTTCGGTTTATTTCGAGTCTGACTATATTCGGTTTGAATTCGGTTTTAATTCGGGTCTATGTTGATTTTAGTTCGGATATCGGGTCGAGACTTCGGTTCGGTTAATTTTGGGTCATTTGATTGCGGGTCGGGTCAATATCAGGTTAATAGGAGATCAATCATTAGGTCAATATCGGGTCGAGACATCTCATCTTTATTTATTTATTTTAATATATATATTTTATTTTGGGTTGCCTTCGGTAGGGTGAAATCGGTTCGGTTCCATTCAGTTCAGTTGAAAATCAGTTCGATTGATAATCCGGGTTCATTTTCGGTTCAACTAAAATCCGGTTCAGTTTCAGTTTGATTCGATTTATTTCGGGCTTCGGATCAAATTTGGTTCATCGTGTTCAAGCCGATTTTGGGTCTTAGTTCGGGTAAATCAGTTCGATTCTTGGGTATCGGGTCAAGTTTGTCAGGTCTATTTTCGATATGCTAGTTAATGCAATAATGGAGTCAAGAATCAAAATAAGGGAGAAAGTATAATAAAATATAGGCTTAAGGGCTCGAGAAGCCCCTGAACTTTTGAAAAAAAATCAATTAAGCTCTTAAAGTTTTTTTCGCACTCAATGTCACCCTCAAACCCAAAAAATTAACCAATCCAACCTTTTAATTGACGGAATCCATCGTTGACCGTGACGTTGCTGACATGGCGGTCCACGTTAAAAAAAGTGATGATGTGGAAGAGGGGCTTAATTAATTTTCTTTAAAGTTTGAGGGTTTAATTGATCTTTTTATAAAGTTTGAGGGCTTATTTAATCCTTAAGCAAAAATATGAAAATATAAAAACATTCTAAAAATAAATATTAAAATTACTAAAAATAAAAATAATATAAAATATGACCATTGTAATAACAAAATAAGATTAAAATTATGTTCTAACCTAATAAGTTGTGTAAAATCTAATGTACATTCTAAATATATATGATGCAAACCCATATCACAATATAGTTACATTTTTTTTATTTGATTAAAGTAGCTTTTATAGAATTTAAGTTAGAAAACAAAAAAAAATTAAGAAACACTTTTGCGGCATACAAGGATTCTATGGTGCTTGACTTTACTAAAGAGTTTGTTTCCATCCGAGCAAACAATGAACTTCATCTTGCTTTATGCATCCAAGCAGTAATATCATAGGAAAATTTAAGTATTTTTTATAGTGAGATCACTTCCTTGGTCAAAAAAATTCTTTTTATATTAGAAAGTGTAACTTTACATTTCTTAAAATTCATTGATAGTGTTTTTTATTTTTAGTAAATTTTTATATATTTTTTAGTATTATAATATTTCTTTATATTTTTAATATTTCAAGTTTAATTCAAATAATTTTTTAATTTTATTTTTTCTTAAAGATTAAATAAGCCCTCAAACTTTTTAACAAAATCAATTAAGCCCTCGAACTTTCTAACAAAATCAATTAAGCACCTATTGACACGTCATCACTCACATGTGGACTACCACGTCAGCATCGTAACGGTCAATTACGGAATCCGTCAGTCAAAGGGTTAAATTGGTTTTTTTTTTGATTCGAGGGTGACATTGGGTGTAAAAAACTTTAAGGGCTTAATTGATTTTTTTAAAAGTTCAGGGGCTTCTCAAGCTTTTAAGCCTAAAATAAAATAAAAAAGTGAAAAGAAAAAAAACAATGCCTATGAACCTGCAATATAAATGGTTTGTGGACAAAATAGTTGAGTTTTGAGGCTGAACTACTCAACAGCCTTTTAGGCCATTTTTAAAAGCTGAAGGCTATGCATAATTTAGGCCCAACCCAATTCAAACGAATAGCTGGGAATATTCCAAAATTCTAGATTCCACACAAGTCCAAATATTTTTCTATTTATTGTTTTTATACAATATTTAGCTAAATTATTTATCTCTTGGAAAGTATTTAAGTTGGGTTCAGAAGAGGTCAAAATAAGATTGTCAATGCTCTTGCTGCCTTTAGCCGGGAGGTCATATTGGCGAAACGATCTTTTATTCACCTCCTGATTTTGTGAAGGGAATAATGCGAGAGGAACTGTAGTTCTGCCCTTGGTCTCTGTATAACCAAAAACAAAATTGCACCATCTACAAAATGTTTTTTTATAGTATCTTTGAAACTAAACAATTAAAACATGAGCGTCCTTCGATAAGGTTGTTAGTTAATTGAAAAATACAAATAAAGAAGTATCATTATAATACATTTTTTTATTTTTATTAGACAAAATAGAAAAATAATTAAAAAAAATATGTAAAGAGAGAAAATTTATAACAATTGTATATAAACATTTAGAATAAAATTAAATTATTATTTTAAGTTAGGTCGAATATTTCCACTCAAACTCAATCCGACTAGACCTAATATCATTATAAAAAAGTTCAACCCAAACTTAATCCGAACACAATTTTCTTTAAAAAAAAACCTGAACCAATTAGATCAGGTCGAATTGGATAGAACCCAGTCTGGTAAAATAACCCTCCCTATTCATAACTCCGTCAGTCTCTACTTAAACTGTGGTCCTGAATAGATTGGTGAAAACCCATGTGATTCATATAAAGAAAACCGAAAGGATAGCAATGTTGGGCCGTTTTGGTTTTTTAGCCCAACTCACAAAGAACCGACCTACACGCCGCAACATTCGGGGACAAGTTGATGCTCAGGCAATCAATCAAGATATTTTTGTTAGGTGAGGGAGATATTTTTGAATGCCTTTTTTTCTTTCATGAGCTTTAACAACTCAGAAAATCACGTGACTGTGGACCCCACATCTGACTCTGTGACGAGATAAACTAACCATAGTTTACTTGTAATCACCAACCTCCCCCATGGCCCCATCCTACTAACCAGGGATGGGCCATAGCATTTTTAACCATGGTTAAATTAACCGTAGTCCGCTGTATCCAGCTCCAATCAACCCTAATTTCAACGCTCACTCCCTCTCTATAAAACCATGGTTTAGGCCTCAAACTTTTTTCACACCTTCCTATCCAAAATATCTGCCTTACCATTCTCGCCCAATCTTTTAGTTTTTTCAACATGGCCGCCGCTGATGCCGAGTTTCGGTGCTTCGTCGGAGGGCTTGCATGGGCCACCGACGACCGTGCCCTTGAAGAAGCCTTCAGCACCTTTGGTGAAATCGTTGAATCGAAGGTCCGTTTGTTGCTGAGATTGGACTCCAGATCTGACTCGATCCGACCCGATTTGGGCCTTCCATGTCTATGATCTGTGATCCTTGATCTGTTCTTTTGTGTTACTGCTACTAGTTACTTGTTACTAGATGCTCTTCTTCTTACTGTTCTGTTTTATTTCTCTAACCGGTACGTTCTTTCTTCATCGCCTTGTGCCGAAGATCGATCGATTCTAACAATTTCTTTTGTTTTCACTTGTTTTGTGATGTTGTTCGTCTAATTGAATTTTTTTTTGCTTTTTTTGATTAGATCATTAATGATCGTGAGACTGGAAGGTCAAGAGGCTTCGGATTTATCACTTTCCGTGATGAGAAATCTATGAGGGACGCCATCGAAGGAATGAACGGTCAGAATCTTGACGGTAGGAATATTACCGTCAACGAAGCCCAGTCCCGCAAAAGCGGAGGTGGTGGCGGTGGTTACGGCGGTGGAAACGGAGGATACAGCCGTGGTGATGGAGGCGGTGGATATGGTGGTCGCCAAGGTGGATATGGTGGTGGTGGCCGTCGCGATGGAGGTGGATATGGAAACGGTGGAGGCTATGGCGGTGGTGGTGGTTATGGAGGTGGACGCCGTTAAGGTGGATATGGCGGCTCTTCCGAAGGAAACTGGAGGTCTTAAGTTTTAGGGTTAATGTTAGGCTTGTACCCTGCTTATATTGCTCTAAGCAATTCTAAGGGTTACAGTAGTTAGTAGCCTGGTTTGATTATGTTACTGTGTTTCTCTGTTACTGTTCTGGTTCTTCATGTCCTTTTTGACCGATGATTATGTCTATCCGTCACTTTTATCTTTTGAAATATAAAAATGGAATGAAGTCGCACAATTTCTTCTTTTCAATATATTTTTTAATTATTAATTTCGCAGTTATAATTTGTATCATAATTTCAATTTGCCAATGAATCTTGAATCATTTTACTCATTTTAATTTTTATGTCCGTTTGATTATATAATTATATTTTTTAGAAACATCTATTGAAGAAGCATTGATCCATAGAATAGGCTGAAAAGAAGCCGGAGGTGAAGAGTAATAAATTGTATATTAGAATAAATAGTTAAAATCGTGATCAATGCTAAATTGGTGATTTATCATGTTGTTATGCCCGCAAAAGTTAGATGCCAGAGCAATCTCTGGGTTTGTTTTAATTAAAGTCATGATTTTTTCTTGCTGTTATATTTATGAATTTGAATTTGTTCTGCTTTAGTTGTTTAAAGTAAACAAGGGGTTCTATTGGGTATTTTATGCTCAGAATTATTGTGTTTTATAGGTTTACTAATGTGAATTCTAGAGCTATAAAGGAATTTATATGATCAATACTAAATTGGTGATGTTGAATTTTTAATATTGGTAAACTGAATGCTTTAAATTCACTTGATGTGTGTGTTTTACTCTTTGCATTTGTGTATTATAATATATTGTAACTATTGAACTTTGGGGGCTAGGGTTTTCGGTGAAGAAAAAAAGGAAAAATTTAACAGTTTTAAAGTATAGATGGTGATTAAATTGATAAATTTTGGATCAAATTATAAATTTATGGACAAAAATTATTATACAGAATAAAAAAATAACATTATGTATTATTTTATTTAAATTAATATATGAATACCAAAACAAAACACAATAGTAAAATAATAGGCGAGTACTAAAACAGAACACGATAATAAGTTGGGTATTAAATGGGCAGTTTGCCCTAAATTATATTATGAATTATGAATTAGTTTAGAGTAATTGCATAGATCCATTTTTTATATATTGTACTCCTATTATTATTAATTAAATTATAAAATTAATTTAAATTTCAAATATCGACAACATATTTTAATAATTTGCCATATCATTTTTTGAAAAATATTTTTTTATGTTTCTAAAAATGATTAATAATTAATAATAATTTATTTAATTTAATATTTTTTATAAAATAATAAATCAAATAAATCACTATTTATAATTTTTTAAAGAAATTATTTTTTTTATTTTTTTTCTAAAAAATAAATAATTTTTTATTTAATTTATTATTTTTAATTTTTAAAGAATAATAAATAATAAATTATTTAATTTATTATTATTTAAAAAATTTTAAAAATACTTTTTTAAAAATAATAAATCAAATAAATTATTATTTATTATTTAAAAAATTAAACAAATCAATATTAATTATTTCTAGAAAAAAATATTTTTAAAAAATACTGACATGGCAAAGTGTCACACCAGTCTCCCAAGCTAAGTCATATGCCACATCAGCATCTTGTGCTGACCGTTAGTCAACTTATAATTTTCATTTACGGGAAGCCATTTAGACTTAAAATGAGACATTAGGGGTAAAAGTGAAAAAAATAAAAATTAAAATAATTATTTAATAAAATATTAGAACACTTTTTGACATTATACCTTTAATTTATTGGGCCTAAGCCTAGTATTTCGTCCACGATACATTGCCACAGTCCTGCGCTGCATGACTTGAGTTTGGAGAGGCCGTCCGAATCGATTCAATGAGCCTTTAACTATTCCACAGCTAAAGATTCATTCATACGTAGGTATAATAGACGAATACAATTTCGTTGATTTTGTAATACATTCATTTTAGTTGAGGTGATGATGAGTATGAGTTTGATGGATTGGGCAAGTATGGATGTAAAAAAGTCATACTCGTCGTGGGTAGTGGGTATGTGATAGATTTGAGACCTTACCTGCACTGCATCCGCCCGTCCCGCATCCGCTCACCCATTAACTACCTACCATATGAATCTTGAACTATTTATGTTTGTAGACTTTGATTATGCCTTTTATTATAGTGTTTTATGTACTACGATCTTGGTTTTTTTTCTTTTAAATCTATGTTAATCCTTAAGTTTGTAGACTTTGAACTCAATTAATCTAGTTTGAAAAAAATGATGATTTATGATCGAGCTTGAATTTATGGTTTATGATCGAACTTAAATTAATCATGTTGTAAATTTGTAAAATGTGTGGTTAACTAGAATTTATATGGGTGTAAATATGCTTTTGTTAAGCTAGCTATAGTTAGTTAGATGTATTTAGGTAGAATTTATACTGGTGAAAATGTGCTTTATTTAAGTTAACTATTGTTAGTTAGTTAGCTGCACTTAAATTTATACTAGTGTAATGTATTATATATATGCATTTGATCAAATTAGTGGTTTATTTTTACATAATTTGATATTAGTGGTTGCTTGTAGGCGGGTTCGAGTTGGGTGGTGGATGTTCAATTGGGTAGTGGGTATGAGGATGGATTTGAAAATGTACCCGCGTGGGCGGGTGTGAATTTAAAAATTGTACACGCCATGGGTAGTAGGTAGGTGGCGGATACGAAAATTTTAGGTGGGTATGAGTATAAAGGAGAGAGCATCCGCATCCGCCCTGCCCGTTTGCCATCCCTACATATGTGTAGAATTAAACAAATAAAAAAAGAGCCGTTTAATTTTAAAATTAATACGGACTTAATAATTATTTAGTCTAAAATTTAGAAAGGATAAAATTTAAATCGATAAATATTTAAACTAACAAAAATTAAAATTATCATTAGACAATTTTGAGGGACACAAACTACTTCTCTATCCGTAACAGCTTTGTCATTAGTATTAATTATTATGTAGTGATAGAGCTAAGAATCAAGATTAGAGGATAAAGTATAATTAATTATAAAAATAAGGATAAATTTTAAATGAATAAAAAAAATCAAGAACTCAAATATGTGAAAATAACTTTTAGTACGAAACATTTGAGGGCATAGCCCTACATCCTGCTGTAGGTTCGTTCTTGGTATTACGTATATATAAACCCCAAATTAAGATGTGATTTTCTCAAGTTGAAAATTGAAATCAACACTCAAACTTTTAGGCCTCATTTTTTTTTGTTGCTGTGGGCAAATTAAAGTTTGGAACAAACCAAGATTTTACAAAAGTTAAAAAATTTAGCTTTTGACAAATTAAGGTTCGGAGGCTAAAATGGTAGGCAAACCAAAGTTTAAAGTCTAAATTTTTGAGTGTTTTTGGCTAATTTTAAAAATTTTTAAGTAAAAAAGCTAATTTAATTCTTCAAACACAACAAAAAAACAAACCGTAGTATTATTTCACTTCATGTAAAATAATTCAATCCTAAAAGAACCTTTACATCTGTTCACGGTTTTGGGATATGCCCCTCTATTAAACTGTGATATGAATTTCAGTCATTTTATTTTTAAAATAAACTATTCTCATAGTAATTAAACTTTTAGGACGCTTGTAATATGATTTGAAATCGAAAAATATTTTATTAGTCATTATCGTTAAAAAAAACTTTATTAAAATTACTGTCATTATAAACACATTAATTTCGGTCACTAGACCGTTAAATGGCTACTTGTAGTTAACACTGTAGAATTTAAAATTGGGTAAAATACAAAATGAAAAACCTAACATTCTAAAGTTCAAAAAATGGCACCAAACTGTTTTAGATTTTTCACTTTTGACCTCAAATTATTAAAATCGTAAATTTCTCATTTTTTTTTCTTCCAGTTGAACGTAATTTGCAATTTTCCCTCAAAATTAAGATGATGTTTTAAATTGATGGATTTTGGACTAAATTGACCATATATATAAGTGTTTTGGACTAAAACTATGATTATACCAAGCCACGTCAGTATCTCCGTTAGTTTTTAACAGTCGGGTACTAAAACATAACAAAAATATAACGTTAGGTACTATTTCTCTAAAAATAATAGTTGAGGTACCAAAACAATAACGCGAGTATAGCTGGGGTACTAAATATGTAATTTTCCCTATTTTAAATGATAAATTCGAGCCTTATTTAATTTAAGAATTTTAAATGATAAATATTAAATGACGTTGATTATATTGAAGTATCTTGTTTTTCTTTTATTTTGCTCGAAAATAGTTAAGATTTAGTTATATTGTTGACAAGTATTTTTTTGTGAAAAGAGAAAAGATAAATGTCAATGTTAACCAGACCTCATTAAAAATTTCCCTAGTTTTAGGTGGACGAAAAAGAGTACCTAATTAACATAAAATAACCTTGAACTAATTTAATAAACTCAAAATAAACTATATGATTCTTCCATTCATCTGCCAGTCTCACATCCATCATGTATCAGCAAAGCAACAATAGGATCCAGAGGTATCTTAAATCGACACACCTCTAAGCTGCCATGATTCGCCATTTTGGCCAAACTATCTGCAACATGATTCACTTGACGAGGTATACGCTTCATCGATACTACCCAATTGCGCTCCAAAACGGATAATATATGAACTAGAATAGACAGGCGAGGATGAATCTCTTGCTATGATTAACCACATCCGCACAATTTACTTCCACTTAAATCTTCCGATTGCCCAATCTCCAAGCCTCTAGTAGTCCCAAATAGACACCCCACATCTCTGATTCAATTACTGAGCATACTCCAGTATACTTGGAATACAACAGAATCCAATGACCGTTGGGATCACGTATAACCCCGCGTTCCTTGCTCCGTCCGGATTTAGTTTCACATACCCAAACATCGGTCGCGTACAACTAATCTCAGTAGCAGTCGAACGGGGTGCTGTCTACTGTAAACTTATAACATCGTTGTGAGGCCAATGCTCATACTATGCTTTGCCTGGAGAAAGAGAGAACGATCCAGTAACGAACGTTTATCCTCTAGTGGCGAGTTGAAAACGATCGCATTCCTATTGAGCCAAAGATTCCACACCACTGCTCCAAATAAAAAAATCCCAATCTTCAATTGTGTTAACAAATTCTTTCGGATCTGTAAGATTCATTAACACCCACTCTTTAAAGCCCACGGTGAGAAATTCAAGCAACAAGTTACCTTAACAAAATTTGACCATGCTATCAAAGCTTTTGTGCATTTCCAAACTATATGATCTGTGTCATCAACAGGCCATGCGCAAATCGAACAACTGTCCATCGTAAAATGTCGCCGCACTCTCTCCGCGTTGGTCATTGCTCGATCATGACACAAGAGCCATAAAAATAGTTTAATTCGTTGAGGGCCTCGGAATTTATGGATTTTCAACCTGAATCTCATCTCCAGTCGTGGTAACCTCTATGCTGATCGAATAGAGAACCTCAAGTCATGATTCAATTTCCATCCCACTGAATCCACAACCCTTTGACAGCTGCTATACGGAGTAAAATATCCGTTGGTAATAGGTCCTCGAATCGATTCCATCACCATTCTCCATCCCGATCCACCATGTCCGAGACTCTCACGCTTGTCATACTTATTGCCCCGGCAGCTATAAGAGGTCCGACATCCGATCCATTCCCAATACACCATATGACATTATTTCTTACATGAGACCAAATTTTGGCAATGCCTTTCCATAAATGTGAACAATTTGTTCGGTAAATATCCTCAAGAATGCCTTTCCCGCATCTATACTTTGCGCGGATGAACTTTACCCACAAATGATCCTTTTTTGCTAGCAAAAAATAAGCTATCTTCATCAAAAACGCCTGATTCTGCAAGCTTAAATCTTGAAATTCGAGATTATTGTTGACAAGTATTTAATTTGACTTATTTAATTTAAATTTTTTACTTTAAACAAATTTATTTCGTTTAATTGGACTCAAAGTGTATTTCACTCAACTTCACATTAAAAATTATCAAATTAAATTAAAACGATAAAAAATAAATTGTCAATTTTATTCTTCTTTCTTTTTCTATTTATCATTTGCAATTTTTCTCTCTCTCACCTTTAAGTGACCAGCGGCGACACCAGCATCAATTTTTTTTTGTTTCATTATTTATTTTTGTAGTTTTTAAATTCAATAACTCTATTCTTGTGACACGCTTTCATTTATCTTTTGGTACGTATTTTCCGCTTTTTGGCACTCTTTTATTCTCTTAATCGGTGGTTTGGCCGTTTGTTTCATTTATTTTTCTATTAGGGCTGGATTTGACGTCGCCACGACTGATCAAGATGGTGTTCTTTTGATTATCCTATTGATCTCTCTGCTTTGGACCCTCAAACTTGATTGGATACGAGCTCACAGTCGCCGCTCTTGTTCGTGATTGAGTTATGGTAAAGACCGTGTTGTCAACGTGCCTTATCATTGTAATATGCATTTTTTTAAAGTTGTTTGTTGTTGGTTTTTACCTTTCATCGTCGGCATTTGGTGATGTTTGTATTTTTTTGTTTCGAGTGTTTAAGTTAGGGTTTTTATCTTTTTTTTTTGTATGATCTTGTTTATAATCTAGAGACGTTCGTTTTCGCATTTTTAAGAATATATTCAGATCAAATTTGTTTACATGAGTTATAAATTCTCATTAAATTTTAATATTTTTCTATTCTAATAAAACTAACATACTTATATTTAAAAAATATTAATTTTATTAATTGTCATGAACCATAATCAAGGATATCAACGAAAGACAAGTCAGCAATACCAACAACTACTATTCGAAGAGACGCATGAAAAAGGAGCCAGCGACCTTGACAAATTTTATTTGTCTTTAGTATAATTAATTTGGAATCTTGTTATATAAATATGAGAATAGTCATTGTATTAGGCACGCTTATGGCTATAACAAATATGTTTCTTCCTATCTTTTTTCGAAATTTTTTTCTTCTTCTCTCTTATTTTTTTTCTCTAAATTTTTGAATTTCAATTGATGATACCATCCTGTAAATTTGAGTAATCGATTTGATTAATTATTTATAATATTTATAAATTTTATGCTTTAAAATATCATTTCTTACCTAATAAAATGATATTTTATTAATTAATAAGATCGAAAAACTTGCCCAACAATTTTGTTCCATCTCCTACATCAAAATAGAATATACAATTATCATCAATCTACCGATCACCAAATACAATAGCTTAGTGGTTTCGATATTCCTCAAATTCTTTAAAGATTTTTGGTCTCAAATTCAATTATTAAAAGTGTGAACTCTCATATTTTAACTTTTTAATTATTTTTATACTTTTATAGCAACCAAATCATTATTACATTTATCATATTATTAAATTTTAGGATAAACTACACTAGTAGTCACCGAACTATTATTTCTTTCATATTTTGGTCACCAAATTATTATCTTTTGATAAAATCATCATTAATGTTACATATTTTCCTATTTTGGTCACTGCCGTTAAGTTTCCGTTAACTTTTAACAGAGGTTGTGAAATTACATGGTATAATAACAATTTTAGTCCCAAAACACATATTTCATCAACTTAATCCTCATTTTCTAAAGTTAACTTATTTTCTTTATAATTTGGTCCTATCATTCACTTTCCTTTAAAAATAACCATCTTCTTCACTATTTAGGAGAAAATATAGTTGAAAATGGGTTATCATTATCAAAATGAAAAGAGAACAAATTGGTCGGATAATTATTTTGGGATAATGCCTCTGCATATTGAGCTTGGACTTCATGCCTTGAATCCTTTGATTGGCAGCTTATTTTTTAATAAAATAGGTAAATTATTGGAGATATGACTGTTAAGATAAAGCATTCCCCTTTGAATATTCTCCCCTATTAGCCTATATGCCTTTCGTTTTTCCTCTAGACCTTCTCACCTAAAAGGTTCTTTTTTTTTTCTTTAGCGATTCAGTTTTCAAATGCTTGGGATGAAAATTCAAGCCATATTTGTTTGTTATAGTTTCTTCATTGTATTTAAATTTGAAATTTCATTCCATGTATTTTAATATGACATAATTTATTGGAAAATTATTCAACACACAACCGGCTAAAATAATTTAAAAAACGGCCCTAGAAATAATATGACCATCCCTAATCAAAATCCTCAATTAAAACTGGCTAAAATAATTAAAAAACAAAACAAAACCCTGATATTTTGCTCCAAATTCAAAGGAAGGGGACCATTTGGCAAAAGAAGCAAAGTCCTTGGGAGAGGAAAAGCAATCCACAGATATTACTATCAAAGGGATTAGATTGAATGATAAGGATTCCAAATCACTTTTTTATTATTCTTTGAAATTTCTTTTTTTTCGTAGTAGAAAGGTGCATGGGTATTTTTCAACCAATCATCACATGCAACCCCATGAATATGACCTCCTGCAACTTGACACTCTTAATTCGCAAACCCTGCTGCTACGTAAATGATTCTCTAGTTACGGGTAAAATTACTGTATAGGTCCTTGCACTATACCAACCTCATTCTTTTGCAAGAAATGATATTTTACAACTTGGTGGAACCTGACTAACGTGGAAGTTGGTGAATGAATCTGAATCCTCATCATTGGAGGTACAAAGATATATGGACATGCTTTCCAACTAAAACAAAGGAACTAACTCTATGAACCATATGTATACAATTACGAATTTATAAGCCGAAAAATAATTAAAACGATATCAACATAAAATAATTCGCACATAAGATATTGAATTTGACGTGGTTCGATCTTATCTACCCGGGTAAGAGAAAATTAATTATAAACGTAGAGATTACAAAGAGCTCAAATACATGAAAATTATTGCATTTCAGTTTTCTTTTTCTTGGTCCTACAACTTATGTGGTTCCAAAGGAAACAAATCACAGAAATTCTACAAATTCTGTTTGCAAGATTTCTACGCCAACTGATGCCATATACCCCACCCCTGCCTATAAAAGAGCAGCCATTTCCAACACATTTGCTCATATCATCCCTTAGGTTGCAGCCCTATTAGCTACCCCTTTGTAGCTTGTGTAACCTATTTCGTCACTACATTGATTACTAAAAGATGGCATCGAGCTCAATGTCCGCCCGTGGGTCTGGTTCATGGACAGCCAAGCAAAACAAAGACTTCGAAAGGGCTTTGGCTGTTTATGATAAGGACACCCCAAACCGTTGGTACAACATTGCCAAGGCCGTCGGAGGGAAAACTGCTGAGGAAGTTAAGATGCACTACGAGCTGCTCGTGGCCGACGTCGAGTACATCGAGGCCGGCCAAGTTCCCTTTCCCTATAGGTCCTCTGCAAATTAGCCCCCAGGTAAATATTCCTACAATGGACCTCAGGCTTAGTTACATTGCTCTCATAATATATTGCAGCGTCTTCCATTATATGTATGTGTGTTGTTTGTTTTCCCTGGCTAAATCTTTGTTTTGATATGCAGGGTGGGTGTTGCATCTCAGCTACAATAAAGATGATCATCTGGTACCACCAGCTAGCATTACTTTATAGAATAATAGGCCATTAATTAATGATTCTCTTCTAAGTTTTGTTCTGCTCTTATATTTTGCATCTCTGTAATAATTGTACGAGTTTAATGATCAATCTTTTTATCTAAGAATACAATGAAAACCGTGATCTTCAAAGTTAAAGATGAGTTCAATTAGTTTTTTTTAATCCCATAATCTACCATCTTTCTCATTCCGAAATGTCTTCTATAGTCTTCTAGTGGATAATGCAACGTTTCCGCTGCTCAAGAATCAATAAATCAATATTAATACTCTATACGTTAAATTATGGCTTTAATCCTTTCACTATATTTGAATTTGAAATTTAATACTTTTAGGTTAATTTCTGTAAAAAGTTTTCTACTTCTATAGTATCAACCAGTCCAATTAGTAACGACTTTTAAATATATGAAAAACTTCAATACACAGTCTGTGTAAACTTACACAGACCTTTTATGTTTAGGGGTTAGGGGTTTAGTTTAGGGTTTAGAATTTAGGGGTTTTGGTTGTAGGGTTTAAAATTTAAGGTTAGTATTTAGAATTTAGGGTTTAGGGTTTGGGGTTTAGGTTTAATTTTGATTTATAGTAAAAACATGCAGGCTTACACAGCCTGTGTATCAAATTTAAACCCTTTAAATATTTTGGTTGCAATATTTGTGTATACCTTTTTTTTTCTTCTTGTAAACATTATTTTTTAGATAAATGGTTGATTTTTTTTATTTATTTAGAAGCAGAGTCTACTACAGAAGAACATGTATAATTGATAGAGGAATCAATGTTACTGGATCCCCTAAGCTGTACGCAAATGCAAATTTGTTCTATCATTTCTGTCAATACAGAACTTATACATTTTAATGCTAATGATTTATCATATAATATAAAAAAAAATGTCACTTGAACGAGCAACTTGTCGATACTGCCTAGCATTCCTTTCTTCCCAAATATGATACAAAAAAAATCAATTCAAGCCAACCTCAAAATCTAGACCAGCAGCGATTTCCCCTTGAAGTTGTCATCTGCCCAGCGAAGATCGTCCGATGAACATGCAACAATACGCAGGCATAAAAAACTCCCCCCATATTCTCCGACGCTTCCTCGCATAATTAACATGCACCATCATTTGCCATTCTCTATGTCATCAACTTGTCTTTAGTTGGGAGTTTATCCAAAATGACCATCCAAGCGATAATAAACATCATTCCCAACTTATTATGTTGATAAAATAATTTTTTTATTATGTTGATATATTTTTATCGTTAGATGTAGTTTAAAAAAAATCATATAAACAATATTAGTGAAGTAAAATTAATTTCACAAATAGTGTTCAGATGATGCAAAGTATAATTATAAGATGAACATCATCTGTTTTTTTACTGGATTACTTGTTAGGTTTATCAGTCCAAATAGTTAATGAATGTCAATTATTTTAGTTGCAATACTTAATAATGCCTTATATATTTAATTTTTGTTATAAACACCATACCCAACTTATAATACCCGATATATTTTTTATGTTAAAAGACGTAGTTTCAAAAGAAAAATCAATATAAACACTGTTAGTAGAGAAAAATAACATTTCTACAAATAGTGTTCAAATGATATTAAGTATTTTTTAGGTATATATTTTTTAAAATAATAAACATATATTTGATACATTACGAGTTTAAAATCATAACAAATATTCATGTAATAATTTAAGAATTAAAAATGTGCTTTTTAACCAATAAATATTGGGTGCATTGGTAAGACATATTGTACTCTCAAGAATAGGATGCGTGTTCAAACCTTGGAGACAATATTGTTGGGAGGAGCAGCCTCACGCGCCAAACATGAGAACCATATGATGGAAATGCATATTACTAAAAATATACTTTTTAATTAGAAATCACTACCCATATCGAACCGGATATTTCGATTAATCAGTTACTTGATTATTCGGTTTAATTAATACAGTTTAAGATAAAAAAAATTAAACAATACGAATCTATTGATTAACCAAATAATTTTCACTCTTGTAACCAACATTAAGCTCATAACTACTTGCAAAATAGCACAAAGAAACAGACAGTAACTGGGCATTTTTTACTTTTTGACCTGCACTTTAACGAGGACACCACAAAGATCAGCATGAAGAACATGAGAATCTGTTGGTCCACAATAGCTTGGTTTGGTCTCACTCAATCTTTCTAATATTCGAACCAACGTTGGAACCAGGGATGGCAAATGGTTATTTTTTTGAACTGGCTGTATATGCATTAATCATTATAAATATTTATAAACACATTTCAATAAACGATAACAAACATATTCATCCACTTCACGCCACCGAATATATATATATATATATATAATATGATATAAATGAAATTTATTTTATTATAATAACCTTATTCATATGGCTGGATGCGAAACCAACGACGGATATGATTTTCAACATCCACACCTCATACATACCCCTACACAACTTATACAATTTCATGTAAATTCTAAATTTAAACATAAGCAATGATAAAGTTCAATCGGTTGCATGGAGAGTAGATATCATCATATATGCAATTTGGCTGCAAACAAATACAAAAGAACGTGATTAATTTATGTCCAATTTGCATGGGGATCGTGTCCTAATATATCACACACCTTTGGCATGCTTTTTCAAGCCACAATCTCTGAAATATTCTCCCCTACACACCTTTTGTTTTCCTCTACCCCTTTCCCAATTATAACTTTGCATCAACTACTTCAAATTGGGGGGTAATGTCAAATTGTAAAAAAAAACCCTTACACTATGTTTTTTTACTGAATTAGTCCGTCTAATCTAATCTGACAATCTTTAGTCCCTCTAATCCAATTATAACCTTGCATTTAACTTTTTCTATTTTGTTAAATAATTTGACGCGATTTATTATATATACAGTAGTGTGATATAGACACTATAATATTCTCAATACAATTGGACAAAAATTGCCATTTCCCTTTGCATATTCCCCCTATTAGCCTATATACCTTTCGTTTTTCCTCTAGATCTTCCCACCTAAAAGGTTCTTTTTCTTTAGCGATTCAGTTTCAAGCCATATTTGCTTGTTATAGTTTCTTTATTATATTTAAATTTGAAATTTCATTCCCTGTATTTTAATATGACATAATTTATTGGAAAATTATTCAACATACAACCGGCTAAAATAATTAAAAAACGACCCTATAAATAATTTGGCCATCCCTAATCAAAATCCTCCTTTAAAACTGGCTACAATAATTAAAAAAAAAAACAAAACCTTGATATTTTGCTCCAAATTCAAAGGAAGGAACCATTTGGCAAAAGAAGCAAAGTCGTTGGGAGAGGAAAAGCAACCCACAACCACAGTGCACAGATATTACTTTCAAAGGGATTAGATTGAATGATAAGGATTCCAAATCACTTTTTTATTATTCTTTAAAATTTAAATTTTCGTAGTAGAAAGGTGCATATGCGTAATTTTCAACCAATCATCACATGCAGTTCCATGAATATGACCTCCTGCAACTTGACACGCTTAATTGGTAAACCCTGCTGCTACGTATTCCTATATACAAACAAAGGCTTAAAGATATATGATTCTCAGGTTAACGGTAAATTACTGTATAGGTCCTTTCACTATGTCTATACCAACCTCATTCTTTTGCAAGGAATGGTATTTTAGAAATGGAAGATTCTCTGAAATTATTGCAACTTGGTTGAGTTGAGCCTGACTAACGTGGAAGTCAGTTGGTGAATGAATCTGGATCCTAATCAGTGGTTATGGACCTGCTTTCCATTTAAAACAAAAGGAACTAAATCTGTGAACCATGTGGATACAAGTAGGAATTTATAAGCCGAAAAATAATCAAAACGATATAAACCCACATAATAGGTGAAATTTACTATAAACATAAAGATTACAAAGAGTTCAAATACATGAAATTCCTTGCATTTCAGTTTCTTCTTCTCCTTGGTCCTCCAACAATTTATGTGGTTCCAAAGGAGACAAATCACTGCAATTCTTCAAATTCTCTTTGCAAGATTTCTACGCCAACTGAACCATATACCCCACCACTGCCTATAAAAGAGCAGCCATTCCCAACTCATTTGCTCACATCATCCCTTAGGTTGCAGCCCTATTAGCTACCCCTTTGTAGCCTCTGCAACCTATTTCATCACTACATTGATTAGTAAAAGATGGCATCGAGCTCAATGTCCGCCAGCGGGTCTGGTTCATGGACAGCCAAGCAGAACAAAGACTTCGAAAGGGCTTTGGCTGTTTATGACAAGGACACCCCCAACCGTTGGTACAACGTTGCCAAGGCCGTCGGAGGGAAAACTGTGGAGGAAGTTAAGATGCACTACCAGCTGCTCGTGGCAGATGTCGAGTACATCGAGGCCGGCCAAGTTCCCTTCCCCTATAGGTCCTCTGCAAATTAGCCATCTGAAACTACTAGCTAGAATAAAGATGATCATCTCACACAAAATATGAAATAAAGCAAAGGTAATTAGATGACCTTCATTAAAATTCTTCTTCTTTTATTTTTCACACTTTCATCGTGAAACACAATGACTATTTATAGGATGGAAATGCATAGCTAACTTAAATGACATTAACTTTAAGTAATTTTTCTAATTAATACATTAGACACAAACGCATGTTCGTTGAATGAGCTACAAACTGAATATTTAATTATCTGACATGTATTGATTATTTATTAAAAGCAAGTTTAATTTCAAACAACCATCCTTAAACATGATTTTTACCAACTCCTAGCAATCTTTGAAACTTACGGAATAAGTCACACTTAAGGGGCTTGGTGAAAATATCTGCAACTTGGTCAAGCGAACTTACGTAATCCAGTTTCACTTCTTTTCTTTTTAACACATTCACGAATAAAGTGATATCGTGTGTCAACATGTTTGCTTCGATCATGGAACACTGTATTCTTTGCAAGAGCTTGAGCAGACTTGTTATCAATGAAAATCTCCGTAGCCTTTTCCTCTGAGAGTTGAAATTCAACCAACAATCTTCGTAGCCAAATAGCATGACAAGCACAAGATGTAGCAGCAACATACGCAGCTTCACAGCTAGAAAGTGTGACAATTGGTTGCTTCTTAGAACTTCATGAGACAGCTGTATCTCCCATGAAAAATACATATCCGCTTGTGCTTTTTCTATCATCTTTTTCTCCTCCAAAATCACTATCACAGTACTCCACAAGCTCGCATGTATTTGATGATCCATAAAAATAAGCCATAATTAAGAGTACATTTGAGATAGCGGAGAATTTTTTTTGATGTTGTTAAATGGATAGATGATGAATTTTCCCTGAAACGACAAACAAGACCAACAACAAAAAGAATACCAGGTCTTGTAGAGGTTAGGTACCTTAAGCTCCCCATGAGACTTCTATACATCATAGGATCTACTTTCTTTCCTTCATCAAATTTGGAAAGTTTCATTGCACATTCCATCGAGGTGTTCACAGGTTTACACCCAAGCATATTGAATTTCTCAAGCACCTTCTTGCAATAACTTTCTTGAGAAATAAAAATTCTAGTATCAATTTGCATCACCTCAAGACCCAAGTAATAGGACATAAGCCCTAAGTCAGTCGTTTCAAATTCTTTTGACATACTCCTTTTGAAATCTTCAATCATTGTTGGGTTGTTCCCTAAGAAGATGAAATCATCTACGTAGAGACAAACAAGCAAGATATCATGCTTTTAGATTTTAACATAAAGTGCATATTCATGAGTGCACCTTTTAAATCTATTATCTTGAAAATATTTGCCAATTCAGTTTTTTATGCTCTCGGTGCTTGCTTTAGGCCATACAAAGCCTTCTTCAATTTTAAGACTTTCTCTTATTGTCTTTCAATGACAAAACCTTTTAGCTGTTCAACATAAATTTCGTCTTCAAGAAAATCATTGAGAAAAGCTGATTTCACATCAAGGTGTTGAATCTTCACTTGTTTAGAGCAACAATGGAAATTAGTAGTCTAATTATTTCCACACGAGCAATAGAAACAAATACATCATCATAATCTACTCCTTGCTTTTGCGTGTAGCCTTTTGCAACAAGCATTGCCTTATATCTCTCTACTTCTCCAGTAGTAGATTTCTTTGTTTTAAATATCCACTTTACACTGATAGGTTTGTGGCCTTCAGGTAAGGTAGATAACTGTCAAGTTTCATTCTTCTCGATAGCATTGATTACTTCCTCTATAGTTCGTCGCCATTTCTCCTTTTTCACAGCTTTTTAAAATTGAACGGTTCATTATCTGCAAATAAACATAAAAGTAAAAGATTATTATTATTTTCTAAATAATAATTCTTGTACCTTTCTGGCAATCTTCTCTCTCTTGTCGATCTTCGAACTACTGAAACAACTTCTCCTGCATTTGGATCTACTTCAAAATTCTCTGTTAAATCTTTTGTTGGTGGTGGTGGATGACTTTCCATCTCATCATCTTCAGTGTCAAAGTATGGAAAGAAGTCATGCAAGTCTTCTTTGAGGGTATTCCAATCCCAAGTATTATGTTCATTAAACTCTACATCTCTGCTAATGATTCTCTTTCTTGTATCTGGATGGAACAACTTATATCCTTTCGAGTTTGAGTCGTATCCAATAAAAACATGTCTTCTACTTCTATCATCAAGCTTGGTTCTTTCTTGTTCAGAAATTTGAGCGTAGGCAAGAGTCTCAAAGACTCACAAATGAGAAATAGTAGGCTTCCTTCCACTCCAAACTTCTTAAGGCGTTTTATTCACCAAACTCTTGGTTGGACATCCGTTGGTAAGATAAACTGCACAAGAAACAGCTTCTGCCCAAAATTCATTAGGCATGTATTTGCTTTTCAGCATACTTCTAGCCATATTGATAATTTTTCTATTCTTCCTCTCTGCCACACCATTTTGTTGTGGAGTTCTAGGAACCGTCAAAGGAAGATGAATTCTATCATTTTTGCAAAACACGTTAAACTCTTTTGAAGTGAATTCACCTCCTCTATCAGTTCTCAAAGCTTTGATTGTATACCACTTTGATTTTCCACCATTATCTTGAAGCTTTTAAATTTCTCAAAAGCTTTAGATTTCTTTTTAAGAAAATAGACCCCACGACTTTATGCTAAAATCATCAATAAAAAGTAAGAAATAATTATTTTTACCAAGAGAGGATAGCTTGATAGGTCCATATAGATCTCCATGTACAAGTTGAAGTGGCAATGTTGCTCTAGAAGATGACTGCTTTGGAAAACTCTTCCTTGCATGCTTGCCAAGGACACAAGTTTCACATAGTTGCTCCAAATGTTTGATGGGGGGAAGACCTTTCACCATCTTTTTTTTCTCCAAGATCTTTAAGACCACCAAAATTCAAATGCTCATATCTCATATACTAGAACCAAGATGAATCTTTTACGCGTGCCTTCAAACACATGGCTATGTCTACTTTAATATTCAACAAGAACATTCGATTTCTTGTCATAGCAACTCTTGCAATAGATTTGGCATTTTTGTCACTTAGAGTAAGACTATGATTTTTCATTTGAATCTCATAGACTTTTTCTAAGAGTTGTTGTTGGGCTCGATTTCCTTCAACCGTTTGTGTTTCCAAGTGAAGGAGAAGATGATTTTTAGGTGTTGGTGGTAGAAACAAAAAGATAGAAAATTAACACAAGGATTTAGAGTAGTTCGGCTTTCTAACCAAAGCCTACATCCACTACCTTAGCTTCCCCACTAAGGATTTCCAAATTCACTCTTGAATTTCTTCCTCTTTTCAAGTCTTAGGAGGCTACCCTTACAATCCTAGACTCAAACCAAGCCTAGCATCCAAAGCTTACAAACCAAGCTTTGGGAACCTCTCTAAAAAGAGAAAAACAAATCAAACAAGAAATCCTCTCTTAGGCAGATTGTTTGCACTCTAAAGCACTCACCCAAATCCTAATATACTTGAGCATACATATACATTTTGGCTCACAAGTGTAGTCTATACAAGAATGGAAAAAAATAAGCTCTAAGACAATTTTGAATCATAATGTTGTTGACTTGAAGATCATTAGTTGTTGCTGAAGCTTGAAGGTCCCTTTTATACTCTTAAATGAGTTCCTAGCCGTTGGAGACCATTGGGATTGAATTGGAGCCGTTTGAGACTTTATTTCCCGCAATAAATGATGTTATAGAGCTGTCCGTATTGATACGTGGGTAGGTGTATCAGTACTGGTACTAGCCGTTATGCTTTGTTTGGCTATGTGTATCGATACGCCTTGTTCCGTTTCGGTACACCGTATCGAAACACCATGGACCGTATCGGTACTACCTGCAATTCAAATAGCTGTTGGGAAATAGCCGTTGAGGGTGGTTGAAACAAAGATCGGTACGCGTACGAGCGTATCGAAACGATCCTACCCGTACCGGTACGCCTAGGGGCATATCGGTACGGTTTTTCGGTTCTAAAAAATTACTGTAGCTTAAGCCCTTATCTGTATCGATACGAGGTGTAATCGTATCGGTACGGATGTGCTAAAAACATAAGTTTGGCTATTTTAAAATGTTTAAAACACTTCCAAAACCTTTTTAAAAACTTCTCAAACTTATTTTCAAGTTGTTTGGACTTAAAGCCATTTTTGAAATCTTTTTAAATTAGTCCAAAACTATTTTTCAATTATTATATAAAAACAAATATCCTAGTAATCCCTCTTTTTGATATAATAAAACCAACTTGAAATATTGTTTTTGAGATTCTCCCCCTTAGTGAAGATAAAATTTGAATAATAGATTAATGTTGAAAATCTTATAAGCTCCCCTTTATTCATTTGAAAATTCAATTTATCAAAACATTCACCCCTTTTTGTTATATAAAAAATAGTTCAAACTTTACATACCAATAACAATGGAGAGTAAAAAATTTGACAAAAATAAATTTTGTTTTAAAATTGGCTCCCCTTTACTCAAGCATCATTCAAATGTTAGTCCAACAATTATGATAGACTACTTAAATTAAAAAAATAAATAAATAAATAAATAAAATTCAACTAATTTTTACCACATTTGAACCAAAAATAGGATGCGAAGCCTTTCTTTCTTCAAATGTTCTTCCTTGTGTGTGTAGAGTCCCCCTTGTAATAACCATTTTTATCCGGCTTGGTTCGAATAACCAAATTAAAAATCCAAAAATATATATCCAAAACAAAAAAGTTATAATCCAAAAATCCAAAAACAAATATATTCCACAGTCCATTTTACAACTCATTTTCAAAACCCAAACAGGCAAATTAAGCACAAATATCCCTCAATACCCATTATACCCTTACAATCACAACCTCTTTCCATTACCTAACTAAACCGGCAATCCAGCTTCTCCATCACCCAACCAAAATGTTCCCCTCTATATCCCTTGAAGCCATCTGTAGAAAGAGACAAAAGCAGAGAATAATTGTTTTTTTATTTCATTGTAATTAAAAAGAAGACTAGGGCTATATAAAGCCAATTGAAACAATGTAAAAAGGAGGCATTTTTTCCCGCAATTTGAAATACAGAAAAAGAACAAAATTTTTCTAGGTATTTTTCTTCTTTTTCTTCTTCATTTGCATAAGATTTTTTAAGGTGCATTTTGATTTTTAAAAAAGAGCAAAAAAAAAAGAGTTTTACAAGAAAGATTTCATAAACAAAAAAGAGCATTTGAAAAAAGGGGAACAAAAGTTTTACCTTTAGATTTTAGGCGTCATCTCTATAAAACGGAGCCTCCGATCTGTGGCTACCGGAGTTGTTCGTCTAAGGCGGATCTGAAATCTTTCGTGGTTAGGGTTGTCTTACAGGCTTTGGTTTGTAAATAAGCTTTAAATATTGTTTTGGGTGTTTTGATCTCGATCCCCTGGTTCTATTCGAATTGATTCACTAAAGGGATTGGGAGTGGGACCTTGAAATCCCCCTGGTTTTTGCGTTTGCAGAAGCTAATGAATGAAGCAAGTTGTTGGCTTTTTTTCTTTTTACTTTTATTGGATATTAAATCATTTTCCTCGAAACCCGCATATCTTTATCGTCATGGTTTAATTGTTCATCTAGTCTCTGACCTTTTAATGTTTTACATTTTAGTTTTTGGAACACCTTATTTTGTTTTTATTTAATTTTTGTAATTTAATTTCTGTTTTATTCAAACTGGTCCATATTCCAGTTTCTCTTTTATTTATTGCACATTTAATTTTGTTCGATCATGATTCATCATCGGCCTTACGGTGACCCGCAGCGGGGTATGATCCGTACTATTCATGGCACGTGCACTTGATATTTGGGGCATTCAATCTATCTTGATATATTCACAATTTGAAAAGAAAAACTCAATTTTCTTAATAATCATCTTACATTGAAATCAGAACATGTTTGAGATTCAAAAAAGTTTTCTCTGTATTACTTACAAAGAAGCTAAAATAAGTATAGGGATCAACAACAAATGAGCCCTCAGATCGCTGCTTTAGCTCAAGAAAGCACTCACTAATTGACATTCGCCTAGAAAGGTAACATTTCAAGAAGATGGTCAAACCCACAAGAGGCTGGGGAATTGGCACCCACAAGACAAGAGCTCATTCAGTCTACAAGACAAAACTGGAGCAAAAACAAGACAAGGCTTTTCATCATGGCCAATTGCATTGCATGTCATTCATATCAACATCATGCCATTCATCTCATCGTGAATTCACATTAAATGCATACATTACACATCAAGTTAGATGCATTCATGCTAAGTACATCTACTTCATTCATACATAAAAAAACAGGTTCATGATGAAAAACCTCAATCATGGAGGCAATATCAAATTGACAAGCTCTCAGCCACGAAGGGAAGCCAGACCAACAAAGAAGTTGAAACCTCGAGATGGAGGATAACAACACCCAAAATGAAATGGCGAATCCTCCAAGCGAAGGAAGCCAAATCAAAATTCAAAACTCTGAGTGAACAATTACAAATTATTGTTTATTTCTATTTTCAGGTCTTGCCCCATCGTTAGTGGTGTAGCGGATCTATCACATTTCTCTTGATCTTGACTCATCGTCAGTGGTGTAGCGGATCAACCCATAACTCAGATCTTGACTCATCGTCAGTGGTGTAGCGAATCTATCACATTTCTCCTAATCTTGACTCATCGTTAGTGATGTAGCAGATCAACCCATAACTCAGATCTTGACTCATCGTCAGTGGTGTAGCGGATCAAAACATCTCAGATCATGTCTCTTCGTCAGAGTTGTGGCTTGATCAAATCCATCTTCAGATCCTTACTCATCGTCAGTGGTGTAGCGGATCAAAATCTCCCTTCTGATCATGCCTCTTCGTCGGAGTTGTAGCTTGATCATAACCTATCCCTCAGATCATGCCTCTTCGTCAGAGTCATAGCTTGATCGCCATCAACTAACTCTTTAGATCATGCCTCTTCGTCAGAGTCGTAGCTTGATCACCACTAACTCTTCAGATCATTCCCTTTCATCAGAGTCGTAGCTTGATCGCCACTAACTCTTCATATCATGCCTCTTCATCAGAGTCGTAGCTTGATCGCCATTAAATCCTCAGATCATGCCTCTTCGTCAGAGTCGTAGCTTGATCACCCCTAACTCCTCAGATGATGCATCTTCGTCAGAGTTGTAGCTTGATCGCCATCAACTAATCCATCCCGATCATGCATCTTCGTCAGAGTCGTAACTTGATCACCCCTAACTCCTTAGATAATGCCTCTTCGTTAGAGTCGTAGCTTGATCACCACTAACTCCTCAGATCACGTCTCTTCGTCAGAGTGGTATCTTGATTGCCACTAACTCTTTAGATTATGCCTCTTCGCCAGAGTCGTAGCTTGATCGCCATCAACTAACTCTTCAGATCTTGCCTCTTCGTTAGAGTCGTAGCTTGATCGCCACTAACTCATCAGATCATGCCTCTTCATCAGAGTTGTAGCTTGATCGCAATCTAATCACCGAATCATACCTATTCGCCAGAGTCGTAGCTTGATCCAAATCAATTTAATCTCCCTATCTTGTCTCGTCGTCGGTGGCGTAGCGGATCACCCAAAACCAAACATCTCTTTACTCTATCTCTTTAATTTCACCATTTTAAATAAAACAAGTAGATACTCAGTTTGAAACATTTTTTTTACTCTTACAGGTTCTTATCTTTTCAAAACAAAAGGACGAAGTAAATGAGTCGAACAGATCTTGACTCTCCGTCAGTGGTGAAGCGAATCAACAGATGAGTTCTATTTCTCTAGAAGTTGAAAGATGGACCAGTTAGAGTTCAAATGAAGGATCGTGCCAGGAAGGGTGCTCCAATTCTACTGAAAAAAATGGTTATCTTTTAATCTTTGCTCTATTTGCTGTTTCACAACAATGAGCAAAGATGAGCAGCTGTAATAGCTATTTTTATCTTGCTTGGTTCGAATAACCAAATTAAAAATCCAAAAATATATATCTAAAACAAAAAAGTTATAATCCAAAAATAAATATATTCGACAGTCCATTTTACAACTCATTTTCAAACCAAAACAGACACAAATTAAGCACAAATATCCCTCAATACCCATTATACCCTTACAATCACAACCTCTTTCCATTACCCAACTAAACCGGCAATCCAGCTTCTCCATCACCCAACCAAAATGGTCCCCTCTATATCCCCTTGAAGCCATCTGTAGAAAGAGACAAAAGCAAAGAAGAATTGTTTTTTTTTTTTTCATTGCAATTAAAAAGAAGACTAGGGCTATATAAAGCCAATTGAAACAATGTAAAAAGGAGGCATTTTTCCTGCAATTTGAAATACAGAAAAAAGAACAAAATTTCTCTATGTATTTTTCTTCTTTTTCTTCTTCATTTGCATAAGATTTTTTAAGGTGCATTTTGATTTTTAAAAAAGAGCAAAAAAAGAGTTTTACAAGAAAGATTTCATAAACAAAAAAGAGCATTTGAAAAAAAGGGGAACAAAAGTTTTACCTTTAGATTTTAGGCGTCATCTCTATAAAACGGAGCCTCCGATCTGTGGCTACCGGAGTTGTTCGTCTAAGGCGGATCTGAAATCTTTCGTGGTTAGGGTTGTCTTACAGGCTTTGGTTTGTAAATAAGCTTTAAATATTGTTTTGGGTGTTTTGATCTCGATCCCCTGGTTCTATTCGAATTGATTCACTAAAGGGATTGGGAGTGGGACGTTGAAATCCCCCTGGTTTTTGCGTTTGCAGAAGCGAATTAATGAGGCAAGTTGTTGGCTTTTTTTCTTTTTACTTTTATTGGATATTAAATCATTTTCCTCGAAACCCGCATATCTTTATCGTCATGGTTTAATTGTTCATCTAGTCTCTGACCTTTTAATATTTTACATTTCAGTTTTTGGAACACCTTATTTTGTTTTTATTTAATTTCTGTAATTTAATTTCTGTTTTATTCAAACTGGCCCATATTCCAGTTTCTCTTTTATTTATTGCACATTTAATTTTGTTCGATCGTGATTCCTCATCGGCCTTACGGTGACCCGCAGCGGGGTATGATCCGTACTATTCATGGCACGTTTAATTTATCTAATTTTTATCTTTCCGCCTTTTATTTACCGCATTTAGATTTCCGTATTTATTTTTCCGCACTTTAAATTCCAAAAACTTAATTTTCGCACTTTATTTCTCGCTCTTTAATTTTCAGCATCTTTCTTTTATGTTCGACCTTGTCCCTTTTTCGGATTATTTTAATTTCCACTCTTTATTTTATGTTTTTTATCTTGTTCGATCCGGTCCTTTTTCCAGATTGTTTTATTTTCAGCATCTTTCTTTTATATTCTATCCTGGTCCTTTTTCCGGATTGTTTTATTTCCGCCTTTATTTACGCTTTCATTGCATATGTATATATTTGCTTTATTTTCTCACATTTGGACATATAAAATGTTTATACGATGCCCTTTTATTCGATAGTAAGCATGGCCAATACCAGTTGTGGTGGTCTTTTCGTTTACTATCGAATAACGGGGCCTTTAAAATTTACTCACATTTTTAAATGGATCTTAAATTGAATTAAAATTTGAACTCAAAAATTTTCAATTAAAGGTAAATTATATTCGACTAGGTACCAATTTTGGGCGGTGTGTGGTGCTAATCTTTTCTCATCTATAACCGTCTTTCAAACCCTTTTTTAAAAGAATCTCTGGTTTCATTTTTAGTGTCCGATCTGCCTTTAAAAATGATCGGTGGCAACTCCAGTCTTTTATTTTTCAAACAAAACTAGTTTTTAAAACTAAATCCCTCAAAAATTCAATTTTCCCCACAAATTCAAATTTTCATCCAAATTTTTAAAAACTAAACAACAAAAAATTCAAAAACAACACCAAAAATACTTATTTCTTTTTTAGCTATTTTAAAAGGGTCGCCAAAGCTGGCGACTTCACTGGGGACAAAATTTTGTTTTTACAAAAAGAGAGTTAAGCCACGAGTTGAATACCTTTTGCCTTAATTGAAAATTACGAGTTCATTTTTAAACTAATTTAATATCTTTTTAGAAATACGAGTTTATTGTAACGCATTTTAAAATTTGACATATAAACTCGTTCGTGTAAGTGGGGGGAAATGCTAGTGCTTTCGTGAGGATATTGTTCCTTCGTATGAACCTAGTAAGTACCTTCGGGGCTCGAGTAACCTATGTTTTCGTGGGAATATTGTTTCTTCGTTTGGACTTAGCGAATGGGTCCCATTGAATTGAACTCGATTAAAAGGAGCCTATAATGGGTGATGATTGAGGGCCTTGCTACCCTTAGAAGGGGACATCGAGGACAATTTGAGTACCTTTTTAGCACCAAAACTGCATGTAAAACCCAAGAACTGTGATCTTCAAAACTCAGTGATGAGTTTAATTAGTTTTTTATTTAAATCTCAGAATCTATTATATTTCTTATTCCGAAATGTCTTCTATATGATCCTCTAATGGATAATGCAACGTTTTCGCTACTCAAGAATCAATAAATCAATATAATATTTAAAAATAACAAAACCCTAGCCGTTCTCCCTATCCATGTTTTCCTCTAGTCACTGCTGCTTTTTTCTTTTTAATTTTTATGTGTCCCGCGGCCGCACCGGTCTTTGTGCGGGTTGTCGACCGCGGATAATATTTTCTTCGTTTTTATTTTCTAGTTTTTAAATTCAATAACTCTGTCATTGTGACACGCTTTTCTCTATCTTTTGGTATGTATCCTCTATCGTTTGGCACGTTTTTTTAATCGGACGCTTGGCTGCTTCTATTTTTTTATCATTGTTGGATTTGACATCGCCACGACTGATTAAAATGGTGCTCTTTTGATTATCCCATTGATCTTCCTATTTTGGACCCTCGAACTAAATTTGGATACGAGCTCATAGTTACCACTCTTGTTCGCGATTGAGTTGTGGTAATGACCTTGTTGTCAACATATCTTATTATTACAATATACATTTTTTTTAATGTGGTTTGTTGTTAGTTGTGGTAATGATCGAGTTTTGGTGATGTTTGTATCTATTTTGTTTTGAGCCTTTGAGTTAGGATTTTTACATTTTCTTTGCATGATCATGTTCATGATATAGAGACATTAATTTTTTTTAAAAATATGTTCGAATCAAGTTTGTTTATCTGAATTATAAACTCTCATTGTATTTTTTATTTTTTCATCTTTTAATAAAACTAACGTATTCGTATTAAAAAAATCAATAAATCAATCTCAATACTCATTAATACACTATACGTTAAATTATGGCTTTAATCCTTTTACTATATTTGAATTTGAAATTTGATCTTTACAGTTTAATTTGTGTAAAAATTTCTGCTGTCATAGTCCCAATCAATCCAATTAGTAAGGACTTTTAAATATTTTGGTTGCAATACTTACGTATACCTTTTTTTCTTATAAACATCATTCCCAACTTATTATGTTGATATATATATTTTTTGTTAGAAGATGTAGTTTCAAAAAGAATCATATAAACATTGTTAGTGAAATAAAATTAATTTAACGAACAATATTCAGATATTTCGAACTAGATTTGTGTAAAAAATTTGCTCAGTCGTAATTTTGGGGTTTTTTTTAAGTTATATCAAATCGGCGTTCATTGCCTATTAGAGAAACGAGAGTGATAAAAGATCGGCGATGAAATTTTCATTGCATTTGTGAAAACAGTCTGAAAATATTTAAGTATCGAGACAAATTCAATGATTTCCCCGTCAAAACCAAAGGACGAAACATGCAAGAAGATGAAGATTCAGAGTTTGGTTCAGAACACGATTATGATTTCATCAAGCAGACTAAGGGTTATTCGATCTAAATTCTAACATTGTTTTAAAATATGATTAATTGTATTTTAATTTCCTAACAATTTTATTATCTATTTACAAATTTTTAAATTATGTGTAACATTAATGATGTATAGCGAAATGTGTTGCTTGTTTTAAAATTTCCGTACACTTTATAATAACCGACATTTTGACTGCACTTTAACGAGAACAACATCAGCATAAAAAGCATGAGAATCTTTTGGCCCACATACAATATCTTGGTTTGGTCTCACTGAATCTTCTAATATTCGAACCAACCACATTTTTTTATATAAAAAAAGTTCAATTGGTTGCGTGAAAAAGAGAGTAGATACATGCAATTTGGCTGCAAACAAATAAAAACAACATAATTAATTTATATCCAACTTGTATGGGGATTTTGTCCTAATATATTACACACCTTTGCCATTGCCAAGCTTATTCAAGCCACAATCTTTGAAATTATTCTCCCCTACACCCCTTTTGTTTTCCTCCATGCCTTTCTCAATTATAACCTTGCATAAACTAATTCAAATGAAAGGGTTTTTTTTTTTTTTGGGGGGGGGTGTTTACGGAATTAGTCCCTCTAATCTAAATTCGATTATCTTTTGTTTGTCATTATCGTCGAAATATGCATTGTTAGTCTTAATGACAACTTTTTATTGCTAGTTCTGTTAAATAATTTGACATAAATTATTATTATTATTATATAAAGATAGGATCATATTACACTGTGTAAAATTTTTGAGTTTTGCACATTTTTAGGAGCATTATATGAGTGAAATGGATGACTGGGATTAACAGAATAAAATGTGAAAAGTATCACTTAGGAAAAAAAATAAAGAACTAATCTCATTCATTCTCTCTCATCCAATGCTCCTTAAAAGGTGTAAAACTTGAAAAGTTTTATATAAGTGGATCTTAACCCATATATATATATATATATATATATATATATATATATATGAATAAAAATCTCCAATCCCTTTTTGGTGTCCCTATTTATGCTTACACTAAAAAATAGGTTCAAGGTTAAAATTTAAGGTTAGGGTTTAGAGATAGAGGCATAATAAATTTTTTAAAGTTTAGAGTTTATGGTTTAAGATAAAATTTAAGATTAAGACTTAAAATTTAATTTTTTAATATTGAAGAATAAAAAGAGCACCCAACAAATCCAATGATTTTTATCCTATATGGATGGTGACGTGGTATACACACTATAATATTCTCATTACAACTGGACAAAAATTGACATTTGCCTTTGCATATTCTCCCCTATTAGCCTATATACTCTGTGTTTTCTTCAGACCTTCCCACCTAAAAGGTTCCTTTTTCAAATGCTTAAGTCATATTTGTTTGTTATAATTTCTTGGGTTAACTACTGTAACGGTCATTTATATTTTTGCCCAATCAATTTTGGTCACCAATTTTTAAATTCGACCGATAAGGTCACTTATATTTTCGATATGTAAACTTCTGGTCACTCAAAGTTAAGTGTCATTAAATGGTGACGTGGCTGTTTAAGGTAAATTTATATAATTATATATTTGGTTCCTGTTAGTTACTTATTATATCAATTTGATCATAATTTTAATTTAATTAAATAAATTAATCACTCAATTAAGTAGCGACACATGTCATCACCTTATTGGAGGAATTCAATTAGGTGATGACATGTTTCAGCACCTAATTGTGTGATTAATTTATTTAATTAAATTAAAATTAGGATAAAATTGATATAATAAGTAACTAACATGAACCAAATATGTGATTATATAAATTTTCCTTTAACATCCACGTCACCCATTTAACTGCACTTAACTTTGAGTGACAAGAAATTTACAGATCAAAAACGTAAATGACCTTATCGGTCAAATTTGAAAACCGGTGACGAAAATTGTAATGAGTGAAAACATAAGTGACCATTGCAGTAGTTAACCATAATTTCTTTACTATATTTAAATTTGAATTTTCATTCTCTATATTTTAATATGACATAGTTTGTTAGCTCTGCTTTTACAATATATCGTTACATTGTTTGAGTAGTTAACCATGCTAATTTTTAATTTTTTTAATAGTCTAAAGGTGATTATAAGATACTATATGTTTACATATATTATTAACCCTTTGGCAACGCGCATACACCTCGTAGATAAAATGATTTGAATATGCGTCTCCTAAAATGAACATCATCTATTTTTCTACTAGAACACTTGTTAATGAGATCCCATGGTAGTATCATAATAAAATTTTATTGTAAAATTTTATAATTTTATTATTCGGGGTCAAAAATGCAATTTTACCATTATACTAATTAAAATTCTCACATTTCCCAAAGGAACTAAACAACAGAATTACAATTCGGGGGTACAAGGCCCTGCTTGTAGGTGTGGGTATCAAGTCAAGTCGAGTCAAAATATTTTGAGTTAGTCGAGTTGACGAGTCCTCTTTTATAACTCAAAATTTATTTGAAATTTTTAGAGTCGAATGAAGTTTATGAAATTCGAGTCGAGTAGAGTTGTTCGAGTTCCTGTTTAAATTTAATTGTAAACATTTATAATCTTATGATACTAATTAGTTTCAATTTAAACGATTTTTTATAACCATATACAATACGCACATATATATTTAATTTTTTTCATATACGATATACATATATCAAAAAGAGTTGAGGGACTCGGCTCGAACTTGAGAACATATCCACTAATTACTAATTTTTTAGTTGTTCGAGTTAATTGAATTTTTATTTTATAACTCAAACTTTATTTGAAAATTTTTCGAGTCAAGTCAATTTTTTAGTAATTCGTGGATTGATTTTTAAGTTCAAGTCGAGTCCTTTAATATGTCCTGATATATATATAGATATAAAAAATATGAAAAAAATATATGTCACACATGAAGAAATATGTATGCATATCTTATAGGGTTAGAGAAAGTCATTTAAATTGAAATCAAATTGTACTATAACATGATAAATAATTACAATTAAATTTGTATAGGAACTCGAAAACTCGACTCTAATAGAAAAAATTTCAAATAAGATTTGAGTTATAAAATATGACATGTCAACTCAAATAACTCAAATTTTTTTGACTCAACTAGACTCGATCGAACGCTCGCTCCTAGTGGTAGTAGCCCTTTAGCTGATGGGATGAGTACAGGTAGGGTTGATTTTTGGTCATTCCAACCTCGATATGAAAATAGAAAGTTTTCATTCGCTTTGTTATTCGGTGATTTTCAACTCAACTCAATATAAATAATTTGTTTTCACAATATTATTTGGTAAAATTAGGAGATAATTCATAAGAGAGTGACGCATTATAGTAATAAATAATAATCTTTAAATATATAGAAAAAAAATTTATGGCCATTTTTGGTAAACAACTTTTTAAGCGTAAAATTAGAGGTTTAAAGCATTTTTAGAAGTATGACCAGTCAAATCTGCTAATTTAGATATTTGGTAAGTAGTTGATTATAATAACAGATTGAGGTGAAATCTCTCATTTTGAAAAAGCTTACCTTAGGAGCTTTTTGAGTTAGAAGTTTGGATAAAAGACTGACTTTTTTGTCCTTGATAATTATAATTTTTTTAAATAACATAAATTTGAATAACTAATAAAATTTTAAAAAATAATTTCATAAGTAATAAATTAATATATACATATAAATTTAATAATTAATAAAATTATATTCAAGATGTAATTTTATAAATAAGAAATTAATATAAACATTTAAATTTAATAATTAATAAAATTTTATTAAAAAGATAATTTCACAAATAAAAAATATATATACCTTTCGTATATGTTTAATAATGATATTAAAAAATTAATTTTCATAATATAATTAATATTAATTGATACGAAATAATAATAACTAATAAATTAGTCAAACAAGTATTAAATATAATCGTCTCTTTATATGTCATTTTGCTTGTTCAAATAATCAAACAACTATCAGTTAATTTTACCAAACACTTTTATACAATCAGCTAATGCAATCTGCTAGTCAAATCAACTAATGCTATCAGCTATCCACTATCAACTAATATAATCTGCTATCAGCTATCTGCTAATTGTCAAACATGACCTATACTGGTTTTACAAATTGGGTTGTGATTTTTTCACTCTAAATCTTATCCTTCATAAAACACAACCCTTCTCGAATCTGAATTAAAAAAATGACCCAATAAGATTGAATTGGATCAAAATAAATAATTTGACCATCCTAGATCAAAATCCTCCATTAAAACCGGCTAAAATAATAATAAAAAAACAAAACAAAACAAAACCCTAGTACTTTGCTCCAAATTCGAAGGAAGGGGACCATTTGGCAAAAGAAGGAAAGTCCTTGGGAGGGGAAAAGCAATCCACAGTGCACAGATATTACTTTCAAAGGGATTAGATTGAATGATAAGGATTCCAAATCACTTTTTTATTATTCTTTAAAATTTAAATTTTCGTAGTAGAAAGGTGCATATGCGTAATTTTCAACCAATCATCACATGCAGTCCCATGAATATGACCTCCTGCAACTTAACGCTGTTAGGCTTCGTTTGCCATTGTTGTGGGCAAAAAATCATTGAGGCTGCAACGCTCGTTAGTAAAAATTAAAAAAATTTAACTGTAGACAAACGCTTGTTTAAGTATTAAGAATGATGGACAAATACTCGTTTATAACTAAAACGTTGGCTGTTTAACAAAAAAAAAAAGGCAGACAAATGCTTGTTTAGGTTGCTAAATGCAACTAAAAACGGGTCCTTAATTGGTAAACCCTGCTGCTACGTATACCATTCTGTGGTTACGGGTAAAATTACAGTATAGGTCCTTGAATTATACCAACGTCATTCTTTTGCAAGGAATGATATGATACCAACATGGACTACTACTTGCAGTGGGGCTAACTCTAACTCTAACAATTCATGGCGTGCTGTTAGCCAACCCACCGTCCTCTTCAATTCTGATGCTTTCTGGATTTGAATTGTTATTCCCACCCTCATATTTCAAACTTAATGTAATGTTGATATTTTACAAACGGAAGATTCTCTGAAATTATTGCAATTTGGTCGAACCTGACTAACGTGGAAATCAGGTGGCGAATGAATCTGGATCCGCGTCATTGGATTGGAGGTGCAAAGATATGGACAAGCTTTCCGTTTAAAACAAAGGAAATAACTCTATGAACCATATGGATACTGTTAGGAATTTGTAAGCAGAGAAATAATTAAAAGGATATCAAAATTTAACATGGTTAGACCCTCTCTACCTCCACGGAAGTGGGAAAATTCACTATAAAAATAGAGATTACAAGAGTTCAAACACTTGGAATTCTTTGTTAAGACACTGATTCTCTTGCATTTCACTTTCTTCTTCTCCTTGGTCCTCCAACAATTTCTGTGGTTCCAAAGGAGACAAATCACTGAAATTCTACAAATTCTGTTTGCAAGATCTTTACGCAACTCAACCATATACCCCACCACTGCCTATAAAAGAGCAGCCATTCCCAACTCATTTGTTCATACCATCCCACAGGTTGTAGTCCTATTAGCTACCCTTTGTAGCTTGTGCAGCCTATTTCATCACTACATTCATTACTAAAACATGGCATCGAGCTCAATGTCCTCCCGTGGGTCTGGTTCATGGACAGACAAGCAAAACAAAGACTTCGAAAGGGCTTTGGCTGTTTATGACAAGGACACCCCCAACCGTTGGTACAACGTTGCCAAGGCCGTCGGAGGGAAAACTGTGGAGGAAGTTAAGATGCACTACCAGCTGCTCGTGGCAGACGTCGAGTACATCGAGGCCGGCCAAGTTCCCTTCCCCTATAGGTCCTCTGCAAATTAGCCCCCATGTAAATATTCCTACAAAGGACCTTATCCCTTAGGCTTTGTTACATTGCTCTCTTAACAAATTGCAGCGTCTTCCATTGTATAAGTTGTTTGTTTCATGGCTAAACCTTTTGTTTTGATATGCAGGAATGGATGTTGCATCTCAGCTACAATAAAGATGATCGGCTTGTACTACTAGCTAGTATTAATTTATACAAGAATAGGCCATTAATGATTCTCCTCTAAGTTTTGTCGTGCTCTTATATTTAAAGTCTCTACTATGATTGTACGAGTTTAACGGTTGATTTCTTCATCTATGAATACGATGAGAACCCTGATCTTCGAAACTCAAAGAAGAATTCAATTAGCTTTTGACTTAAATTTTAGAATCTACCATTTTCTCATTCCGGAATGTCTTCTATATGGTCCTTCATTCGATGCCCTCAAGGGGTTCATAGACCGTTTCCACTAGTGAAGAATCAATATCAATACTCATTAATAAACTATACGTTAAATTGTGGCTTTAATCCTTTTACTATACGTTAAATAAGAAGTGAAAAACATGGTTATCCGAATCGAAGTGTTTGGACGGTTTATGTTTCAGAAGTCTACATACCAGATATTTCGAAAATCCTCTTCCATCAATGTTGCCTTCTTAGTTTCCTGCAAGGACGCCTACTCAACCCTCTGCTCCCTAATTAATCTTCTCACTACCGAAAACTTAACATCCGTCGCCAGCCCTCGCACGAACCATGTCAACACATTCATACTGCTGAGCTCCTTACACACACGGAAGCAGTAATAATCTCACCCGACCTTGTCCCAACTAATTATCCTCCAAAAGTGCATTCTCCCTAACCACCTCATGCTCATCTCCTTCAATCTGTATCCCGAGACTCTTACCTAATTTAAGTGTCTGCCTCGCTTCCTTAGTCAACACATTCTACCTAGCCGCAAGATCAGAATCGGATAGGGATTTCCCGGACAGTTTCGATGCATTTAAGATCAAATATTAAACAATCTAAATTTACTGATTAATCGAAATAATTTATTAACAGTTAACCGAACTCGATTTTACACTCCCGCTCGGAATTGCTTGCAAAATAGCACAAAGAAATAGACAGTAACCGGAATTTTTGACTTTTTTGCCTGCACTTTAACGAGAATGACACCTCAAATATCAGTATAAAGAACATGAGCATCTTTTGGCCCACAATATCTTGGTTTGGTCTCACTGAATCGTCTAATGCTCGAACCAACGTACGAACACGAACACCACTACACAATTTATACAGTTTTATGTAAATTATACTTAGCATTGATAAAGTTCAGTATGTTGCATGAAAAAAGAGTTGATATCATCGGAGAAACTTATAAAATTTTAGGGGGGTGAAAATAGATTTTTAATAAAAAATACATAAAAAAATAAATTATATATGAATTTCAAATTTTTAAGGGGCGACTACCATTCAGGATCCATACCGGATATCATCATAGATGCAATTTGGCTGCAACCAAATGAAGTAACTAGTTTATATCCAATTTGCATGGGGATCGTGTCCTAATATATCACACACCTTTGTCAAGCTTATTCAAGCCACAATCTTTCAAATATTCTCTCCTACACACCTTTTGTTTTCCTCCAGGTCTTACCCAATAATAACCTTGCACTAACTAATTCAAATGAAGGGGGGTTTGGGGTTAAGGTTAAATTGTATTAAAAAAAACCCTTATATTATGCCTTTTTACGGAATTAATCTTTCTATTATGATTTGATTATCTTTAGTCTACCACTACAATATGTAGTGTTAATCTCAATGACAACCTTTTTGCTAGTTCTGTTAAATAATTTGACGTAACTTATTTTTTCTATATATAATGATATGGTATATACACTTTAATATTTTCGGTACAATTGGACAAAAATTGAAATTTCGCTTTGCATATTCTCCCCTATTAGCCTATGCCTTTCGTTTTCCTCTAGGGCTTCCCACCTAAAATGTTCTCTCTTTTTTTTCTTTAGCGATTCAGTTTTCAAAATGTTTGGGATGAAAATTCAAGTCATATTTGTTTGTTATAGTTTCGTTATTATTTTTAAATTTGGAACTTCAGTATGCATTTTAATTTTTTTTCAACAACATTATCAAAGTTTATTAAACAAGAAGACCTAAACCAGAATATACACTCAAGATAAGGTTCGCGGACGAAACGATCCAAGATGGATTATCATCTTGTAATTCAAACTCTCATACACCCAATGCTCGAAAAACTGCTATTACCTTAACAATAATATCAAGTCGGAGAAACAAGATAAATCATATATCCCTATACCATATACACAACCACAAACTTCAGCCAGATATTACAAGACAACACCAATACAACCAACTGAGCCAACAAACCTCCCATAGAAGCAATGTCGTCCAAACATCATAAGACCCCGAATTCAATCACCTCAAAACAAAGCCGACAACTACACAAATTACCCAAACTCAAAGGCATTGTCTCCATCTGAAGCAATAACAACCTACTGAAATCTGAACTACGCAAAGACTTTATCGAATCCACCTAGATAGCTTTAACCTAATCAAAATTTTGAGACTCCAACCTTACCAGCTCCTCCACAACTTCTTCCTCGTCACCAATGAACTCAACCCCAGGGCTTTTACCTAGTTCCAAGGCTTTCCTTATAGATTTTGTCAGTATTTGTTTTCTTGCAATATCATAATTAAAAGAAGAATGACCGTTTAATTCTATTGATGTATTTTCTTTCTCAAGTTTCTTACTTTTTTTAATGAACCAATCTCTCTTTCTTCTTTTCTTCCCCGAAAGTGTTTTGTCTTGGAGATCAAAAAGTGAGGCATACTTCTTCCTA
Source organism: Hibiscus mutabilis (assembly GCA_019671005.1). Lineage (NCBI taxonomy): Eukaryota > Viridiplantae > Streptophyta > Magnoliopsida > Malvales > Malvaceae > Hibiscus > Hibiscus mutabilis. The sequence continues at coordinate 31,805,131 of CM033747.1, read as the reverse complement.
GATCGATAACCTTGAAGTTCAGGGGACGGTTCTCGCATGACATAATTTATTGAAAAATTATTTAATATATTTCTGTTTTAGGGGTTAGAAACTTAGTTAGGGATTAAGATTGATGGATAGGTTTAGAGATTAGTGCATATATTACTTTCAAAGGGATTAGATTGAATGATAATGGTTCCAAATCACTTTATTAATTTTCTGTAAAATTTCTTTTTTCGTAGTAGAAAGGTGCATGGGTAATTTTCAACCAATCATCACATGCATCCCCATGAAGATGACCTCCTGCAACTTGAAACTCTTAATTGGTTACCGGTAAAATTACTGTATAGGTCCTTGTACTATACCAACCTCATTCTTTTGCAAGGAATGATACCAACATGGACTACTACTTGCAGTGGGGCTAACTACAACTCTAACAATTCATAGAGTGCTGTTATCCCACCCACCGTCCTCTTGAATTCTGATGCTTTCTGGATTTGACTTGTTATTCCTAGCCTGATATTTAAGTCCCTCCCCAGAATTTTTGTTGTATTCTAAGGCTGATTAATCAAAAACGGCACTACTTTCACAATCTTAAGTCTTAACCTTCCATTTTTGTGAACTTCTCTCTGTATATTCACTTCATATAATGATACAAACTATAAATAATGCTGCACTTATCCAAAGAAAGAGATGGAGAAAATCAGACCCTTTTTTCACCTTCGGAGATTACTTGATGTAATGTTGATATTTTACAAAAACAGGACAAAATTAGTAATTACAAAAGGAAGGAACCATTTGGCAAAAGAAGCAAAGTCGTTGGGAGAGGAAAAGCAACCCACAACCACAGTGCACAGATATTACTATCAAAGGGATTAGATTGAATGATAAGGATTCCAAATCACTTTTTTATTATTCTTTAAAATTTAATTTTTCGTAGTAGAAAGGTGGTGCATATGCGTAATTTTCAACCAATCATCACATGCAGCCCCATGAATATGATCTCCTGCAACTTGACACTCTTAACTGGTAAACCCTGCTGCCACGTATTCCTATATACAAACAAAGGCTTAAAGATATATGATTCTCTGGTTAACGGTAAATTATTGTATAGGTCCTTTCACTATGTCTATACCAACCTCATTCTTTTGCAAGGAATGGTATTTTAGAAATGGAAGATTCTCTGAAATTATTGCAACTTGGTGTTGGAATATGGAAGTAAAATAACACAATCTTTTGGAGAGGAAGCAAAAATATATTAATGAACTTCAAATAACATTTGAAAATTTCTTGAAATACAAACTGCTTTGCTTCTTCACTTACAATCCTTTATATAGTGATTGTAGGTGACTATTGGAACAATCACATCTCTTCATTTATATCTATTCATCATGCAAAGGCACATCTATTCATGATGAATAGTTACATCCATTCATTAATCTAGGTTTCTAAAAGAGTTGCACCTAATCACTAAAAGGTTCATGAAGAGTCACATCTAATCATAAAGGTTCAAATTATGAAATTCAACACTCTCCCTTAATTTGAACATTTCTTTGTCACGCTCAGATTTCCACGTTAGAATAGTGTACTTTGGTACTTCTAAAATTTTCATCAGTATCATTATCTTGATTATCAGGAGATCTGTAACACCCTCTACTCGGGTTGGCAGGAAACCGGTTCGGGAGCGTTACAGACAAGCAATACAAGATTATCATTTCTTTCACAAGCTATTCAAATAGTACAAGGCTAGATGATCACTTTGGACATTCATTATTTACATATCAATATGTGCAGCATCATATTTTCAATACATATAATTAGAGTTCATTACTTGATTCATATTAACATCCAAGTTCACAAAATAGTAGGCCCACTCAAGAACATATACATATATACAAGTTTCAAGTAGCAAAATGCATGACCTAGTTTAACTATATACAAGACTAGGTGCCACCAACTAGGAGCATTACAAGTATAGGTGTGGATCCATACTTTAACTTGGCTTGTGCTTTGCTTCAAGCGCAAGAAAGAAGCTTCAAAATCAAGGAATGCTTCGAATCAACTAACCTGTAGTTTGGGAAGAGCGAAAACAAGAGTGATAAGTACAAAATGTACTTAGTGAGGTAGTACTAGTTCTAACCGATTTATAAGTCAATAATCAATTCACCAAGTTTGAGCCTAGTCATGGTTTGTAAAAGTCGAACTAAACTTATATATATATATATATCATTCAATTGTTGTAACATATCCATTCAAGCAAGACATTCAAGTAGCAATTTGAGTAGCAAGAAAATCAAGCATTAATAATCTCAAGTATCAAACAAGTCAAGTATCAAGAGGCATCAAGTATTATGTAGTTCAAATAACAGTCAAAACAACTATCAAGAGACTCAAATATCATGTATTTCAAGTATCAATTAGGCTTTACTCTTTAATCAAATATCATGTAATTCAAGTGTCAAGCAATTTAATGTATCAAGAATTTCATTGCATCAAGTAATTCAATGCATCAATAAGCTTTTTCTTTAATTATTTCTTATTTGCTTTCTTTAGTTTATGCCCTTGGTATTTAGTTGTCCAGGTAATCGAGTCTCCAACCAACTGTCGCCACAAGATGTGCCGTAGCACTGGTCAACCCTCCTACTGTCACCAAAGACCACACATAGGTACCCTCCGTCTATCGCCAATTAGGGGACTTAGCCCTGGACCGTAGCCCATCCTGACACAATGAGCTCTAGACTCTAAGGCATGCCCTTCTACCTATGACCACTAACAACCAAGGCTTTGTTCAATTATGAATCACTTATTCAAGTATTACATGTTCAAGTCAAGCAATAGCTTATTCAAGGATTAATTCAAGTGATACATTACAAGATCATACTTATATATATAGCCCTTAGGCCAATTGAGCCTTAGCTCTACACATTGAAATTTAATCTTGTCATTCAAGCAAGCAATTAACATATGCCATTTCTTAGGTATCAAGCAAGATCTTAAATTCATGATTTATATCAAGTTAACAAGTATTCAAATCATAGAGATACATTAAGCATTCATTCGAATGGATCAAAGCTCAAGTATTTGTTTTCACCTTTATTTCTAGATACATTTTACTATTAGATCTTCAAGTTTTGCTTAAACCACTCTTCCACTTTTTCATCACATCCAAGTTTAAACCAAGTGTATATATATATGTATGTATCATGGCATGAAATAACAAGAAATAAACATGCATCTTTGGTTAGGACCTAAGTCCCAACCCTATATTAAACTACACTCACAATACTCCAAGCTCAGCTAGTCTTGGATCCAAACTTCTTTGTTTCTAGCTTTCGAATGCTCCTCCTTAGACCCTTCTCCAATATTCCCTTATCGTTCTAACATTTCATACAAGTAAATCATGATCAAGACAAGCACATTCATTTATTTAAAACAAGACAACAATACATAATTCATTCAACATTCATTTCAAAACATCAAGGCTGCTGCTACTGCCAGGCAGCATGCGCACTGTCTACTAAAACATGCATATCTTTCATTTCGTACATCGGAATTTCAATTGGTTTACACCGTTGGAAATCTAACTTAATTGTATTTCTAACCATATAGGCCTTGAATTTTAATTATTTACCAACTAGTACAGTTTTTTACTTAAAGACAGGGTAATTACAACACTGGACTGCTTGCACTGTCCTTAGTGTTTCATTTCTACAATTCATTTTACAATCCCAAATTCAATTTCGTTTTCTCCTAATGAAATTAGACATATTATGGCACTATAAATTAAATTTTCAGCCTTAAATTCCATTTGTACAATTTATAGAGATTTTTCAAAGTTACTGCCCAGAATAAAGAATTCTGGGCAGACTACACCAGCTTAGGTTTCTAACTTCTTTAATCACTTAGTTAACACTTCTAAGATGCCAATTCAACTTATATACATATTCTTACATGTATAAGTCAGTTTAATTCACTTATCTATGTGATCAAAACAGGGCATTTTGCAAAATCAAGCATGCTTACTCAATCTTATCTAGAAATGTGATCAAAACAGTTTCACTCCTTGTTATATTCAATCATACTAATTTGGCATAAAATTTTCCAGCAATCAAGCAATTTCCAGAAAAATTCCAGCATGAACATTCAAGTTTCCAGCAACCTATATATTTCTTTCATAGCAATTTGATCATAACATTCAAAATTTCAAAGAATCTTAGAACTAACATCACTAGAACATTCATATCTTCCATCCTAATCAAATCAAGCAACAATAACATCAAAATTCAAGATTTAAACATGGAATTCAAGTGAAGAATCAAGTATTTTACCTTCCTCCTAAGTTAATTTGATCAAACAAGACAACTCTCTCTCTCTATGAAGGTTCGGCCATGGAAATGAAGGAATGAAGAAGATGATTCAAATTATGTTTTTCTCTTTCTTTTCTTTCAAGCATGGTCGGCCATAAGGATGAAGATGATATATCCTTTGCCATGTGTAAAAATCCTTGCCACATATTTTCCACTATCACTAAATAGTATAATTACCATACAATTTAACCTTGCCACATGTATTCCACTATCACTAAATGGTCTAATTACCATGCAAATTCTTTGTTTAATTCTTGTTTCATTTTTATCCTCTTAATTTGGCTCTCTAACTTGTTAGTTGTAACATTTTAATATGTTAATTATGTTAGCTAATGTTTTTCCCTCAATTAATTTCCAATTCTTTTAATTTGACTAACACCTAGTTCAATTAGTTAGTCACTTAGATAGTGGTAACTTTCCTAAGCCTGATTTAGGGTGTTACAAGATCGTTTCCTTCCTTTACTGTCTTTGTATCTAGCTCTCCTCCATTTGTCATGTAACTCATCATAGTTATAATCTCTATCATTGTCTCGATCACTGTAACAACGATCACATTCTTTGTGTCGATTGCATTGAGAATCATAATCACAATCATGGTCATGATAACGTCCATGCTCTCGCTTGCGCTCCTTGTAACGTTTACGCTCACGGTCTTTATCACAATCTTGAGTCTTGGACTTCTTCCACCAAACTTTTACATCTTCTTTTCCGTCCATTAAATGGTCTTCACTAGACTTACAATTAGTATGTTCACTTGCTAATCGATCATCTTTCAATTTCCCACCTTGTCATTTGTCTTCATATGTCACGTTTTCTTGATACTTGTCTTTGTATCTTCCATCCCCATACTTCTCATTATTTGCATGCTCTTGTGGCGAATTTACTGTCTTACGCCATCCTTCATTACTGCTTTTGCAGTCAAACTCTGTCTTATCAACCATATCCATCATACCCCCATTATTCGTGCGGTGTTCCTCGTTGACATTCACCAAAACTTGTTATAAATTGGTCTGTAGAGAATTTGTTGTCGCTTCATTCATCTGCGCCAAGTCCCACCATAATTGGTTCTCAAAACAAAGGTTTTTAACCCTTTCTTGAAGAATTCAGTTTAGCTTCCCCATTCTTTGAATCTAATTGGTTTTCTCCTATAGTTTTTCTTGTTGCTTTGCAAACATAATAGAGATTCTTTTAGTTGCAGAATAAAATGTTTGTAGTTGTGTTTCTTGAAGCATAATTCCTTCCCTAACATCTTTTAGCTTCATTCTTTCGTAATCAAGATCTCGCATTGCTGCATTTATATTAAACTCAAGTCCGTCAACTTTAGCACATGCTTCTTCTCGGGCCACCTTCTCAGTCTCAAGTTCTTTCCTCAATTCTTTCATTTCATGTTCATGTTTTCCCACTTTTTCCCTTGTATCTCCCAAGGCCTTTTGTTCTTCACACATGTGATTGCTTGTTTCATTGTCAATATACGATGTGCTTGCGTCATTGTTCTCTTTAGTCTTGAGTGTTAGCAATAATGTTTGCTCTTCAATATCTTGTTGATCTTTAATAAGATTCACTGTCTCTTCATTTCTATTAGGATCACTTTGGCATTCCCAAGAAAAATGACCAAATTTATGACAATTATAGCATTCAACATTGGACTTGTCATAGCTCATTTCATTTACTCTTTGATAATTCATTCTTCCTCTTCTATGATTCCATGATGATGTGCTTACATCATCGTTGGTACAATCTTCACGGTCATCTCTTCCATATTGTCGTTGGCCATAACATCGACCTCGTCCATGTCCTCGTCCATTTTGATTCTTTTCTTCTCGATTGTTTTTCAAAGACGCCTTAGCTTTGAGGGCTAGTTTAGTGGACTTATCATGTCTCCTATTGAATCTGTCTTCTTGTGCTTGCAAATCACCTATAACTTTTTCAATAGTCATAGAGTCTAAATCTTTTGACTCAATGACACAAACTACATAATCAAACTTTGGAGTCAAAGAACGAATGATATTTTCAATCACTCGTACATCTTCTAAAGTTTCTCCATATCTCTTCATTTGATTAACAATAGCCACCACCCTTGAGTAATAATCCGAAATGGACTCGGATTCCTTCATCCGTAAGGTTTCAAATTCACCTCGCAATACTTGGAGTCGAACCTTCTTCACTTTATCAACTCCTTGGAGAGACTTTTGCAAAATCTCCTATGCTTCCTTTGCGGTGTTGGCATTTGCCACTTTTACAAACATCGAATCATCTAGACATTGGTGGATGAGGGTAGGAGCTTGTTGATCCTTCATCCTTGTTTTCGTTAAAGCCTCATTTTCTTGTCGTGACAATGACGTCTCGTCTTGAAGAGACTTATAACCCTTGTGAGTGATCTCCCAAGTATCTTGTGCCCCAAGTAAAGCCTTCATATGGAGACACCAATTTTCATAATTGTCTTTTGTAAGACGAGGAAATTGAAATGGAAACATACCATTGTTGGCCATCTTCTTTTACTATTGAACCAAGCTCTGATACCACTTCATTAGAATATGGAAGTAAAATAACACAATCTTTTGGAGAGGAAGAAAAAATATATTAATGAACTTCAAATTACACTTGGAAATTTCTTGGAATACAAACTGCTTTGCTTCATCACTTACAATCCTTTATATAGTGATTGTAGGTGACTATCGGAACAATCACATCTCTTCATTTACATCTATTCATCATGCAAAGACAGTCTATTCATGATGAATAGTTACATCCATTCATTAATCTAGGTTTCTAAAAGGGTTGCACCTAATCACTAAAAGGTTCATGAAGAGTCACATCTAATCATAAAAGTTTAAATTATGAAATTCAACACTTGGTTGAGTTGAGCCTAACTAATGTGGAAGTCGGTGAATGAATCTGGATCCTCATATTGGATATGGACCAGCTTTCCATTTAAAACAAAAGGAACTAAATCTGTGAACCATGTGGATACAAGTAGGAATTTGTAGGCAGAAAAATAATTAACACGATATCAAAATTTTAATATGGTTCGACCCTATCTATCTCCACGGATAGAAAAAAATTCACTATAAACATAGAGATTACAAGAGTTCAAACACATGGAATTCTTTGTTAAGACACTGATTCTTTTGCATTTCAGTTTCTTCTTCTTCTTGGTCCTCCAACAAATTTTGTGGTTCCAAAGGAGACAAATCACTGAAACTCTACAAATTCTGTTTGCAAGATTTCTACGCCAATTGATACCATATACCCCACCACTGCCTATAAAAGAGCAGCCATTCCCAACTCATTTGCTCATATCATCCCTCAGGTTGCAGTCCTGTTAGCTACCCCTTTGTAGCTTCTGCAACCTTTTTCTTCGCTACATTGATTACTAAAACATGGCATCGAGCTCAATGTCCTCCCGTGGGTCTGGTTCATGGACAGCCAAGCAGAACAAAGACTTCGAAAGGGCTTTGGCTATTTATGATAAGGACACCCCAAACCGTTGGTACAACATTGCCAAGGCCGTCGGAGGGAAAACTGCCGAGGAAGTTAAGATGCACTACGAGCTGCTCGTGGCCAACATTGAGTACATCGAGGCCGGCCAAGTTCCCTTCCCCTATAGGTCCTCTGCAAATTAGCCCCCGGGTAAATATTCCTACAATGGACCTTAGGCTTAGTTACATTGCTCTCATAACAAATTGCAGCGTCTTCCATAGTATATATGTGTGTTGTTTGTTTTCCATGGCAAAACCTTTGTTTTGATTTGCAGGGTGGGTGTTGCATCTCAGCTACAATAAAGATGATCATCTGGTACCACCAGCTAGCATTACTTTATACAAGAATAGGCCATTAATTAATGATTCTCTTCTAAGTTTTGTTCTGCTCTTATATTTTATACTTCTCTATAATATTTGCATGAGTTTAATGATTAATTTTTTCATCTAAGAATACAACGAAAACCGTGATCTTCAAAACTCAAAGATGAGCTCAATTAATTTTTGAATTAAATCCAGGAATCTACATCTTTCTCATTCCGGAATGTCTTCTACATGGACCTCTAATGGACAACGAGCGTTTCCACTAGTCAATAATCAATATATTAATATCAATACTCATTAATACACTATAGTTAAAATTTTGGCTTTAATCATTCTACTGTTCGAATTCGAAATTTAGGCTTGTATGTTAATTTGTATAAAAAGTTTTAGATGAATGAAAAAATTCAGACAATGCTGGAACATAATATAGTTCACTTAAATTAAATCTAAGATTTAAAAATGTAAAAGAATTAAACATTTGTCACCATCTAAATACCATTTGTAAGAAAATTTTACTGTTAATATACTCAGTGACAAAAGCTTGGAGTTGGGGGACAAAACATAAATATTTGAAAAGGGGTAAATTCATAAATAAATAAAATTTTTAAAAAAATTATATAATAGACAAAGGTGAAAAAAAAAATTAGGAGTGAAGAGAGCCATTGCCCCTCCCCACCCCTTGTAGCTCCGCCCCTGAATACACCTACTAATAATAATTCCTTAATAAGATTGATGAATTTTTTTTACTAAAATAATCCACATTATATAATTCACAGTAGAAAGCAGCAAATAATAAAAGGAGGAGATTAAGATCCAGATTGAGATTAGTAGATAATAGGATAAGATTAAGCGTCGATACCTTAACTAATATATAATATAATTAGTATCTTCAAGCAAGCATCAGCATGCATGCAAGTAGGCCGACAGCATCTGCTTCTTTTAGCTGCTGGCGTGTAACTTAATTAATGATCCTGTTGCTCCTAATTAACCCATGTTTAAATTAAACTATCAAGATAATAATAAGGGTACATGTTCAAAAAATAATAATAAGGGTAAACTACATGGGAGGTCACTTTTGTTTTCGGTATGTTCCGTTTTAATCACCAATTTTGAAAAAAATATGATTTAAGTCACGTTATCGTTCCGTTCCATTCTGGTTACTAGGCCGTTAATTGCCGTTAGTTTGATGACGTGACACGTTAATAAAAAGGGATAATTTCTAATTTAACCTCTAAACTTTTATTTTTTTTACCATCTTTAAACAAAAACCCTAAAAAACTCCTCCCAATATTTCTCCTCTTCAACCCTAACCTTTATTTTTATTAATGCCATTGTCGTCAACCGCCACTGTTGTCTTAGTCATTGTAAGTCGCCGCACACCCATTGTCCAAACCCTAAACCCTTCATCAAACTCTATTGGTCTGTCTACTTTGTCATAGATTAGTTATTTTGATTAGGGGTGTGTATTCGGTCGGTTCGGTTAACCGACCGAATCAAATTACCCAAAATTCATTAACCAAAATTTTTATCCTTTTAACCGTTACCGAACCAATTTTTTTTCTTTTTAACCGAACAAAAAAATCGGTTAATTCGGTCGATTTTTGAATTAACCGAAATTTGTATAAAATTTTGGGTAAATTACACAAATGGTTACTCAACTATGCTAAAACGATCTTTTTAGTCACTAAACTTTTAGAAGTTACAAAACAATCATTAAACTTATTGAACTATTACAAAATGATCATTGACATATTGCATGTTATAAATTATTGATAAATTTTGAAAAGTTTAATGACCATTTTGTAATATTTCAAAAAATTTAATGATCATTTTATAAATTTTGAAAGTTTAGTGACAAAAAATAAATATATATAATATTTAATATATAATAATTTTGGTTAATTCGGTTAATTAACCGGTTTTGAACCGAATTTCGATAACCGAATTTTGAAAAAATTCTTAACCGTTAACCGGTCCTACCTAAAATTAACCAACCGAATTAACCAAAAAAAATTCAGTTCGGCCGGTTAATTCAGTTAAAACTGAATAATGCACACCCCTAATTTTGATTGTTTGAAAAAGTTGTAACAATATGGTTTCTAAAGTTTGATTCTTTTGGTTGTTGGTGGTTAATTCTTCATTGGTTTTTTATGTTGGCTGTTTCGGTTCATGGATTGTTGAGATAAATTTGGGAGTTATGGGATTAATATTCGTGGGTTAGTTTTTAAAATTGAGAATTGAAAGAAGTCATGGTTACCCTTATAAGAAAAATCCTTCCTTATGAGAAATCATCTCTTGTAGATGATGATACTAGCATTGAGTTCTCTTTTTCTATTGATTACTATGGTCCTCCCCAAATCAGTTTCGATGGACGTTGACCGCCTTCTGACGGCGGTTGAAGTTTCCTATTCATTTTCGTTAAGTGTTATTTCATTGTCATTTATAGCTGCTTAAAGGGAACGACAAAAAAAGGGTTATGTTATAGGTGCTTAAAGGGAAACTGGTTGACAGAAAAAAGAGAGATTCATTGTTTGCAATGCTAAGTACTGTTATAAGTGTGTATTGAGAACAATGAGGTCGATGCTAGAGGAAAGAAAATCCATTACTTGTTGACGGTGGCAGCAGTGGTAGCTGACAGTGGCAAAGGCAGCTGTGGCGGTTGACAACATCAGCAGTAAAGATGAAGGTTAACGTTGAAGGGGATAAATTTTTGGAACTTTTTGTTTGAAAATGGTGAAAGAAAATAAAATTTTAAAAATGTAGGGGTTAAATTACAAATTACCCGTTTTTATTAACATGACACATCATCAAACTAACGAGAGTTAACAGCTCAATAATTAAAATTAAAATTTTTAAAATTGATGGCCAAAAACAGTACAAACTAAAAACAAAAATGTAATTTACCCTAATAATAATAATAATAATAAATTAATAAATAAATAATGACTGAAGTCCACAAATAAGAACCGAGAAGCGTGGCATATAGGGTGCTAACTTAGCAGTTCATGAGTAGCTTGAGCTCGACTCGAGATCTTGATTTGATAAATTCACAAGTAGTTCGTTAATAATTTTTAGTAATATATAATTTGATGTATTTGTGAATTGTTATTTGAGAATTTAAAATTTGAAATTGCTTCAAACACTTTATTTTTTTGTTAGATTTATTAATTTAAGTTTATATCAAGTTCCATATAACATTACTAGATTTTACACATTAGAAAAACAAGGTAAAAATTATGGCAAGCTTAACAAGTACGAGTCGAGCAAAATTGTGTCGAGCATAAGTCTAGAAAAATTTCATCAAACTTGTCGAATCGAGCACAGCTCAACTCATGATCAACTCACTCGATAAAACCCCTAGTAGCATACAAGGACCAGATTAACATCCTCCCCACCCAATTGTAATTGTGTGGATACCAACATTTAGAGCGTCATGATGCAACTTGTTAGATTTAGAATCGCAAAAAATCCCTAAAATTCTAGGGTTCCCGATATTTTCAAATAGAACTTCTTTTGATGGTTGTTGATTGGTTTTTTGTTTTTGAGTTTGGGTCTTCCCCCAGGCCAGTTTCACGGTTCCTCCTTTTTCCTTGACGATTGATTTGTCGTGGTACTCAGAGGTGGAGGGTGGTTTTTCTCTTAGCTTTGAAGTGGTATGATTTTGTTGTGCTTTTGCTCGTCCTGTTTTGACTGCTGAATTTTTTTATTTTTTTGAAGTTTTGCTGGTGTTTCTTCTTTTGTCGTATTATTTGGACTGTTGCTGCTGGATCTCTTTTACCTTCTCGCCTTTTTTATTTTGGAAAGTTTCTTTGTGTTGTTTGCTATGGCATTTATGATCTGAAACGTTAGAGGGATTAAAATAAGTGAAACATTAAGAAAGAAGAGATTTGACTTGAATTTACAATGGATTGTGAAGAAATCGAGAAAGGTCATTGGAAATGAAGAAGAACGTAGCAAACGTGTGTTAAAGTCAGAGAGTGGAAGAAATTTCGAAACTTTTAAAGATATGCCTTACACAACATTATCTAATTTATTAATGCTTATTAAAGTTGTAGGTCCTAAATTTGATGGCTCTGTTAATAGGACCAATTCTCAAGACCTTACTTCTGAAGGTACCGTGCAAGTCAATTCAAGACCTTTTATGCTGCAATAATTTTGTCTTTTACCTACAATCGTTGGAGGGAAAGAAAAGAGTTCAGAAAGACATAGTCTCCTCCGCAAGACGTTATGGCTCTTTTTTCTGATTTTGGGGCCTTATTGGCAGGACACATGTTGAAGAAGCCCATTAATACTTGGGTTATGGGACTAAGTACCCTCCATTCATGTTCGAGTGGCACATGAAGGATACGAAGGAGAGAGAAGTCCTTTCAAACATTAGCGGAGCCACATATAGTTTAAGGGTTAATTGATCTCACTTGAGTTATTGTGGTATAAAATTTTCAAATAATTAAATAGGGTTTTCAAGGAGTTAATGTACCATTTTTTATGAAAATATTAGAATTGACCTCACTTAATTTGTTTGGTATGAGGTCAACAATATTTATATTGTAGAGCTATGGGAATCCTCGTATTCTAAAGTCTACTCTGACTTCACTATATGGTAATCCTGACTCCGCCACTGCTTCCAAAATCACTCACGGACGTATGTTTATCAGTGATTTTGAGCGCTGGGAGTCAACAACTTTGTTTACTGCAGAGGCCCTTTGTTTCCCTTCAACTACCATTTTCTTGCGTCCGCGCCCAAAATCTAATTTCTTAACTTCTTTTGGATGGAAGAAATTTTAAAGAGTGTCTTGGAATCGTTTTGATGGTTTGTTGTTTGTCACTCGTTTAGTTGTTGTTTGATGGTTTTGTTTATTGATTTAACGAGCGTTGCTATCATGTCTTGCGGCTATCTTTATAGTCTTTGCTGGTGATCCTCCAGTGATGCGGACTATTAACCCAACGGTTTTTGATGTCATCTTCGATTAAGGAGCTCTCTCAGTCCAGATCTTCATATCCCCGAAGCTGCTTATGTTGACCGTTAGGCTTGTGGTGGCCTTCCGTCTCTTTTACCGTTTAGGGCGTGATTTTCCCTATCTATTTAGGGTTTCTTCTAGGGCTTCATGTGGACATGTTTGTTTCAGCCACTTGGGTTGCTTGTTTTCAAGCCTTTGTCTCGATGTGTTTTTTTGTGCTTTTCTATGGCAACGAATTTCTTTTGATAAAAAAAAAAAGATGCATGATGCTAAAACTACTTTCATTGGACTTTGTGAAAAAATAAGGCTTAAATGAAAAATAAGTGCGCAAAGTATACTTTTTTGAACTTTAGGTATCTAAAGTATTTTTTGTAATAATAGGTGCCTAAAGTATCAAACGTTATAATTTTAGGTGCCCGACCGTTATTCGTTAAAAAAACCCTTACCCAATCAGAAAGAGACACGTGGCAAGATTATTATTATTTTTCTATTTTTAAAAAATAAAAAAAATTAAAAATTAAAAGTATTATTTTAACCTAAATCTAATATTACCCAAAAGTAAAACTTACCCATCTTTTACCGCACTCTTCTCCTTCTCACTCTCAATGAACAAAGGTTTGTTCCCATAGAAAATTTTTGACTTGTTCTTGTTAGATTTGGATTAAGGTTTAACCGGTTCTGATCTTCGCTATCTTTCGCCTAAAAACTCTTCTCCCCTCTTTTCTAACTCATCTCAATCTAGGGTTTCCATTCATTCTCTTATCAAAGTAAGGAACCCTGCCCTAATTTTGTGTTTTAGCATGAAGATGTCGACTAAATCTTCAAAATTTAATAGTGGGTCAAGGGTCATGAATTGTTATTGCAGAATTAGAGCCCCATTTGCAACTCGAATGGGCCTTAGAGCAAAGGAAGGATGTTTTATGGGTGTTCTCAAGTGAAAGAGGTAATATGAGTTCTGTAAACTTAGGGTTCATAATTTTCAAATATATATATAATTATAGTAATGGTTTTCTTAGGAATTTTTTGCTTATTGCTTTGTCCCACTGATCTTTTTCTCCATGAATTAGATCAATTTAGGTTTGCTAATTATGAAAACACAATCATCACTGTTGTTAATGGGTTTCTTTTTTTTATTTTGTTTTTAATCTTTGGCAAGCTGTTTTTCAGGTTGTATTTACTTTTGAAACACATGTGAAGCATCTATTAAATTTGTTTTTGCTTATGTTAATATGTGTTTGACTTGAATTTTTTTCTAGAATCGTTGTAACTTTTTTCAGTGGTATAACAAGGAAGAAGTGAATGAATATGTAGTTGAAGAGTTGAGAGCTCAACTTGAAATGGTGATGATCGGGAATGAAAAACTCAAACTTAAAAACAAAGAATTGAAGGAACTTGTCAAAATGGATGAAGTTCAAAGGCTGAGAACAATAGTGGGCTATCAAAAAGAGAAAATTAGATCATATAAGGTGAAATTGGCAAATATGATGAGCAATTCATTGTTCTATAAGATTGCGTTTTTTACTTCATGGATAATATATATTTAAAAAAAATAGTCTTTAGAGAGCATAAATTTGATAGATGTGATGACACTAAGTAAGGAATGTTGCTATCAATTAAGATGAACTTGTTTCTATCAAATGTAATGAATTATCTTTATGAAAAATATTTTACTTTTATAGTTTTGTAATTTTTTGCGAATGTTAAAAAATTTGTGTCTTCGTAATTTAATTGAACATGGAAGCAATCGACACATCGCTTTGCCTCCAGCATTTTTCAAAGCATAGAATGATGCCATCAATTAAGATAATTTAGTTAGAAATTGGTTTCTATCAATTAAGATGATTTTTTAAAAAATTATGAAGTTCTATTTGATACACAAAAATAAAATGATGCCATTTTCAAAGCAATAAAATGGGAAGTAAGCAATCCAAATGGAATGATGCCATTTTCACATTCATAATCAGAAGTAACCTGCTCGATAGACAAAAATAGAGGACTTGCAGCAATTGGCTCAACACAAAAATAATTCTGACCTCTTAATGTTGCCTAAGCAGTTCTTGCTTCAAAACAAAAAAAGGCATCTTTGTACATTAACTGATCAAAAGTTCTAAACAGCTAGTAGAAGCAGACTGGTACAACAAAAAATCTTCATTAAGCTTTTAAACAATTAATAGTAGCAAACTTGTAAGGTTTCCAAATGGTGGATTTAGGGAGAGGTCTCTTTATGGTCAATTTTTGAACCATTACTTGTGGAGGCTCAGAGACAGTTGTGGGATGTTGAGAAGATGATGTAGTAGGGTAAGAAGGTGTAAAAAGTTGGTGAGATGTTATAGATGGTTGAAATGTTGTAGAAGGTGCCTGAGAACTCCTACTATGAGGTCGAGAAAGCAATACCTGACTTGGACTGTCGGGTTGTTAATGTAGAAGAAAATATTATTAAACTTGTCAGTTATGACAATGCTTTATTTATTCTTTTAGTAAATGAAAACTTACATTTAAAATTTGGAGTCCCGTTGTCTCATTCGTATAAATTTTTAAACCTTGCATAATTCTTCTTCCTCTTGGTCTGTGTGTTGTAATATTGTATATGATTTTCTTATTTGCTCTATTTGCTGTTACCTTCATTTTAAATGTATGGCTTCTTGCTTGTGGCTGAGTTGGTGGAGCAAAATTAGTTTTCCTAGAACAGATTGTTGGCATCGGTGGAAAAGATTGAGCTGACATTGGTGGAGTATATTCCATTCGAACGCCTTGATTCTCAACCTATCAGTTACATGTAAATGTTAGTCAATAATCAATTGATAACAATAAACTAAGAAAACTATTTTTACTACAGACTTACTTTATCATTGAATTTTAACTTTATAATTGGAGTTTTAACTTTATCAATGTAGGTCCAATACTTACCTAATTTGTTCTTACCTTCCTTTTAGGGTTTCTTGCTTGTGGTATAGTTGGTGGTTGAGTTGATAGAGTAGATTTAGTTTGTATTGGTGGAGCAGATTCTACTACTGGTGGTTGAGTTGGTGGAGCAAATTCAATTTCCCTAAAAAATATTGTTCGCATTGGTGGAAAAGATTTAGTTTGCATTGGTGGAGCTGATTCCATTTGAACACCTTCATTCTCAACCTATCAATTATATGTAAATGTTAGTCAATAACCAATTGAATATAAGAAACATATATGTCACATAAAAAACGTATTGTTATATTACCTGAACTTACATTTTTTTGTTTTTTGGTTGGACATGTCCTTATATTATGTCTAATAAGTCCACATAGACTGCAGCTCATCTTTGCTCCCTGCTCATTAAGCTTATTTTTATTACGCACTTCTCCTTTTTCTCTTTTTTTATGCTTTGGTCTTTCATGTAATCTTCTCTTCAATGGTGGATCAAGGGGCCTATTTTAGTGTCTGTTCAGAATTTTTCACTAGAGATAGTGGGTATAGAAGCACTGCATAACTCACTATATACATGCTTTTATATAAATCAAGTACATAGTCTTCTAATCTTTCTTCCCTATACAGTATGACACATATAACACGAGGGCATGGAATATTTGTTAGGTCCCACATCCTACATGTGCAATTCCAACCTCTGATAGCAATTACAAATGTGTCTCCATGACACATGACCTCATACCCTTCAGCTCCATTCCAAATGACATGGCAAAAAACACTACTAGCTTTTATGTATTTTATGTTAGATTAAAATCTGTAATTGTGGGCACATATATAAAATGTATGATGCTATTATAAAGTATGACACAAAGTTAAGTGCCCATTTATGTTAGTTGTGTCATAAGTATTAAAGTGCCATGGAAATAAAAATGTATATACCATAAGATATATTTATAATTCAATAAGAGGCAGAGTTATAAATATTTAATAGTTGATTTATTAAATCAACTATATAAAGAGGTTGTGGTCCCAAGAAATAGGTTAACTTGTATTACACTTGTCTCGTCAGAGAATTTTTACGGCAAGAGCTAACCTATCTTCTTGGAAGATCACAACCACATTTTTAGCCGATCTCCATCAAAGGATTCAAGGTTTTCAATCTATCAATGAATTTATGTACGCTTTTACAGTTAGTTTAATCGGTTTATTGTTCTTAGTGATTTGACATGATAGATTCTGAGGTTGATTTCATATTTAGTTATGATTTGATTCTAACAAGTCGTATCAGAGCCTCGTCATATTGAATCATTAAGAATCATTTGATATTTTTTTTATTTTCTCGATTGATTCATTACAAAGATTTTAGGATCTTGATGTTTCGTATAATTTAGATTTAATTTTCTGGGCGTTTAGGGTTCAATAAACTTTTTCCCTTAAATTCCTGATTACAGTTATTAGGTTAATAATCCTATTTGGATTTATACTGTGATATCGTGCGAAAACCTTCATCTTAAATTTATTGTAAAGTATATATACGAATCTGGGTTATTGTGAAACATTATTGTCGTCCATGCTTGTTCCACAATTCATCGAGGATTATTAATTTCTTTAAGAAACAAAGAATTTAATGCTTATAGATAGACCTGGCAAACTTGACCCGAGACTCGAGAACTGAACCGATTTGCCCGAACACGATGACTCGAATTTGATCCAAAACCCGAAATAAACTGAATCGAACCGAAACCGAACCGAATTTTAGTTGAACCGAAAATAGACCTGAACAGATTTTCAACCGAACCGAATAGAATTGAACTGATTTCATCCGAACCGAAAGCAACCCGAATCGAATGCAACCCAAAATAAAAAAAAATATATTAAAATAAATAAATAAATAAAGATGATATGTGAATTGTCGTGCAACACACCAAAAAGCCAAATATACAGGCTACATAAAGTCAAATATAGGGTGGAAAAAACTAACTCGGCCTGAAAACTCGACTAAAACCGATCGATCTCCTATTAACCCGATATTGGCCCGACCCAAATCAACCTACCTGAAAATAACCGACCCAAAAATAATCAAACCAAAAGTCAACCGAACCGAAGTCTCAATCCAATACCCGAACCGAAATCACAATAGACCCGAACTAAAACCGAACCAGACTTGAACCGAATTTAAACCGAATGTAGTCAGACCCGAAACGAACCAAATCAAAATGACCCGAATCGAATCCGAACCGAATGGCCCGTTTCAAGTTTTGTACGATCATTCATATATCACTGTTTCAATTTTATCGGTTATTATAATTGATCACAGTATATTAGTTAATAATGGATTAAGTTTAGCAATCCAATGAGCATAACGTATTTTAGAGATAAGTTGTATGCATATACTTGATTTTAGGTTTGATCGGTATATACTATTTAATCTACAGAATATTATATGCATGCAACTTGTGGTATATATATATATTTATTTATTTATTTTAAAATATATATTCAATCCGGTTTGATCAAAATTTTAATTTTGATCGTTATTAATAAAAAACAAGTTTGACTTGAGTTTTGTCGTGGTAAATTTATCATAACTTATTAATTTTATAATCATGTTAGCTCTCAAAACTTCATGTTCAGATTATCTTTAATAATTCATGCTTGAATTATTCAATCACATTTGATTTTGATATTTAGAAAACATATAGCAATATTAAAACTTTATGTGATCATTATATAAATTTAATTCATTAGTATGATACTTTGATTTTCGGTTTTTTGATTAAATATAGATTATCTTGAAGTCATTTTTGTGATTTATGAAATTAAGGATTAAATGCATTTAGTTTAATGATTTATAAATCTTGCCTTTAAGTTTATAATTAAAATTTTGGCAAATGCAAGTTTAAGGAATTTTAGAGAAACAATCAAAGATTTAGGTTTTTTCAATTTCTGATAGCCCCATTTAGACAATCTTATTATGGATTATTTTAGAAACTCAAGTGTTATAAGAAATTTTAGTTTTGACTGTTACAAAATTTTAAATTTGAATGTTGGTATATTTATATTATATATTTGGAGATAAATTAATTGAAGCATTAAGTCACCAAAGTGACCTCTATTGTGAAAATTATTTTATTTTGAAATGTATAAGGTTTTCGCATGTAATTCAGTTTATGTTGGTATTAATCGGCCCAAAGTAAGATTGATAGTTCACATTGTTACATGTGCAACTGTGGTAATAAACATGTGATAATTATTCAGTTTTACATGTGAGCAATAAACGGCCCAAAAGAAGATTTATGTTTGACATGTTCTTATTATCAACGTTTGATTATTGTACCAAGATATCACTTGCAAGTTAATGTTTTGTCTAAATATGAAATATTAATAGAAGGTTTAGCTTTATTCAAATTTATTATTATGGTTATCTTTTAATTTGATTGAAAGATAAAATTAAGATAAATATTTTTGATACAATTAAATTCATATTTTAGCTTCAGATGTCTAATATTTTAATGAATTAATTGAAACATAATGTCACCAAAGTGTCTGTTTTTGTGTAGATTAATTTATTTAAAATATCAAGATGTTTATGGGTTTTTGTAATTCATGCGTTTATTAATTGGCCCAAAGAAAAGATGATATTTGGCATAATTACAACGACAACTGTGGCGATAAATGTGTGACAATTATAAGGTATTTTATGTGAGCAATACATTAGTCCAAAGATTAATCTATTGTTTGACATAGTTTATTGTCAATGTTTGATTGCTACAACAAGAGTACCGCTTACAGTTAACATTACTGTCCAAGGACTTGATATTAATGTTGTGCTTGGTATCTTGAGGGGAACTAGTCATTATTTTAAATTTATTTGTTTACTTATGAATATTTATGTGATCGTGTTTTTGTTTGTTTATTTATTTATTTTTTGTTCAATATTTATCTAATTTATCTCATATTGTGCAATATCTGCTATTTTACATTCTACACTCATGTTTAGTGAATCTAATTTCAAGGAATAGAAAAGGCACTTACATATTGCATTATGTGGTTGTATGAACATAGACTTTGCACTAAGGAAAGAACAACTTGCACCTCTCACTGCGGTAAGCACCCATAAAAGGTATTTTGAGAGGTGAGATCATTCAAATTGCATGAGTCTAATGATCATAAAGCACAACATTCTAGATGTCTTTAGGAGCACAAATCTAAACACATTACTCATACTAAGGGTTTCCTTGACAAAAATAAGAAATGTTTTACCCAAAACATTAAGGTTAAGATGACATCACGTATGCCTTCTTTGATGTTCATGAAGTATAAGGGTCAAGGAAATGTGAGGGAGTACATTATGAAAATGTTTAATATTGTTTCAAAATTTAAGGCACATAAGATCGAACTTTCTAACAATTGTTTGTTCTTATGCTTTTGGAACTGGTTCGTAAATAGTTTAATTAATTCAAAAATAGTTAAAACTGTCAAAAGAAGAAGTAGGCTCTAACTGAGCTCATTTATTATTGGGTTAAAGAGAAAGAAAAGTTGAAGCATTATAAGTGTAAAAGTACTCATTTGGTTAGTGCTCATTTAGTTAGTGTATCTAAGAATAAGGGCAATAAAAGAAAATATTATAATAAAGTTGTTAAGGGTCCAACTAAAAAAAATAACAATAAGTTACAAATGGTTGATTTCTTTCGTAACAAGTTAGAACACATGTGAAGTAATTAAACTTCAAAAGTGAGCAACCACTTCGGTTATTTTGAGTGATCCATGAGCTGGAAGTTTTATGATACCACAATTAGGAATTATTTAAGGAGAGATCTATAACTTTTTTAGGATGTTGAGTTTAGATGGAGAAAAAAGGTTAGATACATTGCTTTTGAGGAGGAATTTGTTTATAATTTAATTCCTACTATCACTTTTGACGATGTTTAGGTTTTAACACCTATCACTGATCAAGAAGTGAATTCAAAACCTCAACAAGACAATGTTGAACAACTCTCATGCAAGATAAGGTAATTATTTCATAAGAACAAACTCAAAAACAAGTGTCCTTAAAGAGGTCCACGAGAGAAATGAGAAATACTATTTTAGATTATTATATCGTATTTCTTCAAGAAAATAAGGATAATAATGACTCAATCATTTTCTTATCAGGCCACAAAAAGCTCTTACTTTTAAAAGTGGATTGATGTCATACAAAAAGAGTATAATTTTATGCAAGCCAATAAAGTTATAGAACTTGTCTCATTACCTTAAGGCGCAAACCAATTGGTTGTAAATGGATATTTAAAACCAATAGGGATGGAAATGGTAATGTGGATAAGTATAAGGCACGTCTTGTATCTAAAGGATATACTCTAAAAGAAGATATTGATTTTGTAGAGACTTTCTTTCAAGTTTCATTGAAAGACTCTTTCAAGATAATTATTACACTTGTTACTCGTTTTAGTCTTAAGCTACATTAGATAGATGTTAAGCTTGTTTTTCAATGGTGACATTGAAGAAACTATTTATATGGTACAATCATAGAGTTGTGTCTTATGATACAATATCAATGATATATAAATTAAAGAAATCCATCTACGAGCCTAAGTAAAACTCTCATTAATGATATTGTAAATTTCATAATGATTATCTCATTTGGTTTTGTGATAAATTTGGTTGACAAATATCTATACTACAAGTTTAGTGCGAGTAAACCAAGTGATATTCATATTGCTAAAGAAGACAAATTCAGTCTTATTCAATGCCCTAAAAGTAACCCTGAAATTATAAAATATATATATACAAAATATTCCATATGCATAAGCTAATGAGAATCTAATTTATGCTCAAGTATGTATGCGTTCGGATATGAATATCATTGGATAGCAGCTAATAGGATTGTGAGATATCTTTAGAGAACAAAAATTAAATGCTCACATCTCGAATTTCTGGTAAGTTAGAGATCATCAGGTTTATAGGCTTCGATTCTATTAGAATATTGATGCAAAAGATTCTATCACGTGAGCTGCTAATTGTAGATTGAATAGAAAGACTAGTTTAGTTATTTTGTGTCAATAAATATACATTCGTTTATTCTATAAATAATAGGAACACTTTAAATTTGAAGCACATAAATATTAGGTTCCTAGTTGTTAAAGAAAATTCAGAGTGGTTGTGGTCTATAGAGTATGCTGGTACAAACTCCATAATTGCGCGCTTATTAAGTAACTGTCACCCCATGTCTTTCATGAGCACACTACTTATGTGGGTGTAATATTATTTAAAGATGTTCAGTTTTAGTGAGAGTTTGTAATTTTGAAAAATGCTCATTCGTTTTAGACACAATTTCGGTTACTTTAGTTTAAGGATATTTTAAGATTATTTTCTGCAGAAATAAAGTTCTTTTGGTTTATGCACACTCTAAATTCAGTAAAGTTCAATCTCACTAAGGTTTAGGAGGACTAGTTGGAAATAGACATGTACGGTTTACATTTCATGTAATTTGTCATGCTACGCATCCATGATTGATCCCTGTCATTTGACTATATTTGTATATGTGACCATTGACGGGTCTAGTCATGATTGATATGGCAAAGGCTGCTTTGATCCTATATGGATATAGTTGATGGACGAGATTGTTAAAGAATACCTATTATATAATAGTAAATTTTTGAGCTCATATGGTTGTACATTTATCAGGAAACATATGTTGCCCAAGTAGGAGATTGTTGGATTAAAATCCACAATTGTGAGTACATATGTAAAATGTATGATGCTATTATAAAGTATGACACAACATTAAGTGACCAATTATGTTAGTCATGTCATGAGTATTAAAGTGCCATAGAAATAAAAGTGTAGATTCCATAAGATATATTTATAATTCAATGAGGGGCAGAGTTATAAATATTTAATAGTTGATTTAATCAAATATATACAGAGGTAGTGGTTCCCAAGAAATAGGTTAACTTGTATTACTCTTATCCCCATCAAAGAATTTTTACGGAAAGAGCTAACATATCTTTTTGGAAGATCACAACCACCTTTTTAAGCGATCTCCATCAAAGGATTCAAGGTTTCCAGTCTATCAATGAATTTAGGTACGCTTTCGCATTCAGTTTAATCAGTTTATTATTCTTGGTGATTTAACATGATAGATCCTGAGTTAGATTTCATATTTAGTTATGGTTTAATTCTAACACTTCAAGTATTTTTTTCAATTCTGGGGCACAACTCACCTTTCCCGCTAATTGATTTCTTTTTGTGTTCAACTAGCCTAAGCATAACATAATGCTTTATATGCTCAAACATTGAAATAACAGACTTAAATCTAGCCCTCTAAAATAGCATAATTAAATGCCTCTGAGAAGTTATTAACTATGGCATCACATTTGGACCTACTAAAAAAGAAAGCTTTGGACCAATGTTGTGATCTCTTTATCATAAGATCATAGAATGCTTTTTTTAACTTACAAAGCCTTGAAGTATATTATTGAAATTGTGACTGAGTTGTAGCCTTCCAACATGACCAAATTAGCAAATGAAGGTCACCACCTTGATGCGATTTTTCCCATTTGAAATACATATGTCTAGCACAGAATTTGTGCTCTATTTTTGGCAAGCAGAGAGAAACTTCTTCAAACAATCCTTATAAAATCACAGGAAAAAAACCAACATCAGTTACACAATAATAAAAATATATAAATAAAAAAACCAAACTATAGGAAAAATATGATTACCTTTTGCTCATCACTTATCAAAGTGAACTTAGAGTCATCTCCTAAGTTCAAATCATGCTGAATACTTTTCAATAACCAATTTCAAGTTTTTCTATTTTCCACCTCAACTAATGCCCAGGCTATAGAAAAAATTTGATTGTTGTCATCTCTACCCACAGCCAAGAGAAGTTTACCTTTAAATGTCCCTTTTAAGAAGCAGCCATCCAATAAAATGACAGGTCTACAAAACCTTTTAAATCCTTCCTTTAGTGCACTGAAACATACTTACAATCTTCTGAAATTTGGAATATGAACTTAAGTGAGTCTCTCAACCATAAGCTCAAAGATTCGATTTGAATCAACACTCCTTAAAGCAAATATATAATCCCACATCTTATTAAATTCATGCACGATGTTACCTCTTACTTGTTCTAAAGCCCATTTTTTAGCTTTCCCGCAAGTGTGTACGAGTAAGTCCACTTTTAATTCCTTTCTAACAAACTTTTGCATGTCTGGCATCTTTATTTTGGGAATAATCCTAATCTTACTAAGAAAGTGTTTTCCTACCAACTTGTAATCTGCTCTTTTGTTCTTAAAAGTGATAGAACATTGGTGCTCAGTCACTAATATTTTGATCTTGTAGCACCCATCAGATTTATCCTAAGAGGCATATATCGTAAAAGGACACCTTTTTTTTCTTACACGCAACTTTAATTTTTTCTTTTCTATTTGATACATACCTGAAATCAAAACCATGAGCTGCTGCATAAGTATAGAGGGCATCCTTCAACTGTTGTTAAGTTTCGAATATTATTTCTAACTGAAATTTGGGTTCAACAGATGAAGCATCAGAATAAACTTTTTCACTCTTCTTACAAACAACATAATCTGAATCTGACTGATAGCTACTAACTTCTGAAGAGTACAAGTAATCAGTATCCTCTCCACCACCCAAACCCCCTAAATCATCATTATTTTCCCCACTAGAAAAGATTACGCTATTTTGCACAAAACCAAGTTTAAAATCGTCTACAGTCACAATTTTATCTTTTATCTTCCTTTTTACAGCCCTGGACATATTCATAATTGAAGTCATTTCATCATTATCATCTGATAAAAAAATAACTTCATCTACTCATTTGGACCCACTGTTATCCTCATCTGTCTCATTATTATCCTCAACTACCATCCCATCAGCACAAGAATAATTAAAAGCATAAAATTTATCACCAACACTTTTATCAAACCCTTTACACCCATTGCCATCTCCCACACCTTCATTAAGCTTATTAGGTCCAACATCATTTTCAGGACCTTGATCAGAAACATTACGCCCAGTGCTAGTATTATCTTGTGAATCATCCTCCAAATTCATTTTCTAAAGTGTACCACGAAACAATTAAGTTTATATATTTATACATAATAGCTAATGCTGGAATATGTTACAGATATAAATTAAAGTCAGCAAAGAATATATTTTTTCATTTTCTTATTTAATAATATAACAATGCACCACTTTTTAAAAAATCTGCAACACACAAATATAATAGTATACCTTTAAGTCTAGTCAATGAAGAATCTACAATAATATTGTGCTTCCACTTTATGTTGGACTCTACACAAAATATGTCAAAATTAATACATTAAATTTTAATTTGGGTTTCAAAATACCTCTCAACTACTTTGGTTCCACGCTTCTTTTTCGACCCTCCTTTTACTATTAAAGTTTTGATTTTTCTTTCAAATGACGGGATTTCGATTTCAGAAGTAATAAACACCAAGTTATAGAGGATTTTTTTTTCAAATTTTGATTTGAAATTTAATGGTATAAGGTTTGCTCAGAAAATAAATAAAAAATAAAAAAAATAGAAAAAATGAGAGAAGAGTAGTAAAAATCAAAACCGGTTACACCTTAATCCTAATTTATTAAGAACATATCAAAAAATTTCTATGAGAACAGACCTTTGTTTATCGAGAGTGAGAAGGAAAAGAGCGAGGTAAAAAATGGGTAAGTTTTACTTTTGGATATATTAGATTTAGGTTTAAATAATATTTTTAATTATTATTTTTAAAAAAATAATAATAATCCTACCACGTGCCTCTTTCTGATTGGGTAAGGGTTTTTTAAACGGTTACTGACGGTCGGACACTCAAAATTATAACGTTTGATACTTTAGGCACATATTATTACAAAAAAATACTTTAGGCATCTAAAGTTCAAAAAATATACACTTTAAGCACTTATTTTTCATTTAAACCAAAAAATAATTATACATCATAGTAAAACATACCATCTTTTACTCATTAAATAGCTCAAACCAAGTAATACTACAAAATTCCAAATGCAGATTCCAGCATTAGGTTATTGGGTTTTCAATCCAAACAAGTTCTCAAATAACTTTGGAGCCATGGGAGGAAGTTTCATGGGCTCAGGTGCCATGAAGTTGACTATCTTCTCATGAACATGGTACCTGAAAAATGTTTTTCAACACGAAATGTACAACATTAAGAAATGCACTTGACTCGATATTACAAGGTGCCAATCCATTCGCATTTGAAAAACTTACCTGATCTTTCGACTCTTTGATGCACGGCGATCAACTATTTTTCTCTTCTTAGTTTGTAGTCTTTTTTAGGCATAGAAGGCTGTCTCTGTGGTCATACATTAGTAATGTTGTTTTCGGGGGGATGATGTTGGGTCAACGGTGTAATCACTTATTTTTGTTCGAGTTTTAATATTATTAGTACTATTTTAATAGTAATATTATTAATGTAAAATCTATAAAATTTTTAAAAAATAGTATATATAATATAATAATAAAAAATATGTTTAGTAAAAAAATTAATTAAAAAGCAAAAAAAAAAAGAATGGAAGAGGTAGCTCCACGTCATTATCAACCTCCCCAACTTGCCTATAAATAGAGGCAGTGGACGGCTGCAATTGACGCTAAAAACTGCCACAATTTGGCATTTGAAATTGGCTCCCCAATTGCGAGCTAGGCCGGCCGCAAGACGGGTCGGGGCAGTGCCCTCGGCCCTAGTTGGTTCGATCTAACATTCGATCGGGGTCTTATTTTGGATCCGATCTTGTTAATTTTTTGGAGAGGTTATGGTAGATCTCGGTGGAATTCAGTTGGGGTTCGTCATTCGAGCTCCTAGTTACGTATATTTTCTTCCCTTTTTATTTGTGTTGTAATTTTTATGATTTAATGAAGTATTAGTTAATTTAAAATTGTGTTCTTATTTTTAGTTTATATATTTATTTATGTTTTAGATTAGTATTTATTTATGTTTTAAATTTATGTTTTAGATTGATATTTTATTTATGTTAGATTAGTTTTTATTTATGTGTTAGATTAATATTTATGTATGTATGTTAGATTAGCATTTTATTATGTTAGTATTTATTTATATTTTTATCGCATTGTATTTAAATTATTTGCCATGTTTTTAAGTTACATTTTGGAAATATAAATTGTCAATGTGGTGCCCTTTTATCCGAGTGTAAACGGGGCCAGTATCAGGCGTAATGATGGTGGTTGGGTGTTTACTCTCGGATAACGGGGCTTTTAAAATTTACTCGCATTTATAACCAAATTTTAATTTAATCATCACTTTAACCCGGAAAGTCTAATATTAATAAAGCGGTAATAATTAAAGTACCAATTTTGGGCGTGTGGGGGTGCTAATCCTTCCCCATTCGTAACCGACTCCCGAACCCAATATTTTTTTAATCTCTGGTTTTTATGGTGTCCGGCCTACCTAAGTGGCCGGTGGCGGCTCCAGTTTTAAATAAAATATGGTTTTTGCAAAACCCCCATAGAAGACATTATTTTCAAAATAAAATAAAATAAAAATACTTTTTTAGCGAACATAAAAAGGGACATCACTACAGATGGCGACTCCGCTGGGGACGATAGTTTTTATTTTTTTCAAAAACAAAATGAGAGTCAAGCTTTTTAAAATAAATACCGTTTTACTAGTATCGGAAGTTCCGGATTAAAGTGACTATTAAAGTAATATTCGGTTATGATTGCACGTTTATTTTAACACATTTAAAATTTGGCATATAAACCCGTCCTTTTTAAGTGGGGGAAAACGCTAATGCTTTCGTGAGGATAACGTTCCTCCGTATGAGCCTAGCAAGTACCTTCGGGGCTCGAGTACCTTATGCTTTCGTAAGGATATCGTTCCTTCGTAGGGGCATAAGCGAATGGGTCCCCCTGAATTGAACCCGGTTGAAAGGAGCCTATAATGGGTGATGATCGGGGGCCTTGCTACTCTTAGTAGAGGACAACAAAGACAATTCGAGTACCTCCTAGAACCAACACTACATGTAGAGAACATATAGAAACCCACCCCTTTAGAGCCATGCGGATAACCTAGGTGTTTTAGACGGGATGTAAATAGGGTTGTTTTGTTTGTTTATCGTATTTAATTTGCCCTTTATTTATGTATTTATTATTTTTATCTGGTACTAACTCGTTTTTTTGTGTTTTTTATTATTTTTATGTTATTTTTATTTTACACATACTTTTGTTGCATTATCACTACATCCACATTACATAAAGGTGTTGATTCAAGTGGTTTGCCTGATCAGAAAATCTTTCATCATGGAAAAAAGGTATTTTAAGGACGATATCAACCTAGTCGTGCGACATTGGTCAGAGGTTAATCAACGGGTCCGAGGTAACAGTTTACCGAGCAAGCGTGTAGTACCAAAGTATACACACGAGACCCTACAACAGAATGATCTGTGGGAGCTTAAAGAGATTTAGGAAAGATGAGACCGAAGACTACATGACCTGTTTTCTGACAGTTATAGCGACATAGCCCAGCTAATGTATGTTCGAGTCAATCAACCTTTACTCTGAGCCATTTTCAGTTTTGGAATCCTATTTTTTGCTGCTTTACCTTCAACGGCCAAGACGTGATGACCACGGTAGAGGAATATACAGCCTTTCTCAACCAGAAGAATGTACAGAAAGATTGGATCTACGCAAAGTCGTCAAGGAATCAGAACTATCCATTGAAGCTCAAAACCTTTGCTAGAATGAGTGACGATTGGGTCAATGGCCTAATTCAGAGTCGAGAAGACAGCCTAGCCTGTGCATGAGAGTGCATCCGAGACATCATACTCGCACACCCGAATGAGGCAATGAAGATGGACATGTTCTCTTTAGGGATATAGGGTTGATCATTTTCTCGAGGGTTCTTAGAAACATCGACGTAGCCATCTTATGTCTATTGGAATACGTGAAGCCGAAGGTGAACCCAGTGCCATCGATTTTAACCGAGACTTTTATTTCCTTGAGTGCGACCCAAAAACATGTAGAGGGCCATATATGTAGAAGTCTTCTTTTCTGGCTCCAAAATCTGTACCCTTTAATTCCTATGAAAGTCGTTCGAAAGGGTGATTACTAGCGAAATCAATGCCTTTATTTGCATTCATTTTGCATATCATGACATGGTGTTGATTCAAGAACAGTTCATTTAAAAGGCTTTCAAAATAGAAAAATTATACTTTGCCGAAAACGATAATATTATAGTATCAAGTTAGGCCAAGCAAAGACCAATCGAGAAAGAAGACGGTTCGATTGTAAGGCACATGAGGCGCAAAAGATCCAGTGGGGACTATAGAACACTAATTTTAAATCTTCACATTTAGCCCTTTGTAAAAATTTCAATGAATTTAATTTAATTTAACTCTCTCAAAAAAACAAAAAAATAAAAATATTATTGTGTTTCAAAATTTTTTATCTTCTTCTAAAATTTTTAAAAACCTTAAAAGTTTCTTTTTTTGAAGTTCCAATTAAACTTTTACAAAATAAAACAAAATAATAATAGAAAAGAAACAGAAAGAAATTTTTTTAAAACCCAAATGATCATTGAGAATTTCAATTTAAACCCCAAAAGTTTTAAAGTATTCCTCTTAAGATCGATAGAATCCATCCCTGTTTAGATGTATTATTCGAAGATCAGATCGTTTGTACCCATATCTACATAAGAAGAAGCTCTTGTCTGCGTTATGCATGCACTTGTTGATGTCCTTTTCAGAAGGCCCAAAAATGAAGATCATGACATCACGAGTCCATGGAATAGAACAAGAGGAGAAGACGAGGTCATCCATCATCCTGAAGACGATGTCGAGACGTGGAGCACAGACTTTGCTTTCCGAAGTCAAGGTCTCCAGAAGGAATCCAACTGTTACATGTAATTTATTATTAGTTTCTTGCAATCAGACATTTTATCTATTGAAAGTTTTTTAAAGACTGTTTGAGAATCAACACCGCATTTGCATGCAATATCGCATTTATAGGGTATTGATTCCCGAGTGGTATCTCAAATCTCAGAAATCGTTCATAATTGACAAAGGATCGTCAAGTCAAATATTAAAGGGCACGGATCCAGGGTTTTGTTCCAGAACAAGATCAGAGACAATAGAAGAGGAATCACCTGAAGACTTCAGGTCAGACACGGTAGGAGACACAGTACTGGTACTGAGCAAAGCAAAGTGCAAGAGTTGAAAGAAGTAGATGGCAAAGGTGATGAATCAGATGAATACTTTGACAAAAGGTAAGCGATCCGTCGAACCGAAAGAAGAATCGATTAAGGATCAAAATAGAGAGTGGGATAGTCTAAATTCTACCTCCAAGCCAGCCAAATACGAAAAATTGAACCCTTTTATAATCCGCATCAATAAACAGACGAAAGGTATGTCTGAGTCCGGCTTTCAGAAAATAGAGTTCGGTCTAGAAGAAACCCAAGAAGCAAGTAATGAAAAGAAGTACATCTCGATTCCTATGAGGTACACCGAACTACTCCTAATGTTCATCAAGAAGAGCCTTATTACCTCGGTGAAGTCTCTACCTAAGAGATCATCTTATCCGAAAGGTTACGACACACATGCTAGAGACAGTTACCGTTTAGGAAGTTTAGGTCACACTAATGAGAATTGCGAGGCCCTGAGGAACAAATTCAAGACCTTATCACGATGAAAGTTTTGGGTTTCGAAGACAGAATACCCCAATTCTATAGTGAGCAAGTGGAATAGCTCGGGACTTCTTTGCGTGAATGCGAGGTTTGTGTAGAAGTTAACAAACAGGTTGTGGCTGAAAATATTGTAGAGATAACTTCCAAGCTGCGAAAGACTAAGCAGGGGATAGATGAAGACATGAAGATTGATATTACCCGAGCAAGTAAAGAGGCTCAACAAGGTGGCAGACTTAGCTGACACATTGATGGCATTGAATCAGAACATGGACCTAGTTTTGGACCACAGGGACAAGCTGACCAGACTACTGGATGAAGTTAAGAAATTAGGCACTAGAGCTCATCAGTAACTGTAAATATCTAATATCTGATGTAATGAAACCTTTTGGCCTCAATGAACGTCATTCTACGGGGATCACTTTTGAAATCAATACCTTATTGCATTCATGGATTGCATTGCATTGCATTGCATTGCACAATCCCGACATATTTTACATGACATTGTCATTACCTTGCATTATTATTACCTTGCATAAATTTCATTTGGAGTAATCCAAGGACCAATTAGAGTTTTATCGTGAATAAAAGAATTGAACACACTCAAAAATCAAGATTCGAGCAGTTGGAAGATGGGCTCAAAAAAAAGTTTGATGCATTCGATGCAAGAAAATTTTGTTTGAACCCTGATTTGGTCATTCTTCCGGATTTTAAAGATTCCCAGATTTGTGCATGATGACGAAACAAGATACCACAAGATTCACCTGAACATGTTCTGCAAAAAAGATGAAGGGCTGCATTGAGAATGAAAAACTACTGTTCCACTGCTTCCACGACAGTCTAGCAGGACCCACTGTGATATAGTATAAATGTTTGAGTAGAGACCAAGTTCAGTCGTGGGGAGACTTAGCCAATGCCTTTTTGGGCCCATATAAATATGCTTTGGACCTAGCACCAAGTCGTCAGTATCTCTAGGGTGCGAAGATGAAACTTGATGAAGGCTTCAAGGAATGTGCTTTGAGGTGGCTGTGTTTAGCGACCCAGGTGCAGCTTCCCGTAGACGAAGAGGAAAGTGACTTCCATATTTGATGCCACCTTTCATATTTTTTCTTTGATAAGATGCTCGGGAAAATGAAGACCAGCTTTGAGGACTTCATAACAGTCGGAGAGAGAAACGAACATGCACTTCGGGACCTAAGTTTAAAGACCAGACCTACCTAGGAGCAGAAGGAAAGAAAGAGATAAATGGGTACCACTTTCAAGGTTCTCGTGATCGTAAGAGAAGAAGACAGACAGATTCCTTCGAATCACCGAAAAATTTCTCGAACAAGTACATATTTAGAGATATTCAGAGTATTCCATTTCAGACATATGACCTCATCTGGTCAAGGGTTAGTACCTTACCTCCGGGCCGGTAAAGATTACACCCAGCTCATCTGCTCAGAGTTTTGATCCATACAGTACATGTGAGTTCTACATTAAGGTGTCAGGGCATGACACCAAGAAATTTGGGGTCGTTAATAGAAAAAATTAAGAAACTGGTTGACGAGGGAGTCATGACGAGAGAGTTGATCCAGTGGTGAAAAAAACAAGAAAAATGGCAAGCCTACACTACATTAAAAGGGCCGAAATGAGTTAGTACCAGGGAGATAGTCCAAAGGTCCCTACGGTTTTATCATCATTTCACAAAGAAATCGTCAACATAAAATAAAAATAATAATAAAAGAAACTCATTGTTTGTTAGAATAACAAATCACATTTCCATTTAGAAAGCATTTTTACATTCTTGATTCTTTAAACATTTTATTTTTATAGGGTAGTTTTTGTTCTCCCATATGCATATACATGCATTTTTTAATGGACATATGTATATATCATTTCTATACCAGGTCCTCGAATTTTGAATGCAACAGTACCTTTGTTTCAGATCCAAATATCAACTCTAAGTTGCTTATATTTAGAAGAGATTGAATGTTGTGAGGATACTGTAAATGTGAGTATCGGCTAGTTTACTTAGGCCAGCAGAGGAACAATACGAGTGTTTAGACAAATGGTAGTTCCCATTTTAGGAAATTTCCTTCTCAGGCACTTGTCATATAAGATCTTTGAATCGAGAGTTGACCCTAAACCTCTACCCCTTGAAGGCTTTCTCACATCTGTGAATGAGAGGACAAATGGTATTCTTTCACTAAGAGAAAGATATGAAACTAGATAAATTGGACATGAGGGCAATAGAACTACCAGAGGAAAATGGAAGAAGACAAGTTTATGCTCAGAAAGTAAACCAAGCAACATAAGAAATGGCAATCAGAAGGCTGAAGCAATCAAGAGCGAGTATAATGAGTTAAATAGTGTAAGAAGAAGATACGTGAAGACTCTACCGTTTGATAGGCACCAGTTTAGAAGAACTGGGTAGAATTGATTACGTTCAAGCGGGAACAAACGACAATGTCTGGTATAGATACAATTTGATTCAAGAATACATCTACAGACTCGAATAAGAGGAAAGAGACTCTAGGCTGAAAACCCAAAATGGGCAGTCTATAAGGGTTAACCTTGCTTCAAGGAATGTCAAACTTCGAAGTGCTTGATCGACACCCAAATGAGGGAAGAATGAGGCATGGTGAGTTAGTGAGATTAAGAGAGCCACCTTAAATGGATTAGAATTTAGGTATGGGATTGTGCCTCTCGAAAGCCTAATAGACTAGAAGAAACTATACATTTGTGTATATCTCCACAATAGTTAAGATCTTCTAAATATGTGTTACCTTAGAGTTGATCTATGGCGTTTTGAAGCAGATGTGCTATGGTGTTTGATATTTTGGGGACAAACATTTTTTAAAAGGTTTGACATTTTTTCCAAAGTTTTGATGTTTACCATTTGTTCCAAACAATGTTTTTAAAATGTTTGGTATTCCCTCCAAGTTGTGATTTTCAAAATGACTGTTATCTTTTCAAACAATCATTATTTTTGTATTGAAATATACACAAGTAAATTACCTTTTGCATTACTTTAAAAATAAATGATGATGGGATTTAAAACATAGGGACCGAGAGTTAGTTCCCGTCGAAATGCTACGAGAAGATCAAGGATGAGCTCAGGAGATAGAAGCATTTTTGCCCACCCTAGTGATTAGAAATAGATCAAGGCTCTGTATGATGGGTCAGGAAATTTGAAGCAGCGAAACCCGTGATTAAATGGGGCAACGCCAAGCGAAGAAGATGACAAAGGTTCTTATAAGAATAATATAAGGACCAGAAGATCATTTTTGAATACAGGTGATAACTCTGAAGACAAGAAAGCCTGCCGCACGAAAGATTTGAAAGCATGTTAATTCAGATTCGAAGTGATTGATCAAATGAGGATTTAAGAGCATACAGTGAAGAAGCAAAGAGATGAAGAAATCTGAGGAACGGCCTTTCAGGGTGTAAAACTTTAGAACAAAAAAAATATTGAAAAAAAGAAGAGAAAAAAAAGAGAGAAAAAAGTGAGAGTAAGAGAAGAAAAATGAAAGAAATAAGAAAAAGAAAAAAAAAGAAAAAAGAAAAAAAGAAAAAGCGAAGAGAGAAAGAAATGAGAAAAAAAGAAAAGAAGAAAAAGAAAAAGAAAACATTACATTACATGCATCATATAGATAGAGGCATGTCAATTTTTGCTTGTTTTAGACAGGTATTTGAAGAATGGTCAAAAAGTTTGAAGAAGTAGATTTTATTAAAGAATGAAAGATGTCGGCAGCCATAGTAGCGTGAAGCCAGATGACGGTAGCCAGAGTAGCGTAAAGCCGGATATTAAGTCATTCGGGCCAGCAGTAAGACCTTCAGGCATGATAAAAAGACCTTCGAGCCACCAGTAAGTCTTTCGAGCATAGTGATAAGTCCTTCGGGCATGATGCGGCAGCCATAGTAGCGTGAGTCTAAAAAGATTGGTAGCCTTAGCAGCGTGAGTCCAAAAAGATCGGTAGCCGTTCTCGGCGTGAATTCCCAAATTTGAAGAAAGATTGGCAGCCTTAGCAGAGTGAATCTAGAAAGATCGACATCCTCAGTAGCGTAAGTCCAGAAAGATCGGCAGCCTTAGTAGCGTGAGTCCAAAAAGATCGACAGCCTTAGTAGAGTGAGTCCAGAAAGATCGGCAGCCTCAGTAGCGTGAGTCCAGAAAGATCGGCAGCCTTAGCAGCGTGAGTCCAGAAAGATCGGTAGCCATTCTCGGCGTGAATCCCCAAATTTGAAAAAAGATTTTGGCAGCCTTAGTAGCGTGAGTCCAGAAAGATCGACAGCCTTAGCAGCGTGAGTCCAGAAAGATCGGCAACCTTAGCAGCATGAGTCCAGAAAGATCGGTAGCCATTTTGGCCTGAATCCCAAATGTGAAGTTAAAGGTTCTATATAGGAAGGGCCTATATTTTCGAGCACTCGCAGCGAGAGGTTCTATATAGGAAGAATCCGTAGCTCCGAGATTTCAGAAACTAAAAGTTCCATATATGAAAGACTTGCGGCTCCAGGGTTTGAAGACTGGCAGTTCTATATAGGAAGAACTCCCAGTCGAAAGAATACATATGTGACGCAGAAAATTTTATATAGGAAAAACCCGCGTTGAAGGCGAAGAGTTCTATATAGGAAGGACTTCAAGCTTCACCGTCTCAGAGTGAAAGGTTCTATATAGGAAGAGCTCTAACTCCAGGATTTCAAGGAAAGACATGTAATTCCAAGACCAGAAGGTGAAGAAGCTCTATATAGGAATGACTTACAAGCTCGAAGATTCGGTCGAGGAAAAGCGGAGAATTCCAGAAGAACACGTGATTCTAAAGCCAAGAACAAGGAAGTAGGTCAAAAATGAGTGCTTTTGATCTTTGCTTTGTTCTCGTTTCACAAGAACAAACAAAGAGGGGAAACTGTAATCACTTGTTTTTCTCCGGGTTTTAGCATTATTAATACTATTTTAATAGTAATATTATTAATGTAAAATCTATAAAAAATTTCAAAAAATAATATATATAATATAATAATAAAAAATATGTTTAGTAAAAAAAATTAATTAAAAAGAAAAAAATGAATAAAGGAGGTAGCTTCATCATCATCATCAACCTTCCCCTACTTGCCTATAAATAGAGGCAGGGGGAGGGCTTCGATTGACGCTAAAAATTGCCACAATTTGGCATTTGAAATCGGCTCCCCAATTGGGAGCTAGACCGGCTATAAGGCTGGCTGGGGTTAAGGGTAGTGCCCTCGGCCCTAGTTGGTTCAATTCAACATTCGATCGAGATCTTATTTTAGATCTGATTTAGTTAATTTTTTTGTAGAGGTCGTGGTAGATCTTGGTGAAATTCAATCAGGGTTCATCATTCGAGCTTCTAGTTAGGTATATTTTTTTTCTTTTTTATTTATGTTATAATTTTTATGATTTAATAAAGCATTAGTTAATTTAAAATTGTATTCTTATTTTTAGTTTAAATATTTATTTATGTTTTAGATTAATATTTATTTATATTTTATATTTATATTTTAGATTAATATTTTATTTATATTAATTAATTTTTATTTATGTGTTAAATTAATATTTAAGTATGCATGTTAAATTAGTATTTTATTATATTAATATTTATTTATATTTTTATCGCATTATATTTAAATTATTTGCCATGTTTTAAAGTTGCATTTTGAAAATATAAATTGTCAATGCGGTATCCTTTTATTCGAGCGTAAACGAAGTTAGTATCAGGCATAATGATAGTGGTTAGGCGTTTACTCTCAAATAACGGGGCTTTTAAAATTTACTCACTTGTAACCAAATTTTAATTTAATCGCCACTTTAACCCAGAATGTCTAATATTAACAAAACGGTAATTATTAAAGTACCAATTTCGGGCGTGTGAGGTGCTAATCCTTCCCTATCCGTAACCGACTCCCGAACCCAATATTTTTTTTAATCTTTGGTTTTTATGGTGTCCGGCCTACCTAAGTGGCCGGTAGCGACTCCACTTTTAAATAAAATATGATTTTTGCAAAACCCTACGGAAGACATTATTTTCAAAACAAAATAAAATAAAAATACTTTTTTAGCGAACATAAAAAAGGAACATCGCTACAAACGGTTTCAAAAAATTCCTTCAGCGACTGTTGGTAAAATTCAGAATCATCCAGAAGCTCGGGATCACCTTCAAGATGTGCTTCCTGATCAAACAAATGATTCAAAGATAAAAAAAAAATGACAGGAGAAAAAGGAGCATAACATGTATTGATAACAAAAAGCAGTATTCTTATGGATCCAAATCACCGTCATTTTACTTTGGAAGTACTATCACTCCTCACGACTGCACCATCAGAAACTTTACTTTCCTCAAAGTTTTCTCAGAACAAGACCTCTAGAACAAGCATCCTTTTGTATAATATAGATGTACATCTATCCAACTACCCTGAATTCTAAATGGTATGGGCAAAAAATACATCCTCCAAAGCAACCCATATAGCGTACCATGCGTTCTGCATGGTATGTCAGTGAGGCTAGAACCTAGCTGTTGAATACAAATATCACGTCTTTTATTAAAGCCTAGAGTAAATAAAGAGAGAACATTACCTCTCCATTAGCATTACTATTGGACTCAGTAAACTGCCCAATAAAGGTGATGTTATCAATAGAAGCAAAAAACATAAAAAGAAAATTCGTAGTATAGAAAGCACACCAGATCTATGCTAATGTTTTAAGTAAATTCAGCTTAAACTAATTATAAATTAAATAACTTACAGCCCCAAATATGCCAATTGTTGATCGTCTTTGTTGCATTTGCTTTATCATTCTAGTTGGATCCCTCATATAGGCCGCCACTTGTTCACTAATATTCTGGCAGAGGAAAGTAAGAGCCGAGTGAGTATTATTTTACACCAAATAGGGCACGGATTTAATATCAGCGAGTCAGTGTCAGCTAAGGATCAAACCTGATTAAAAGCTTGCAATTTGTTTTTGATTGCAGCAGCACCGGTTGTGACTTGTCTTTCTCTTCCATTTGTCAACTGCTTTATCTCTGAAAGTGGCTATTCTGCAGGATTCAAGCATTAAAATTTCAGTTAACATAAAATGCTCGTATCAAGAAATACTATTTACTCAAGGAGAGTAAAGACTAAAGAGTATAAAAAAGAAGAGAAATAAAATTTAGAAGAAAAAGAAAAAAACAAAGACAAGATCAGCTTGTCAAAACCATAAAAGCTATAGATGGATGTTCATTAAAGCACTGATGCCAGCCCAGGAATCAACAAACCATTTTAATGCAGCATTTTCAAATCTAGCAACTTTGAGGATAGTCTATAATAACAATATGTAACTAATGATAGCTCATGCTTGTTTAAGTATAACATCTACATAAATGTTAATATAAAGTTGTCCGATCACGAATCATAGTCTTGAAATCATGATCAATCTAGAGCATATCTGAAATAGCACCAGCAAATACTCCAAGAACAAACAATTAAGAAATATGGTGTTTTTAGATGAATGAACACATAATAGAAGTCACCAAAGCGACCACCTCATTCTTTCTACAAGAATCAACTTAGCCAATTAATACTATCATACGAACTTCTAATTTAACATGTAATATCAGTTGAAATTGAGCAACAAAGAAACAGTGATCCAAATTGTGCTACCTCCTATTTACCTGAGAAATCCGTAGCCACTCTTCATCATCTTCCATGTCCAAGTTCTTAGAATCTCCAGAAAGCTTCTTAGATGATTGACCATCATTACCTTAAGAGTAGGATGAAGGGTTAAGATAATGAGAGCATTAATGAGATCCATAATATGAAGGTTTAATAATTTGTATGATGTTTGAATGTTTTATGTAATCATCTAGTGAACATAGCACATTAAAACCATATATTCGGTGAAAAAGAACATAAATAAACAACCAAGAGGAGACTAGAAGAAAAATTGGATAGATCAGCAGTCACATATTAAAGAAGGATCTTCTAGAGGTTAAAAATAAGAGTAGAAAACAAAACATTCTATAAGGGTTAATCTAAGATACCAGATTTGCTGCAACATGTAACTTATAAATATTTAAGTACTCACTTACACTTAAAGGGGGGGATAACATCTGAGATAAAAAGATATATGGTTATCAATAGAGTATTGGCATTTGGCATATGTTATTAACTTAAACTAAGCACAGAACGAAACGGGCAATGCAGCAGTATATCAAAATCTGGTATAATAACAAAATAACAAAAGCACAGGTAGTATACCCTCTGAAGATTGAGCAATTGATGGATTTTTATCCAGCAAAGCCTGACAATATTATAACGATAGGAAGAAAATATGAGAGGAAAACGAAATTTCAGGTAAGGTTATTAAAGGCATTAATTGTCAAAGTTATCTAAATGTAGAAGACATCAAGTAGACGGAACGTTTCTTGTGAAAAGTCATACTTCCTGCAGTTCCAATAAAGAATCTAAAGTCTTCTTTGATGAAGTAATAAGGTCTGAATACGCAGCACTGACTTCTTCATCTGATGCACAAAATGAAGACCTAACTGGATCCTGGTAGAAAAGCCCTCATATAAATCTTAAATGAATAAATAAACAAAACATTCCAATTGAGGAAGAAAACAAACTACAAGATAAACAGAAGAAAAAAGGGTACCCGCGGTAGTCTATTGGAACTGGAGTAGGCTTTCTGAAGCAAGAACCTGAACTCGAGATTTTTATCCCAGAGAGCCTTGGCAAAATAAGGAGAATGTTTGGTAACAGCACCAACAAAAATACAACCATACATATAAATGACAATTTTATTTAAAAAATCATTAAAATTATAGTTAATAAGCCAAACATTGAATTCAAGTTCATGTAAACGCTATTGAAGATGTATATATATTACCTTTTGGTTCTTCACTGCTTGACCCTTTTTAACATCTTGATCCTTATGATGCTTGAGATTCCTCAATATATCTCTAATTTGTAAAATAAAACAGTAAGGTTGAAGAAAACATAATTCAATTTTTCCTCAAACACAAATCTGTCAATCCAAGTTTATTGTAATTAAACGATGTAAAATGGAGCAGAAATAAAATTAGAAACGCAGATAAAGCAATAAATCTCCATTAACATACTGTTCCTGGTCGTGAAGCTCCTTGTACTCCTTTTCAAGCTCTTCCATCTCACCATCTTTGTCCTCTTCTTCTCCTCCTCCGTCTTCTCCATCATCATCATCATCATCTTCATCAGTATCTTCTAATTCTTCAGCGTCGTCGTCGTCGTAATCATCATCAACATCTTATTCATCCTCTTCTTCTACATCATCATCATCATCGACTTCTTCTACTTCAGCTTCTTCTTTTTCTCCGCCATCAACCAATAATTCCTCATTTTCCGAATCGTCGAAGTCCTCCACATCTTTGGTTCTAGCTTTTTTTGAAAGTTTCGAATATAAACCCATCTTCCCCAAGTCGTCCAAGTTCTAACCCAAGTTAGGGAATCAAAGAGGAAAAACAAAACCTAAAATCAATACAGAATTTTGAAGGGAACGTGTGGAAATTTCTGAAAAAACGGCAATCAGAGAGGGCTTAGGGTTTAACTCCATTTTGATTATGCCCAAATTTTGATATGGGCTTAACTCCAGTAATTGTGGAATGATATGGGCCATATTATCCACCATATTGGATTCATCCAAGTCTCCTCCGGTTCAGTCCGAATTATTTTCAAAATATCTAAAAGTCCCATTTCGTTATATAAGCATTAACACAAGAAAAAATTTAATTATTAAACAAATTTTAAAATAATAAAACATAAAGAAAAATTAACATAAGTCAGAACTCCAAGTTATAAAAATAAATAAAATTAAAGTAAAAATAATACAATTCAATATAACCAAAATATATATATATATATATATATATTCATTTTTTTACTTTGAATAATCATGTGATGCGACTGGTTAAAATTTACTAAATTAATTCATTGCGAATATATTACTGTGAGAAAAAAATAACACCCCTACCAAATGTAGTAATTTATGTTATAGTATATATAATATTATATGGAGTAATTAGATTTTTAGAATTTAGTATTTGAAACCGATTGATGTTTTCTACTTAATATATAAGATATAATGTCAAAAAATGCCTTTAACGTTTAACTGAATTGTCACTTTGACCTCTATTTTTTAAAAGTAATTTAACTCTCAACATTTCATTTTGAGTCAAAATAGCCCCTCTGTAAATGAAAAATATTAGTCAACTGACGATAAACAACTTGAAATGACTTAACATAATGACACGTCAGAAGAAAAAAATATTTTATATTTTATATAATTTTTTAAAATTAATTTTTGATTGATGTGTCATTCTATAAAGTCAGCATATTTGCTTATATGACACTACTATCGCGGCGTGCACTGCCATGTAAGTTTGGCGCGTCATTTCAAGCCATTTACTATTGGTTTACTAACAGTTTTCATCCGCAGAGGTGCCATTTTAACCCAAAATGAAACATTAAGGGATAAATTACTTAAAAAATTATGGGCCAAATGACAATTCAGTCAAACGATATGGGCATTTTTTGCATTATGCTTATAAATAATGGGTAAAATTTTGATACACATGATGTGTAAAATTAATTTTATACAAGCTTGCATATTAATACTATAAAATCCAAATCTTAAATTCCTAACCTTGACCCTAAAAAACTAAACATTAAACCATATATCCTAAATTCTAAACACTAACCTTAAACTCTAAACCATAAACATAAACTCTAAGCTCCAAACTACAACCATTAAAACTAAAAGGCTCGTGCAAACTTTAGTTTACACGACACGGCCTCTGTATTAAAGTTCTTCTCATAATAATTATCATAATTAATTGTACGTACAAAATTAAAATTATCAATCAAATATAATTAGAAAAATACTTTGATACACAAGTAAAGTTTACACAAGCCTTTTAATTTTAAAGTTTAGAGATTTAAGTTGTGGTTTAAGGTTTAGGTTGTAGGGTGTTAGGGCTAGGAATTTAAGTTTTAGATTTTATAGCTTAAATATGAAGGGTTGTATAATTTTTTTTACATAGCTTGTATATTAAAATATAACTCAATTAAAACAGCTTGTGCATTAAATATAACCTATATAATTATGGGTTCACTCTCATAAACATTTTTTACTTTGCTTGCACCTAAATGGCTAAATCCCAACACAATCATCATATCTTGAAAAACTCGTTCCCCCACCTGCTTTCCAGTTGTAGTAATCCAATCCAAGACACTGCATAATTCCCCTCCCAAACTATTAATGATGATACTCTATGCATATATACGAAGCATTACCATCGATTTTAGAATAAATGGTTGCTAATGGTAAAAGTGAAATTGTGATGATTTATGACTATTTTTTTTATTCGAACGAAAAATTACAGTTTGTGGTAGTTTGTTCGGAGAAGATGATGCTAGAAAAAAGAGGGGTCTTTTGGTGGTTGAATGTGTTTCCCTTTTGTCTAACTTCTGATCATGTTATATTTAGGACTCGATATCAAAGATAAAGATAAGATAAATCTTAGTTAATCTCATTTAAATTTTATTTTATTTTATCTTTATCTAAATTTTATCTTTATCCAAATCTTATCTTGTATTTAATATTTGATTTCCCTTATCTTTGTATATTTAATTGTAATCCTATATATAGTCTAATTATAAATATTATGGATTATCAATAATACAAATTATTTACATGGTAATCAGGGCCAAGTAGAATTTCTCTACTCAATTTTCCTCCTCTCTTCCGCTCTTCTTCAGATCGGATCTCCTTTCATGGCTTCGTCTTCTACTTCCAATGATCTTGTGCATCTTAATGCACCGAACAACTTCCCAATCAAACTTACATCTGCAAATTTTTCTATTTGGCGTTGCCAAGTGAAGGCTACTATCATTGGTTTTGGGCTACTCGGTTATATTGATGGTTCGCAGCCTTCCCCATCTCAGTTTACCGATGCCGCGGCAACAATTGCTAATCCTGAATATCTGCAATGGTATCGTCAGGATCAAATTCTTATCAGTGCTCTTTTTGACAGTTGTGATGATCAAGTTCAACCACTTATTTTATCCGCTGCCACCGCTAAAATTGCATGGGATACTCTGGTCGCAAGTTATGTCCGAGCATCTACTGGTCGCATCCTTGCTCTTAAGTCCAAATTGGCTCGCAATCCTCGTGGTTTTAGGTCTATCACTGACTACATGAAAGGCATGCAGGATATTGCATGTAATCTTGCCTTGGCAAACTATCTTGTCTCCGATACAGATCTATTGATTTCTATTGTCAATCAACTAGGTGATGATTATCATCCAATAGTTGCTACCCTTCGTGTGCATAACACATCGACAACCATGCTTGAGTTGTCTGAGATCTTAACTGATCATGAGAGACTTCTTCAAGAATCTGAACAAACAACACCTCTTGCCACGACATACTCTGCGCAGTGGGCTAATTCAAATCATGATTATTCCACCAACCGCTCTCGAGAGAATGGTGGTCACTCAGGTTATTCGATTTTTGGTGGGGGTCGTAGTCATGTTCCTCAATCTAGCCATTCTAGACGACAAGATGTTGTATGCAAGTTCTGTAATTTGTCAGGGCATATTGTTCAGGATTTCCATAAGCTTGTTCGATTTCTTCATAACAACAACTTTTATCAGCAGCCACCGTCTGATTCACCGATTTTCAACACTGCTACTGATCTTTCATCATCAGATCATGTTCTTGGGATGTTTGATAGTGGTGTCTTGCATCACACCACAATGACCATTGCGTCTCTTTAGGATATCTCCTCTTATGATGGCCCTGATACAATTCATTTGTTTGCCATGTGCATTTTAGACTTAGGCCCATTTTAGTGCAATGGTGCCAAAAATTTATTGCATGATTTAAGTACAACGCAAACAGTACAAGTGAACACGTCGCAAGTAATAGTATAGATTAAAATTGTCTCCACAGGGATTGGTGAAACTTTAACTTCTAGCTCCTCACACTAAAACAAAATAATATTGAAGGTGACAGATGGTGATAAATATCAAGTAAAACAACTAAGTAAACAGAAAATGAGTAATCAATATGAGAGAATAGGTCGGGTTATTGTAAGTCGTGATGTGATCACCGAATGAATTGATTTGGCAAGTAAATTGCTTTGGAAATTGAATTGCTATGGCAATTGGGTTGTCATTCAATGTTCGGGGGAGTGTTCTTCAATGCCTTCGAGTTATCCCTAACTGAAGAACTGATGATTGTGTAAGCCTCGGTGATACATCCCTACGTTAACCTTAGGTGGACAACATCGATCTTTTCACTCTTCTTAGTCGCTGAAATTCGTTCTTTATTCCTAAGGCGAATTAGTTCTCACCAAAGGTTGTTTAAATAGAAATCGTATCCACTCGTTTCGTGAATCTAGCTCTCCCGAGCCTAGATAAATAAATGCACTCAAGTTCCTTTCCCAAGCACACTTGAAGCAAAATTAAAAACCAAGAATGGATAAACATTGAATTTTATAGAATTAAGAACCAAAACAAATCAATCGTCCCTACACACCATAAACCCGATAATCCCAAGCCAATTAAACTAGTTCACGGTTGGGTAAAAAAGAAATACAAATGAATAAAACCCAGACATGGTTAGATCACACGATACAAAATAAAAAAGAAATGGAGAAGATGAACTCCTACAATCTATACTAAGGACTGTGTGTGAATCCCCTTTCTAGATCCAATCTCACTCTCCTAATTGACTCTATTTAATGTGTTATTGTGATCTCCTTAAATAGATGAAGGGAGAGAGTTTGAATGCGTGTGGAATCCATGGGGAGTTAATTATATCTGATCTAGATTTTGAATTTGAATCTGGGATAGTTATCTACTACATTTAAATTAATTCCTAGAGATAAGGCTTTATTGCGACTTACCAGGGCATCCTTCAGCAAGTGTTTCGGCAAGTCATTAGCTTGCCACATCATCCTTCGATAAGTGGTTCGTCAAGTTGTCCTGCACAAAATAACACAAAAATAGCAACGATTTCTCCACAAAACTATCAAAAAATAAGGCCAAGCCC
Source organism: Hibiscus mutabilis (assembly GCA_019671005.1). Lineage (NCBI taxonomy): Eukaryota > Viridiplantae > Streptophyta > Magnoliopsida > Malvales > Malvaceae > Hibiscus > Hibiscus mutabilis. Next base: position 31,760,365 of record CM033747.1, on the reverse strand, counting down.
AATAGACAGAGAAACTACAAAACTATACATGAATGACTAAAAATGCAACTAAAATAGGCCTAAGTCTAACAATAATATGAGTAAAAAAGGGTAGAAAATATAGTACTTTTATACACTTAACACCCCTCAAACTCAAACTATTTCTTGTCCTCAAGCAATGCAGAAACTAACAATTACCTGCCAAGGCATTTACCAAAAAAAACATGCTTCAAACCTGACTTTAATCCTCAAAACCATGACAACAAAGAATTGATTACCTTTTGACCTTCGGAAAACACAGAAAGTTAACCAAAAATAAGCTGCAATGCTAGTAAAAATGTGTGTGCGAAGTTGTGTATAAGTCAATCAACAGGATTCCGTGCAAACCTTAGGTTTATTTATTAGCTTGCCAAGGCAATTAATCCAGCTAGAGCCAGTTAGGCACCTCTATCGATTTTTTTCTTTTATTTTTTTGGGTCAGAGCCAGATTGACACCTCTAGCAATTTTCAATATTCTCATACTAGAGCTAGATGGGAACCTCTAGTAATCAATTATCCTTATTCATTTTTTGGTTAGAGCAAGATAGGGACATCTAGCACATTTTCCAATTTTTAATAACCTAACGTTTACTAGGTCTCCCTCGATTAACAAGTTACAATAGTGTGAATATAAACAGCATCATAGTAGATTTTTAAGTTAATTCCATGTCAATCCTAAAATTTAAGGTTTTCTCATCTAAGTGCAGTGGCAATTAACTTATCATAAGATATCACAACAAGTTTTGGCAATTTAACAGGTAATTGTCATGGCAAGTAATAAATCCAAACTACAATGAAACAAACAAAATAAAAACAAGACAAACCATCCCAAACTTGAGAGAAGTATTGTCGTAAATGCATGCAAAAATAAACAAACGAAAAAGAAAAATACAAATGAGTTAATCAGAGAGGTTGTCACCTCGAATTTGTAGTGTCCTTTGGTCGTTTGCTTGAGGCGTGTACTGCCTTACCTTGCTGATGATAGTGGAGTTGGTGCATGATTACTGTTTGTAATTTCCTTGACCTCCTCAATCAACTCACCCTCTTTCTCGGCTTTTACTAATGTTGAAGCTTTATGCTTCAATGATGTCTTTGATGGCACTTTCGTAAGGGGACTTCAACAGTCCAGAGATAGTGCCTTCAGAATCTAAAAAATCATGATAAGAGTTAGTACGTTATGGTTCTTGAACTAGTTCTTTACCTTTGTACATTGCAGGGGTTGCCGCAGCGATGTCACTCGTAACTTGTCCATAATTGCCAACCTCAATTGTTAGGGCAAGTAACTCGACAGGGAACCTTGGAAAAAGAACACCGTAGTTGCATAATAATCTCCAATATAACTCGTTCCATAGCAATATCTCAATCCTTCACATAGTGCCAGAACATATTCTCCTTCTCTTCCAATTGATCCAATCGTTGTAACAGTGGATGAACAAGGGTAGCTGGCACTTGAGTAATTGTCGCGACATGTGCACTTTCTGGGGCAAGTCTAGGAACCTTAGCTCATTTGGCTGCCGTGAGAAATTTTGTTGGTCTTTCTTACATCATGTTCATGTAATGGTATTTGGACCAACCTTCTTTAAACTGCAACTTCTCGTTCGTTGCACCTGATAGAACCAACACATCTTTACAAAGTGTCGTGAACAATTTAGAGAAGTACAACGAGCCCACGTTTGTCTTGTTTCATGCTCAAATTCCATTAACGAATATACAACCAATATTAATAGTACGTATATGCAAGATAGAGTGAATTGAAAGCAAACAAGAAGAGGAAACGACAGTGTTATGCGTAGTTGGCATGAAATGATTTTTGACACGGTTGTTCTACAACTACGCCTCGGGTTTTAGCAAAATTCGTTTAACCGTCCCCTTCTTGTTCCCTTTGTTCCGCGCAGCTCTTTCAACTGCAATCCGGCTTCAGGTGTGGATTTCTTGGCCATGCTGTGAATATGGTGAACAAGAATAAAAAGAAGAAAAATCAGAAAATCTGAAGAGTTGCAAGAAGATAGTAAAAAGGGTGATAAAGAAGATGAAAAGATGGGTAAATGGTGTCTGTAATGGTGGGTGGTGGAAGTGAAAGCAGGAGTAATGGTGAACCAATGGGATAAAATAATGTTAATAATGGAAGTAAGTATGAGGGAATATGCAGCTAGGGTATTTAGGAGGAATGGAAAAATTAAAAATTTGGAATTTGGTTGAAACCACCGATCTTTATCTCCTATTGGGGATAAAAGTTTTATTTAAATAAAACTTTATCCCTTAAAGCTCAATCTTCAAATCTTCTTGAACTATTATCCTAAAAAAGATCAAAAATAAAAATATAAATATTAAATAAAAAATAAAAACAAATTTAAACGAGAAATAAAAATAAAAAGATAAAGATAAATATAAATATAAAAAATAAAATAAATAAAAAGATAGAATAAAGATAAAAACAAATCCAAACGAAAAATAAAAAAAGAATAAAACAAAAAGGAAATAAAATAAAACAATTAAAATAAAATAAAACATAAAATTAAAAATGACTAGAAGTTGTGTTTTCATGCATCTCCTAGATTCAATTCTCTTATTATCGCGCTCAATGGGTGTTGATGTAGTGCCACAAGAGCTGATGCTCTGCTTCAATCTGCTCCAATCGCTTCAGCAATGGGCCCAAGAGTTTTTTCTGAGATCGGGGCAGTTACCGTGGTATGTTCCTTTGCCGTGGCATGTTCCTTTACTGTGGCATGTTCCTTTGTCATGGCATGTTCCTTTGATTTGGTAAGTCTGATTTTCTGTACTTCTTTCAACACCATGGTCTTATTAAAATAGAAAAATAAATAAAAACTAAAATCAAAATAAACATAAAAGAAATTTTTTAAGGGAATAGGGTTGCCTTAAAGAAAGCTTGATGAGGGTCATTTCTGATACTTCTTATAGTCCATCCGCACCATCCATCGAGTGACAATATTACCCAAAAAGAGTTAGGCCACTATGATCGCAACCACTCTCACGTGTACTACCTTGGTGGAGGTGTCTTTTTTTCTTGTTCATGTCCATGCATACCTTCCACCATGCTATTGTTCCTGAAGGCATGAATATATTAATAGGAAAAATTATATCAACATCCAACCATTTGATTACCTCATTCTTGTCAACTTTCATCATGGTTAGGTATAGCCTTCGTTGTCGTGACAACTGTTGCCCCAGCCAATTGTTGTGGCAATCTTCTACCAAAATTTGGTGTAAGCAAGGGAATGACTGATTTTCTGAAAATCTCCAAGAATCCAACCATCGTTTTCTTTATGCTTTTCAAATGTCTCTATTAGTTGAGATGTTGGTGCATCACTAAAAGTGTCGTCTCCCAAACAATCATATGCTACTTTTGATGGCTTCACATGTAACAACGTTGGTTCCTCAAGAAATACCTACAATGGATGAGGTGATTTTTTAAAGAATTCAAAAGGTTAAACCATCACCTGCTCATATTCCATTAGCAAAGTATTGCCATCTAGTAGATCTTGCATGCGGTCGTGCAATTGTCGTGGAAAAGATGGATGAAAGCAATCTACAGATTCCTATTTTAGCATCAACGTTGTTATAATCTGGGCATTAGATTCCTCAGAATTTGTTGTAGCATTACTCTCCTCAGCATCACTGAGTGTTGTCGCGACATTACTATGTTCAGGCTCCTCAACCTCTGCCATGACAATTCGTTGTTCAGGCTCATCTAGTGTTGGGTATTCTTTCTCATCAATATGCTCTTGATTCAAAGGTTCTAGTTGTTCCCCACACATCAGGGAGCTCTCTTTGCATTGCTCCATGTCTTCTTACCTTGGGATTTCAATATCCCTAGAATTAATTGTTAGGGCATGTTATCCATGGCATATGTGAATCTCCTCAATTGATCTTCTGAATCTCTCAAGAGTATATCCATCATAGTTATCCTCACATCCATGGAATTTGATAGCTCTTGAAGGTTACCACATTGTTGCGGCAATTGATTGTATTCGATGAGAGAGTCGGGTCTAGCCATGAAAGCCTAGAACGTTTTCTCCAAAGAATTTGAATGCTCTTAACGAGGACTACATTTCCATGGCATATCTGTTCCCAAGAAACTTGGCTGGTGATAAGGACTACATTGTCATGGCATGTCTGTTGTTGTGGCAAAATTGTCATGGTAAAAAAATTGAGCTTTTTGATCATACCATGAATGATTTTGTTACTGGTTCCAACTATGGTCCTCCATGTAGCCATATACACCAGGATTGTGAGGGCAATTTTCAAACACATGATGTTCTTCACAACAAGCACAAGGGTTTTCCAAGGTATAGACTCTTTGGGCTTTTCTCGGTTGGTATAGGTAATCATTGGTAGGTGTAAGAAATTTTTGAATAGGTTGATTCCTATCTTCCCACATTAACTCTCGAATAGATCAACTTTTATTTCCCTACATGTTGATGTCCCTTTACTTTGTAGCAAACCAGATTTTTTTGTTGATAAAACAAACAAAAAGAAAAATCAGTAAAAATAATAAGAAAAAATGCAATAAAAAACAACTAACACCAATTGTCAATCCCAGCAACGGCGCCAAAATCTTTGTCAATCCCGGCAACGGCGCCAAAATCTTGTTGTGTGATTTAAGTGCTACGCAAATAGTTCAAGTATACACGTCACAAGTAATAATGTGATAGGTATCAAGTATCGTCTCCACAATGATTGGTTTGAGTCACTTTGCTTTAGTTATCGCACTGTAAAAGAAAATAGAATTGATGGTGATAAAAATCAAGTAAAAAAACTAAATAAAATAGAGTAAATAGAAAAAGGTAATCGATATGAGAGAATATGTTGGGTTATTGTGAGTAGTGGTGTGATTACCGATGAATTGTCGTGGCTAGTAATTGCTGAGGCAAGTATATTTAATTGTAATCTTGTATATACTCCAATTGTAAATATTATGAATTATTAATATTACAAATCATTTACAGTCGATAGGTGATAATGGGTTGATAATATAAATCTGACCGCTGGGTTGCAAGATTAACTAATGGTTTAGATGAACTTTATAGTTATGATATCAATAGTATTGTAACCCTTTGGTAGGATCGTGTCATGAAAGCATCAAAAATTTTAAAATTTTCTTTACAAAATATTTGGAATAGATAATAAAATAACATAGGGTCGCATTCTAGCACTATTTTCGGGACCGCTAGGGGTGATGGAGTCTAATGAGGCGGAAGTCCGTGCTATCGCTTATGTTGTTGACATGTTGGTGTAATCGTCTTGGATTTCAAATTAGACTGTAATCATTGAATCGGATTCAAAGGTAATCGTGTCATAGGTATTACATATTGATCGAAGACCGTGAAAGTTATGGAGATGCTTTAGGAGGATTGATGTTGCATGTAGGACACCTATGAGCGTTTGTTTTCATACAATTTTTCAAGAGGTTAATGAGATGACAGATGCACTAGCAAAGGATAATGTTGCTCGATCCTTCTGGTTTCGGGTTATGGAGTAGGGTGCTTCGGTTATTTCCGAGACATATGGGTGAGAGTGTGAGGCAATTTTGTTGGGGGCTAATCTGGTTGTGGTGCACGCTGATGCTTGCCTGGGACGTTGGTGGGATGGTTGCACTTCGAGTATTTTGGTGCTTTGGTTAACTTGTGGTGCTTTGTTACCTGCTTCGTTTTAGGTATTCAGGTGTTGTTGGTCTTTTTTGTTTTTCGACTTTAATATTATTATGATGTATTCTTTTTTTTCATTTAAGATTAAAGAAATTTTTAAAGAGACACACGATAATATTCTGTATAATTTTTTCATCAATAAAATCATACTTGATAAAAAAAATAACAGCAAGAAATCATTACGAATGACCGGAGGTGGGGCATAACAATGTCTAATGTCTAGGCATATCAGATGAAATTTTATTTTTATTATCCTCCCGGTTCTTAATATTTTGTCTAGACTAATTTAGACCGACCTGCATTATACATCTAGTTTTAGTAGGTGAGCCTTTCAGTAAATATTCTCTGCATATACAAGACATCGAACTTGAAACTTACTTAAATAACACTAAATTATTTATCATTTGAACTAACCTGTTGGTATATAAGATGAAGTTATTATTGTTAATTAGATTTGTTCTTTAGTCGGTTCAATCTGCAATTTCATTCAATTTGGCCTCCCAACTCACCTTTATCGACATATTTAGTGGACGCCAAGTGTTTCTTCAAGTGTATTGACAGATTGGCATACACTATCTAGAAAAAGGCAAAGCTCAAAAGAATTGTGCGACAAACAAAAACCCTATCAGGTTTAGATTAGAGCTTTGCTGGTGATGAGATCAGTTTCCTTAAGCTACTGCTACAGCTGGCTGCAGCACACTTTTATATAGTGTTTTGATTCATCATTTGCAAGTACATACAAATTTAGGGTCTGGTTTTCGATCGAGTTAAATAAAAAATTTTGAGTTATAGAGTTTACAAGTTATATTTTATAATTTAAATTTTATTTAAATATTTTTTCGAATCGAGTCGAATCAAGTCGAGTTTTTAAGTTTTCTTACAAATTTAATTGTAATTATTTATTATGTTATAATACATATTAATTCTAATTTAAACGACTTTCTATATACATATATATTTCTTCATACTTTCACATGTGATATACATAATATATCAGGCATAATTGACATACTCAAACTTGAAAACTGATCAACTAATTACTATAAATTTCAAGTTGTTTGAATTTCTATTTTATAACTCAGATTTCATTTGAAATTTTTTCTAGTCGATTCGAACTTATTAAATTACGAGTCGTTTTTTCGCGTCGAGTCGAATAATTTAATTTTTCGAGTCTAGTCGAGTTTTGCACACCCCTATATACAATAAAATTACCAAGTAGCTACACTTTACCCACAATTTGAATGACTATGAGTGAAACTAATACTAAAATAAGGGTCCGTTTGTTTCATGTAGTTTGAATTCCAGAATTCAATTTCCGTAATTTACGGTGTTTGGTTCATGTAGTTTTACATGGTCAAAGGAGTTTGAATTACAATTGACTATTTTTTCTTTACATTTTTTTGCAGTTTGTTTTACCATATTTTTTCCGTAAAACAAACTACAGTCTCTTCAACTCTTAACGCTAAACACTAATATAAACCCTAAACCTTAAACCACAAATATTAATATAAACACTAACCCTTAAACCCTAAATGCTACTATAAACCTTAAACCCTAAAACCTAAACCCTAAACCATAAATCCTAAACCCTAAATGCTACCATAAATCATAAACTCTAAACTATAAGCACTAACCTAAACCCTAAACCTTAAAAACTAAATATATACCCCTAAACCCTAAACAAACCATAAACCCTAACCCCTAAATGATACCCTAAAACTTAAACCCTAAACCATAAACCCTGAATGTTAAACCCTAAACACTACCAACCCTTAAACCCTAAACCATAAACACTAACCCATAAACCCTAAGCCTGACCTAAACCCTAAATCCTAAACACTAAACCCTAAATTTTAAACCATAAACACTAACCCTAAATCCTACCCTAAATACTAAATCCTAAATGTTACCATAAATCCTAAATCCTAAACCTTAATCGGTAACATAAACCCTAAATCCTAAACACTAACTTAAACCCTAAACACTAAATGCTACCATGAACCCTAAACACCAACCTAAACGCTAAACCCTAAACACTAACCCTAAACCCAAAAATGCTACCCTAAACCTTAAACCCTAAATGCTAACCTAAACACTAAACCATAAATCCTAAATGCTACCCTAAATGCTACCCTACTCTACCAAACAGCGAAAAATGAATTACAGAAAATACTTTCTGTAGTTTGTTTTCCTAGAAAATGTAGTTTATTTTCCAGAATTCATTTTCCGGAAACAGATTTCAGTGAAACAAACAGACCCTAAGTTCAAATTTCATAAATAAATTTTACTCCTATCCTTTTCTTTAATATGCATGATCATCTTATGTTCATGTTCGGGGTGCGAGTAGGGGTGAGCAGAACTCGACTCGATTCGAAAATTTTGATTTTTTTTTTTCAATTTCAAGTTATTCGAGTCAAATCGAATAACTCGAAAAAATTTCAATTTCGAGTCGAGTTCAAATTTTCAAATTTCGAGTTATTCGATTTTTCGAATAACTTGAAATATCCCCTTTAAATTACAGGGGCTAATTGAACATTTAACCCCTGTAAATTTATTTTCAGTCTTGTCTTGTCTTTTTTTGTTTTTTTTATTTTTGCCTTTTAATTTTCTTTTCTTTACAATATGGTCACTTTCCAGATTCATTTTTTATTTTATTTAATGCATTATTTATTTGTATCTTTTATATTATGCTATTTATTTTATGTTTTTTATTTTCTTATTTAATGTATCGTATTTAATTTTTCGCTTTTAATTTTTCGCACATTTAAATTTCTATAATTTAATTTACGTATTTTATTTTGTTCGTCCCAATCCACTTCCAAAATTTTAATTTATGCATTTTATTTCCGTTAATCCTGTTCTTTCCGGATATTTTAATTTACGCATTTATTTTCCCTAAATATTTTCAAAATGTGTTCGAAACAAAAAAAAAACTCGCCATAAAAAACCCTTACATCTCAAAATTTTAGTTATTACAACGGTTAAATTTATCAAATATTTTCTTAAACCCTAAACTAGAAAAATATATTTTGTGCACTCTTTTCCTCATTCCGTTATCTTTAGTCTTGCCTTGGCCTTAACTAGATAAGAAGGAGGTTTTTAATGAAGCTCGTAATTTAATGAAATGACTCGAACTTATATGTATGTAATCTTATATTATTAGAGAAATTCGTTTAAATTTGAACCAAAATATACTATAATATTATAAATAGTTACAATTAAGATTTGTACATAAACTCGAAAACTCGACTCGAATTCGCTAAACTCGGCTCGAATCGAAAAAATTTCAAATTAAATTCAAGTTGTAAAATTAGACTCGTCAACTCGAACAACTCAAAATTTTTTGACTCGATTCGACTCGCTCGAACGCTCACCCATAGGTGTGAGGCCGACGTCAAGTGTTTAGTGCATTGGTAAGACATGTTGTACTCTCAAAGAGAGGACGAGAGTTAAACCTCGAAGATAACATTGTTCGAAGGGAAAGTCTCGCACCCCGAACATAGACCGTAAGACTAACATACATATTACTGAAAAATAATGTAATATAATTTATATTTTATTTTCTTTGGTAATCAAAATGATTTTAAAGTAGAGAGAATCCCCGATTTCGATAAATTTCAAGAGCCATATGATATTATCTTATTTGTAATTGTACGATTCTCTAAAAAAATTTGTTGATTTATAGCAACATGAAATTTCAGAATCAAATATATATCGAATGTATGGTAACATGCATTATATTCCAATAAAAAATTCAAATCCAATCCTTAAAATTATTATTAAAAATAATTATAAATTCCGAACATACAAAAACGAAATATAAAATATAGAATTTCAGAAAAATTCATTGCCCCACCCCCGGCTGCATGTTTATTGTACAACATGAAATCAGAAAACCTAAGGATAAAAAAAGAAACTAATTTCAAATGATCACAGCTATGATTACAACATGTTTTTTTGCAAGTTTAGACTCAAATTTCCTAGATCTACAATGTACTAATTTCCTGTACTAATACCCATTTTCATCCGACCCTCTAAATTCATAGCCCACATCCAAAAATAGCCCAATACAATTCAACCCACGTATCCATTAAAATATCAAATACCAAGCCCATTACACCCAATTTCCAGACCCATCTGGTAACCCAATTAAAGAATCCAAAACCAATCCCTAAGATAACAAAAAAACCTAATTACACTTCTTAGCCTCAGCCGCCGCCCCTTGTGACCACTCAGCTTGCCCCTCGCGCGTGGCCACCATGCGCGGCTTTTTCCTTGTCACCTAGCAGCCACGTGTCGACCACCAGCCGCCACCACGCAATCGACCACCGCCCAACGTCTACTCTACCGCCCTGCAAATAAAAAAAGAGAGATATCATTATCTTTTTTTTGGTTTTAAATATATATAAATCGGGTATAAATACCCATGTAAACTGCAATGTAAAGAGGGGGAGAGTTCGAATAAGAAATAAAAAAAGAGAGCCCTTCAATTCAAATAAAAACTCGAAAGCAAAAAAATACAAAAAAGGAACCGAATCGAAAAGGTAAAAAAATATATAAAACCTTTCTGTTTTCTTTAGATCTAGGAAAAAGATGAGAGTTTTAGGAAAAACTAACCTTGATTCCGGCATTAGGGTAAAAAACTGAACCAAACTGTTCATTTGCATGAACTCTGGCCACCGCAGACGGCAATTGCCGTCATCGGCAGACGACGACCGACGCGACGGCCTTCGACGGTCCTATACTCTGGCAGAGGGGAGTTGAGAAAAAGCTGAGAGAGTTTCTTTGATTTTTTTTGGATATCCAGGCACAAATGGTCCTATACGACGGCTTTCGACGGTCCTATACCCCTGTGACCTGGTTCAAACCTGACCCGGCTTAGAGGATACGCATGTTTTCGTTCAATGGGGGAATAGCGCGCGCAGTCCTTCCTTTTTCATATCCTTCCCTTTTTGATCTTTAGTTTATACTTCCTTCCAATTTAATCCTTCTTTTAGTTTTCTAAGTTTCTGTTTCTTTTTATTTTAGTCACTGTCTATTTTTATTTACTTATTATGTATATATTATTATATATTAATACGTTTGATTATTATTATTATTTTATGTAATATTATATACCAATGTATAATATATCTATATAGTCAATAGAATATTATTATGTATATATGCATTATTATTATTATTATTATTATATATATATATTAATATGGTAATTATTATTATTATTATTATTACTATCATACTTATATATTATTATTATATATTATCTACATATTATTTTATATATTTTCTATATATTATTTTATATATTACTATTATATTTTCATATTATTATTATTAGTAGTATATTTTCATATTATTATTATTATTTTAGTTACATATTATTATAATAAATTTCTATCATCATATTATTATTTATTATTTATTTTTACTACTATCATAATAAGTATTATTATTGTATAATTACTAATACATATATGTCATCATTAATATTATTGTGTGCAATGTTTACAACTAAAATATATATGTATACATCCTGTATGTATTTTAATTAAATTTTAAAAATGTTTTTTAGGGGTTACCGTGAAAAACGTATCTAGAACGTAAGATGTGTCACTTTCTGTTAATCTCTATCACGAAACACCGTTTTTATTTCCAAATTATAATTTTAAAATAAGTTCATTTCGTTCGGAATCTAGTGGAAATTATGCTTCGAGCGTATGAGTGTAAAATCATTTCATACTAAAAATATTCTTTTAAATATTTTAATAGGATCACAAATTTTAAATTAAATTCGAATTCTTAATTTCCCTCGCTTAGACAATAAATAATCGACCATGTACCAATTTTGGGCATTGTGGGGGTGCTCACCCTTCCCCACGCGTAACTGACTCCCGAACCTATATTTTTGGTTTCGTAGGTCAAAACTCGTTGTTTTTAATAAAATGACAAAAAATAGGTTTTATTAAAATAATTGGGTTTTCAAGTGATCTAATCTCACCTAAATTAAAAAGATTGGTGGCGACTCCATCAAAACCAAAATATTTTCGTAAAAACGCGTCAAGCACCCAGTTGCGGGTGGGACCGTTGTTACAGCTTGGCGACTCTGCCGGAGACTATTTGTTTTTGAGAGTCGAACCACTAGTCGATTACTTTTTGTCTTAGCAAGTGGAAACTATAAATTCGGTTTAATTTATTTTGTGATCCATTTTTTATTAAATTTTTTTTACAAAAAGGCTTTTTTTAAAAAAAATTTCCCTGATTTTTTTTTGCATATCATGAGCTCTGCACCCGAGGTCTATCCTTTTTAAGTGGGAGTGAGAAGCTACGCCTTCGTGAGGTATCGCCTCCGTGTAGGATAGTGGATCGCTTTCGGGATACATTTGTACCTTCTATCTTCGTGAGATATTCATCTCCATGTAGACCTATGGAAATGTATCCTCCCAAATAGATGTCCTAGCGACAGTTCGGGTATCGTTACTTTAGAACCAAAACCACATGTAGTGAACCATAACAGCCTACCTTGTCTAGATCCATACCGAACCTCTGCCCATTTAGAGAGTCACTCGATAGGTGCATGGTAGAGAGAGATAATGGGTTTCTTTAATTTCTTTTAATTATGCTATTTAATTTCAGTATCATTCATTTTCTCGCAATAAAGCATATATTAGGTATCATGCCGATATATTTTATGTGGGTAGAAAAGCATGTTCGGGTAGGAATCTACTTTTTGTTTAAAATGTACGGGTAGAAAGCATGATGAGGTAGGATTGCTTTTATTTGAGTAAAGCATGTCTACTTATAGGTTCTATACCTTTTAATTTTTGTGATACATTACCATTATTGATTATCCTATTCGTATTAACCTATTTTTATTTTGTGAATCGCATTAGCATCTCATTTTGCAGGCATTTGCATCGCATCACATCATATTGCATAATTATTTCTTGTTCAAGCTTTTAATTCTGAGAGAACTGTGATCACAATGATTTTGGGGCATCCGATCCAGCCGAGTCAGCATTGGTTTTTTTTACTCGAGGCAAAGTTAAAAAATGGATAGCCGTTTGGAAAAAGTTGAAAAGGCATACGAAGATATAAAGAGTGACATGGAGCAGAACCTGTAAAAAGAGCAACAAGCAACACACGACTACATCTCACAGTCACATGAGGATATACTGGCCAGGATAGCTGCAATGTTGGCAGGCAAAGATCCTGAAAGCGGAAAAGGATTGGTCATAGATCCTGATGCTCTACAACAATCAGAAAATCCTTACGACAAGACATATCTGCAAGTGTCAACTTCGGTTGAAAAGCAACAAGGTCCTCAGGCTGAATCTTCGTCACATAAAGGAATTAATAACCTTAATGAGCACAATGTCCCTGATCCTAATGAGGTGGCTAAAGTGAAGATTGAATTATCTAAGCAGATTGAAGATTAGTGCCAACGACTTGAGGAAAAGTTCAAAATTGTAGAAAGGCCAAATACTGTCTGCGAGATGGACACAAGAGAATTGAGTTTGTTCCCTGATCTGGTGTTACCTCCAAAGTTCAAAATGCCAGAGTTTGAAAATTTTGATGGAACAAGCTCTCCATCTGCTCACCTCACCATGTTCTACCGAAAGATGACGGGGCATGTTGATAACGATAAGCTTTTAATTTACTGTTTTCAATATAGTTTGAAATGGTCTACTGCCAGGTGGTACAATCAGCTTGACTGGGACGAAATACGATCATGGAAGGATCTGGCCAAAGCCTTCACAGAGCAGTACAAACATGTAACAGACATTGACCCATATCGTTTAACTTTGCAAAACATGAAGAAAAGGCCCAACGAGAGCTTTAGGTAGTATGTGCAATGGTGGAGGGATGTTGCAGCGTAAGTACAATCGCCTCTACTTAAAAATGAGATAATGCCTACTTTTGTTAGAACCCTAGAAGATCTATTCCTGAAGTATATACTGGGAAATGCATCCAAGAACTTTAAAGACCTTGTGATATTAGGTGAACTCATAGAAGAAGCCATCAGACAAGGAAAAATCATAGATCCCAGCAGTGCAAACATTGGAGGAGGAAGTGGATCAAAGGTTCATATAGTGGGGTCTTATCCATCAAATTGACCTTGGTCCTCGCACCAATCAAACTATTCGTGCTCACGTCGACCTACGACGTTTTAGAAAGTCATCTATCTAATTCTTGTAATATATACAGAGTTGCTTCTGATGCTTGTTGAAAAGAACTTATTAGCCCCAGTTCAGTCTAAACCGAAAGAACCTCTTTATCTAGAAGGCTATGATGTTAATACTGTGTATGATTATCATCTGAGAAGTACGGGCCACACTACCGAGAATTGTGGTGCCATGAGAAACCAAGTGCAGAGTCTAATTGAAAATGGTACTTTGAAATTTAACATTAGAGTCCCTGAGATGAATTGACAAGGGGATAATGTTAGATTTGCCCGGAATCTAGACAACCTTTTAAGACACCTTTGTATCTTAAATCTCTTTTTGAGTAATGCATGAAACAAACCTTTTGCCTAGGCCCGAAGGCAAGAGGGAATCTTTTTTATGGGCATGTGTCCGCTTGTTGTTAATAAATAATAAATTTTTAAAAATTTTCTTAAAATTTAACTTATTCATGATTTTCCATACACATATACATATATGGATATAGGGGGCCTATTTTTTAGAAATCACATCTTTGAAAGAATAAATCATATTCTTTGCTCATTCATATAAGCATCTTGCATAGTTAAGAAACAAAAGATTTCTTGCATTACTCTTTATAGAGATTTAAAGTACATGGACCTAAGGTAGGTGTCTGCTCAGAACAAAAGCTTGAAGCCTTTGGAGGTATCCAAAAAATATATAAGCCCAAGAATAAACGGGGTATCTGAGCTCTAATCGACAATGAATTCAATCTCCTTCAAGAAGAAGAAACGAGATGACGTTGATAGAGGCCATTCTGCTCAAATATTCCAATTCAAAATGAGAACAATAAAAGTTTAGGGGGCAAACCTTTGCTGGGGTAAATTTTGACCAGAATAAAACCAGAAGATTAAGTGGAACCAGAAGAAAATGACTTCTGCAAGTATTTCATGCATCTTCATTCATCATGAGGGCATGCGTGAAAGCATATGCATCATTGCATCGCCAAACATGTTCATACATCATGGCATCTAGTTTTTCATAAAGCATTCATAACTTGGAGATTTCGACAAGAATTCCATGCATCTTTGCATTATCATAAAAGCATCCATATGCATGTCATCTGCATAAATGCATTACCAAAAACTAACTTTACATTTGTCGCTCAAAGCAATTTTCTGAAATCACGTCCTTCCATAAGGATATTTTCCTCAAAAATGGGATTTTCTTAATTCTGTCCTTCCTTAAGGACACTTTTTCTCAAACTCGAAATTTCTTAATTCCATCATTTCTCAATGACCTTTTTCAAAAATAGGAATTTCTTAATTCCATCCTTTCTTAAGGATACCTTTTTCAAAAATAGGAATTTATTAATTCCATCATTTTTTAAGAATGTTTTTCTCAAAACGAGAATTTCTTAATTTCATCATTTCTCAAGGACCTTTTTCAAAAATATGAATTTCTTAATTCCATCCTTTCTTAAGGATGTTTTTCTCAAAAATAAGAATTTCTTAATTTTATCATTTCTTAAGGACGTTTTTCTCAAAACGGGGATTTTTTAATTTCATCATTTCATAAGGATATTTTTTCTCAAAAAATAGGAATTTCTTAATTACATCACTTCATAAGGACATTTTTCTTAAAACAGGTCTGGCATCCCCAAGCACGAAGGAACAAATTATCATCGTCAACAAATCCCAACATCATTGACACAAGAAGTGGGGCAAGTATTGTTTGGCGTCTTCAACCAAGAGGGTTCTATCTCACCCGTAACATGGTGTAGTTGATCAACTAACTCTCTTACAGATTCTGTCTCTTCAACAAATGGGGGAACATATCAAACACAACAACAAATTCATCTCCTTGAAATTGCAGCAGAATAGATACAACAACAAGTTCATCTCCCTTAAGTAGCAACGGAATGGACCTCTCAACCGTCTCATCTCCCTGAAGTGGCAGCGGAATGAGTACACCTCACTAACAAGTTTATCTCTCTGAAGTTGTAGTAGAATGGACGCCTCAACGTCTCATCTCCCTAAAGTGACAGCGGAATGAGTACAACTCAACAAGTTTATCTCCTTGAAGCGGCAGTGGAATAGACCTCTCAACCGTCTCATCTCCTTGAAGTGGCAGCGGAATGAGTACACCGACAAGTTCACCTCCTTGAAGTTAGTAGCAGATCCCACATTTTTTTCAAATCTTGCTTCGCCGTTGTTGGTGCAGCAGGTTAGATTTTTGTCCATGTCTAGTTTCTCCATTAATGGTGCGACTAGACCATATATTTTTCTCGAATTTTCTCTCCAGAAGCATGGTAAAAAAAGAACGAAAAAATGAAAAAGCAAAAAACATAAAAAACAAAAAAAAAAACAAAAAAGAGAAAAGAAGAAGAAAAAGAAAAAAAAAATTAAAACTCTCTTCAGATTACGCCTCTTCGTTAGAGTGGAAGCCTGGTCAAAACTCTCATCGTTCGATCCTTTCTCTTCGTTAGTGTTATAGATGGATCAAAGCTATTTTGGCAAGTCTAATAGAAATGTTGGCACAACGTGCTTAAACAGGGTAAAGTTTAAGATAATGGATAATTCAAATGTCCATCGAAAATCTATTTTCGTGAATGGTTGAAGGAAAATAAATCCTTTGAAAAATCAAATGCCATATTGGTAAAAACTGATTGTACCCAGGGAAATGGTACAACTAGCCCGGAGCAAACGACTACCGGTAAAGGCAACTCAAATCCGTTGATCCCTGTACATTTGGGAAAAATACAAAAGAGAAATGTGAAGCTCTGGATCAAAGCTTACTGACTTTAGGTCCTGCCTCCTTGGCGATATTGTAGCTGGGCCAACCCTTCATCATTCGATCATGTGTCTTCATCAGAGTTATTGCTGGATCAAGTTTTGCAGACCTTGCCTCTTCGCCAATGTTGCAGCTAGGTTAAATTTTATCCAGGCATTGCGTTGTCGTCAGAGTCATAGTAAGCCGAGTTGATTTTGTCTTCTCCAACGAACCTGCTATCTTGAAGATTTTGCTTACAAGAGCGACAAAGAAGATCAAGTGAAGCCCAAAGAAGAAGCGGTGGATAAAGGAAGAACCCAAACCTGACCGAACAAAAATGGTTATTCTTTTGTCTTTGCTCTATTCCTGTTACACAACAATAAGCAAATAGGGGCAGCTTTAATACCCATTTTCATCTGGGCCTCTAAATCCGTAGCCCACATTCAAAAACAGCCCAATACAATTACAACCCACATGCCCATTAAAATATCAAATACCCCAAGCCCATTACACCAAATTTCTAGACCCATCTGGTAATCCAATTAAAGAATCCAAAACCAATCCAAATACCCATTTAATTGAACCCGACATCCTAAAACAAATTATGCCCATTTTGCCCTTAAACCCTAAGATAACAAAAAAAAAACTAATTGCACTTCTTAGCCTCAGCCGCCCCCTTGTGACCACTGAGCTTGCCCCTCGCGTGTGGCCGCCACGTGCGGCTTTTCCTTTGCCATGTAGCGGCCATGCGTCGACCACCAGCCGCCACTACGTAATCGGCCACCGCCCAACGTCTACTCCACCGCCCTGCAAATAAAAAGAAAAGAGGTATCAATATCTTTTTTTTGTTATATATATATATATATAAATCGGGTATAAATACCCATGTAAACTGCAACGTAAAGACGGGGAAAGTTCGAATAAGAAATAAAAAAGAAAGCCTTTTCAGTTCAAATAAAAAATCGAAAACAAAAAATACAAAAAGGGAACCGAAACAAAAAGGTAAAAAAAATATAAAACCTTTCGATTTTCTTTAGATCTAGGAAGGGGAGAGTTTTAGGAAAAACTAACCTCGAATCTGGCATTAGAGAAAGCTAAGAGATTTTCTTTGATTTTTTTTGGATATCCAAGCATAAATAGTTTTTTTTGACATAAAATAGCTATTTAAAGGGGATTCAAAACGATGTCGTTTTGAACCCCTATGACTTGCGTTCAAACCCGACCCGGCCTGGAGGATCTGCATGTTTTCGTTCAATGGGGGAATTGCGCGCAGTCCTTCCTTTTTTGTATCCTTCCCTTTTTGATCTTTAGTTTATATTTCCTTCCGATTTAATCCTTTTTTTAGTTTTATAAGTTTCTGTTTCTTTTTAATTTAGTCACTGTCTATTTTTATTTACTTATCATGTATATATTATTATATATTAATACGTTTGATTATTATTATTATTATTATTATTATTATTCTATATAATATTATATACTAATGTATAATATATCTACATAGTCTATAGAATATTATTATGTATATATGTATTATTATTATATATATTAATATGGTAATTATTATTATTATTATTGTTACTATCATACTTATATATTATTATTATTATTATATATTATCTACATTTTATTTTATATAATTTTGTTTCTATATTGTTTTATATATTATCTATATATTATTTTATACATTACTATTATATTATTATTATTTTTAATAGTATATTTTCATATTATTATTATTATTTTAGTTACATATTATTATTATAATAAATTTCTATTATCATAATGTTATTTATTATTTATTTTTACTACTATCATATTAAGTATTATTACTGTATAATTACTAATACATATATGCCATCATTAATATTATTATGTGCAATGTTTACTATCTAAAATATATCTGTATACGTCATGTATGTATTTTAATTAAATTTTAAAAATGTTTTTTAGGGGTTACCGTGAAAAACGTATATAGAACGTAAGAGGTGTCGCTTTCCGTTAATCTCTATCACGAAACACCATTTTTATTTCCAAATTATAATTTTTAAAATAGGTTCCTTTCGTTTGGAATATAGCAAAAATTATGCTTCGAGCGTAGGGGTGTAAAATCCTTTCATACTAAAAATATTCTTTTAAATATTTTAATGGGATCACAAATTTTAAATTAAATTTGAATTCTTAATTTCCCTCGCTTAGACAATAAATAATCGACCAGGTACCAATTTTGGGCGTTATGGGGTGTTCACCCTTCCCCACACGTAACTGACTCACGAAACTATATTTCTGATTTTGCAGATCAAAACTCGTTGTTTTTAATAAAATGACAAAAAAACATATTTTATTAAAATAACTAGGTTTTCAGATGATCTAATCTCACCTAAATTAAAAAAATGGTAGCGACTCCATCAAAACTAAAATATTTTCATAAAACGCGTCAAGCACGCAGTCGCGACCGGGGCCGTTGTTACACCCATGAATGACATTTTCACCAAAACAACACCTTTTTTAATTTTGTTTTCTATTTTGACATTTATACAAATTTATTTCTTTGCATAACACTCATACAGTGAACTCGCCAGATATGCATGACGAATTTTATTTTTAGTATTTTTTTTAACGAAACTCACAAGGTTTACATGATGAATTTCATTAAAATTTACCTTTTTAAAGCTTAAAAGCTCCATTGTTTATATTAAAAATTTACCAAAAATAAAATTCGTCGTACATGTGGCTAGTTTACTGTATGATGTTATAAAGGAAAATAATTTTAAATGAGTGTTAGATTAGAAAATAAATTTAAAAAGGGTTAGTTTAGTGAAAATCCCCTTATGAATCCGTATTCACTGAACAGTGCAATCTGACGTTCTACGTACAAATGTCTAGAACTAGACATTGTTTACGGTTTGACAGCTCTGGCAGCAACGAAAGATGCCGCATCATGGCCCAAAAACACATACGTGCCATCTGCAGGCTGCTGCTGGGAGCCTGGACCCTAACCCCAGAACGGTTCCACTTCCAGGCCTAGGATTAATGGGCATAAAGCGACAACGTACAGGAAGACTTGGAAATGCGACCTCAAGTCTAGGGCATAGCCACAAAGTTTTAGGTTAAGGTGGGTAGAGTGTTGATAGTAGCCCGAAAACTGGCAAATTTCACAGTCTAGGCTTTAACCTATAGTCCATGACATTGCCTAGCTTTTCCGGTGAAAATGGGTACGATGTTAAACATTGGTTTAATTGTTAAATAAGTGTCCAGATTTTAGAATTTTTTCATTTAATTCTTTGAATTATTTTTTAATTAAATATGTGTCTAACGTTTTATTTTATAATTTTAATAATATTTTTTTAATAGTCATTAAAATAATTCCATCATTTAAACACGACACATTGCCTATTTTTTATTTTTAAATTTCTTTAAAAATTTCAAACTTTTAATTACTTTCAAACAAACCCTCAAATCGTATCTCCCTAACCATTCGACATGCTTTACATGTCGGTAGTTTACCGTTCACCACCAAATCATCATGTACCTCACCGTTTGGCATCCCCACCCTTTAGTCGTCAGTTAGAAACTCGTTCGATCTTTTTCTCTTCATTGTTGGATGTTCGTCGACGGTGTAACCGACGGTTCGTTCATTATTTTTCAACAATGAGATGATAAAATTTTCAGGCGTTAGGGTCTGACGAAGGCAAATGTGACTGTTGGTGGTTGAATCCGTAATTGGAGTAAGAAATTTAAAGATTTAGGTTTTTAGGGATGAGAATTTCAGGCTTTTTAGAGAAATTATTTTTTTAGATTTTTTTTTATAAAATTAAATGTTTTCTACTTTTTTAAAATAAAAATTAAAGAAAATAACAAAAATATGCCACATGTTGTATTTTTATTGGATAACAAACCTTTTTAACAACAGTGACGAAAAAATCTTATTTGAGTTACGGAATGAAACATTAGACACTTATTTAACCTAAAAAATAATTCGGGCACCTAACTAGAAATAATGGTGTCGTTTGAACACTTATTTGACGGTTAAGCCTAAAACCTTTGGATAGATTCTCTGTTAAACCTATATTTAATTTCGATATAACAATGACTATTTTGTAAAAAAGAATAAATTTTTAAGTATTCAATTTACTCACTAAATGGAGAAGCTTTTGAACTTAAACATTTTCTAAGTCAAAACCTTAAGCCCAAATATTTTCTAAGTATTTTGGTACTCAAAATAGGCAAATTGGTACATAGTATCGATACGACTCGTGGCGTATCGATTCGGTTTTTTGCTATTGGAAAATTGTTCTATACTTAATGGCTATAGGATATTGATACATGTGTAGCCGTATCGGTATGTTTTATTAAACCTAAAAACCAAATTGCTATTGACTATCAGTACGTCTTATAGCGTACCGGTACGGGGGTTAAAGATTTTCCAAATATTTGTATTTATTATTCAACCGTTACATTGTCAGTTTATTGGAACCATAAGTTTTAAAAAATGGTTACTTGTACCGATACCCCTATAGGCGTATCGATATGGACTTTTAACCAAAACTTCCAAGGATTCCAGTGAGCAAAGTTGATATCGATATGGTACAAATAGTACCGATACCCTTTGTAAAATTTCACTCTGTATCGATACGACTAGTCGCGTATCAATACTTCTTTATTGCAACGACTCTTTCTTCTTATGGCAGGTACCGATACGAGTCCTCGAGTATCGATATTCAGTGTTGCTACACAATATTTATTGTGGAAAAAATACAGCCCAACGGCTATAACCAATATCCCAACTACCCAAAAGGCTAGAAATCAATGAAGAGGTATAAAATCAAGTCTCCAAAGCTTCTTCAACAACTATTCAACAAGCCTAAAGCATTCAAGCACACATCCAACATCTTTGAGCCTTTTATTGTCAAATCTTGTAAATCCACTTGAGTGATCTCAATTGTAATCTTTGTATTCAAGTGTTTGGGGTTGAGTGAGCATAAAATTGCAGAAACATATTGCCTTTGTAAGGTTTTCTTTGTTTGCTATATTTGTAGTTTTCTTTATGAGTGTTCTTAAGGTTTTGGGATATAAACCTTAAGAGAGTTGTAAGATTATCTCCTTGAGCCTCAAAAGGAAAGCAAATCTAGTGGATTTGAGAAATCCTTAGTGTGGATAGCTAAGGTAGTGGATGCAACCCTTGTTGAGAAGGTTGAACCATTATATATTGTTGCGCATAATAAGTACTCCGCAATTGTGCAAGTGTACACATCGCAAGTTATAGTATAAAAGATATCGTCTCCACAAGGATTGGTGCCACTTCAAGAATCTAAACTCTTGCACTATAAAAAGTAAAAACACAAATAGAAGATTATAGGAAGTTAAACTAATAACTAAACTAGAAAGCCGTAAAAGAATAGATGAGATCAAGTGAGAGAGATAAGCCAGGTTATCGTGAGTTGAGGTGTGATAGCTGATTGGATCGTCTTGGTAAAAGAGTGCAAGGGCAACTCAGTTTCCGTGGCAACTTGCACAACGGGGTTGCCTTGGCAACTAATCGATGGTTGCCTGGGCAACTACTTGGGCGTCTGGGCAGCAACCTTCAAGGTTCGGCAGAGCGTTCTTCAATGGTTTCTTCTTATCCCTAAGTCGAAACTCTAGCTACTTGTGCATGCCTTGATAATACATCCCTGCGTGAATCAAGGGTGAACAACAACCAATCTTGCGCTCCTCTTAGCCGTTGAAATCATTAACTCATTTTTAAGCTGGATTAATCTTCACCATCAATAGATTGAATAAAGATCATATTCATTCATTTCTTGAATCTAACTCTCCCGATATTAGATAAATAGATGAAGTTACGAGATCCTCTCCCAATTCACTCACAAACAAGAATAAGAACCAAGAATGAATAAACCTTGAATAGAAAAGTGCAAGCTCTTATTACCTAAACAAAATCCAATAGTTTCTCACAACCACAAGACACAATAACCTTAGCCAAATAGATTTAGTTCATGGTTAGGTTCCAAAGAAACACAAGATAAAGAATCCCTAGCATGAACCTAATTGAACAAGAAAGAAAAAGATGAAGGATGAAGCTTGTCGAAATCCTCCTTGCCCTAGATGCTTGTCGAAAATTCTCTTTTCTCTCCCCCTTTTGGAGTTGACGGCATGGCCTCTAATTTATAGGGCTAGGTCAAAGTCCTTATTTGAGGAGAAAGTTAAGTTGGAATTAAATTATCTTTAAAGAATATAATTCTTTATTATAATTATATTCCTTCTAGAACTTCTCCTATCTTCTTGGAGTTTAATTCTTCTTTAATCTCTTCATGGAAATCAAACTCCTTTGGGATTTAGCTTTGCTCCACGTCATCTTGGGCTTGTCTAGTCATCAATTTTGACTACCATATCACCTTATTCTTTGTCGACAATTGCCCTGGCAACTAGCTCGGTGTCTCCTTCATGTATTGCCTTGGCAACTAGTTCGGCATCCCCTTCATGCATTGCCATGGCAACTAGCTCTAGCCTTGCTTTGGCAAGTGATCCTGTACATACACACAAAACACACCAAAGCAACATCTTTTCCCACAAAAACAACCAAGTTATGCAATCAAGCTCAACGATGGAAGGAAACATGGATTAATGCATGAATGACTAATTATGTAACTAATATGAGCCTAAGTCTAACAATAATATGAGTAAAAAGGGTAAGAAAAATAGTATTTTTGAACACTTATCACACCCCCAAACTCGAACTATTGCTTGTCCTCAAGCAATGCAAACTAATAATTACCTGCCAAGACTTCAATTTTCACAAACTTAGCTTTGAACTTGATTTCAATTCTCAGAACCGGGGCACAAAGTATGATTGGCTTTTCATTTTTCGGAAAACTTAGGCGTTACTCGGAATCAAACTATAATGCTTGTGAGTGTGTGCGGAGTTGTGTGCAAGTTGATTTTTCGGATTCTATGCAAACAAGAGGTTTTCAAATTACTTTATTGGGTTCTTTTTAACATGTTTTAACTAGAGCCGGTTTTGGGCACCTCTAGTGTTTTGTTTTTAGTTTCCTTAAGTTAATTAATTTATTCGACTAGAGCCGGTTTCGGGCACCTCTAGCGTTCAATTTTTTAGCACATACTATAGTCGATTTCGGGCACCTCTAGCGATCAATTTTTTTAGCACA
This sequence comes from Hibiscus mutabilis, assembly GCA_019671005.1. NCBI lineage: Eukaryota > Viridiplantae > Streptophyta > Magnoliopsida > Malvales > Malvaceae > Hibiscus > Hibiscus mutabilis. The sequence goes on along the minus strand of CM033747.1, from coordinate 31,736,599 downwards.
TGCTAGAGCCAATTTCGGGCACCTCTATCATTCATCCAATTTTTATTCTAATCCCCCAATTTGTTTAATTATCAACCTAAGTTCACTAGAATTCCTTAAATCAATCAAACCACAACAATGTTTCATCAAATTTAGCATCATAGTAAAATTCTAAGTTTTTCCATGGTTATCCTAGAATAAAAATTCTATCAATTAAGTGCATTGGCAAAGTCATCATCGGATATTCATCAAATCTAGGAAATTCTTGTTCCAACTAAAGGCATGGCTAGCAATTTATGTATCCTAAATGTAATACTTAAGATGAATGTAACTAAACATGGTAACTACTAATAACAATCCCCCCAAACTCGAGTGAGGCATTGTCCTCAATGCATGCATTAAAGAATAATAAAAATAACGAAAAATAAAATGCAAACGAGGACTTACTCCAAGAGTTCGTCGTCGTGGATGATTAGTTTCCTTTTGGTCGGTGTCTTGATTCTCTTGCTTGAACGCGATGGTTGTTTCCTTGTTGTTGATGGTGGAATCGATCCTCGTACGGGGTTGTCCTCATCGTCTTCTTCATCAATGTCATTGGCTTTTCGCTTGGAGGATTCAATTGGTGCAGTCTTTGTTGGTGCAATGGAGGACTCGACCGAATCTGAAAAATCAGACAATGATTCCGTACGAGTTGATTCGGGCATAGGTGCTTTACCTTTGGCTTTTGCAGTGGTTGCCGGGATGCCTTTAGCTTTGGTTGCCGGGGCATCTTCAGGGTTGTTCTCCGTGGCTTCTGCTTGGGCAGACACGGTGTAGGTTGCCGCGGCATCATCTGTTGCGGTTGTCGTGGTGACTGCTTCATTGGTTGCCGGGGTAAAGATCTCGGCAGGAAAGATTGGGAATGACACGCTACTGTCCGGGTACTTTTCTAGGATGACTTGGGTGATGGTATTGTTGTGCTCCTTCATGTACCGCATGAACATTAGTTGCCGGTCTTCAATTTGCCTTAGGTGGCTCACCAATGGTTGCAAGAGTGCTTCAAAGTGTCCCGGGGTTGATGGTCGAGTTGCTCGGGCGTTAGGTGCTTGGGCATTAGGGATTGCCGGGGCAGCAGGAGTTGCTGCGGCAATTGGAGGCCTTGAGGATTTTTCTGGTGCCTCTCTCATTAGCTTTCGGATTTGTGCTTGATTCCAACCGGACTTTGGTAGGGCCTTTTCATCAGTTGACTCACTTGGGACATGCATCTCCTTGCAAAGATTAGAAATTAAGCAAGGGAAGAAAAGAGAACCCTTATCTTTTGAGCTACATACAAAAATCTCATCACAAATAATTTTTCCAATGTTAATGATGCGATTATGCAAAATAGAATGTATGAGCAAAAGACGTGGTATATCAACGGTAGTATTGTGTGTGGTGGGCATTAAAGAAGTTTTAACAAACTTATTCCATAGTTTTGCCTCGGGTTTAAGTCGAAGGCAATTTACCGTGCCCTTGTATTTACCGTCGTTCCAATGAGTTCCCAGTAGAGTGAGTTCTTGAAGAACCTTGTCGAGTTGCTTGGGCGTAATTTGATCAACAAAGGCTTGATGCTCGTCCTTCTCAATGTAGAGCCCGTAAAAGGTGTTGACATTTTCGGGGCTTATGAGTATGGACTTGTCAAGAACAAAAACATAAGGATTATCCGGGTTAGGTGAATGAGCATAGAATTCTCTTACCCATGAGATGTTACCCGGTTTCGATTGATGGCAAAAGATTTGCCACTTTTGATATGCAATCCTCTCGAAGATGAATGGTTCAAGGAAGAAATCTTGATGAGAGTTGGAGTATTCAAAGCCTTCTTCTTCGTAAATCTTCCGGCTTTCGAACTTGGAGTGAAATCTTTCTTGAACCACCGGTGTAGCAAACTTCTTATATCTTGGTTCTTAGGAGGAACTTGGATAAACTAAAAATTTAATTTTGGATGCCATAGATGATCTTTGTTGTGAGTTTTGTAAAATCAAATAAAAGAAAATAAAAGAAACTAAAGAGTTGCAAGATGAAAAGTAGGAATAGGTTTCTTGGAAGTTAAGGGTGATGGGTTTTATAGAAAAGATAGGTAGTAAATATGGTGGGTGGGATTAATTTTTGGAAAGATGTAAAAGAGGGTTTTAGTTTAGGGGAAAGGTGACGGCAATGGGGGTTTAATTAGGGTAAGTTGGAGGCTTTATATAAGCCTTAGATTCAGCCCATTAATTTCCTTGTTGAAGATGTTTTCCTTCTTGGATCAAAATTCCTCTTTATCTTAAACTCTTTTCCTACAATTCAAAGACAAATCAAATAAGGATTAAAATTAAAGATAAACTAATAAAAGAAAATAAATAAAGATGTGTAAAGGGATTCTTAAACTTAAAGAAAGATAAAACAAAAGAAAATAAATCTATCCTAAAAAAAGCAAATAATCGAAAGTAATAAAAAAATAAAATAAAAATAAAAATTAAATAGTTTGACAAAATTAAAAATAAAAATAAAATATCGAAAGGAGAGCATACTCATGCATCTCCTAAGGTGACCACTTCTTTGTTACGTTCCACATGGGCACTATTGTAGTGCTTTAATCTTTGTCCATTAACTTTGAATTCATTTTTGTCAGTGATGGATTTGATTATCACGACACCATGGGAGAATGGTTTGAAACCTTCGAATGGTCCCGACCATCTTGATTTCAGCTTTCCTGAGAAAAGTTTTAGCCGAGAATTGAATAAGAGAACTAGTTGCCCTGGCGTGAATTGTCGTGGCAATAGTTTCTTGTCATGCCATTGCTTTGTTTTCTCCTTGTAGATTCGTGCATTGTTATAGGCGAGTGCACGAAATTCTTCTATCTCGTTGAGGTCCAACAAACGCTTTTGTCCGGCACTTTCCCAATCCATATTCACGGTCTTGATTGCCTAGTATGCCTTGTGTTCGATTTCCACCGGTAGATGACATGTTTTGCCATAGACAAGTCGGAAGGGGACATACCTAAGGGTGTTTTGAATGCAGTGCGATATGCCCAAAGCACGTCATCTAGTCTTAATGACCAATCCTTCATAGAGGGATTTACAACTTTCTCGAGTATACCCTTCAATTCTCGGTTGGAAATTTCTGCTTGCCCGTTGGTTTATGGGTGATATGCCGTGGCAATCTTGTGTGATACGCCGAAGCGTTGCAACATCTTGGCAATAAGTATGTTGTCAAAATGCTTGCCTTCATCACTGATAATTGCTCTCGGCATCCCAAACCGTGTAAATATGTTTTTCTGCAAGATTCGTTGCATGGTCTTGGAATTGTTGTTGGGAACTGCAGCTGCCTCAACCCATTTAGACACGTAGTCGACGACAAGTAGAATGTAGAGGTTACCGAATGAAGATGGGAAAGGTCCCATAAAATCGATCCCCTATACATCGAACAATTCCACCTCGATGATGTTCTGGAGCGGCATCTCATGTCGTTTAGAGATATTGCCCGTCCTCTGGAAACGATCGCATTACTTGTAAAAGTTTTGGGCATCTTTGTACAATGTTGGCCAATACAAACCGGATTGCAAAACTTTGGCCACGGTACGAGTTCCTCCAAAATGTCCTCCATATGGTGAATAATGGCATTGCCGGAGTACATTCTGTTTCTCTTCTTCAGGGACACATCGTCGTATAACCTGATTTGCATGTTTTTTAAATAAAAGAGGCTCGTCCCAAAAGTAATGCTTAGCATCATGGCGGAACCGCTTCTTCCCTTGGTGAGTAAGACCATAAGGTAAAATACCACAAACAAGGAAATTAACTAAATCCGCGTACCAGGGTATTGTCGAGGCATGTGCTTATGTGGCTACTACTCCCAAAATTGCCGAGGCGTGCACGTCTAGGGTTGCCGAAGTGTACGCGTCAAGGGCTTCCGCGGCGTCGAAAGTTACCGAGGCGTGCGCGTCCATGGTTGTCGAGGCGTGCGTGTCAAAGGTTGACGAGGCATGATCGTCCATAGTTGCCGAGGCAACTAAAAGTTGTTTATCCGGGAATGCATTGCATATCTCTAGATCCGCGTCCTCCTCCCTATTGCGTTCTAAACGTGATAAGTGATCGGCCACTTGATTTTCTGTTCCTTTCCTGTCCTTAATTTCAATATCAAATTCTTGTAAAAGTAATATCCAACGAATCAAACGAGGTTTGGCATCCTTTTTAGCAAATAGATATTTGATTGCCGAATGGCCTGTCTGAACAATTACCTTTGTACCAATCAAATAGGATCGGAACTTGTCAAATGCGAAAACTATAGCTAGTAACTCTTTCTCCGTTGTTGTGTAATTCACTTGAGCATTATTAAGAGTTTTACTAGCGTAGTATATCACATGGAATGTCTTACCTATGCGTTGGCCTAGGACTGCTCCTACCGCGAAATCACTTGCATCACACATGAGCTCAAAAGGTAGCGTCCAATCTAGTGGAACGACAATGCGTGCCAAGGTAAGCTTTTCCTTTAGGGTTTCGAATACTTGGGGTGCAAGAATCATCAAAATCGAAGACTTTATCATGTTCAAGCAAATTGCACAAGGGTTTAGTGATTTTAGAAAAATAATGAATGAACCTCCTGTAAAAACCTGCATGTCTAAGAAAGCTTCGAATTCCTTTAACTGAACTTGGTGGGGGTAATCTCTCGATCATGTTCACCTTGGCTTTGTCTACTTCAATTCCCTTAGATGAAATCTTGTGGCTGAGCACTATTCCTTTATCTACTATAAAATGGCACTTCTTCCAATTGAGGACTAAATTAGTTTCTTCACATCTTGCCAACACATTCTCTAAATTGTCGAGGCAGCAGTCGAAGTCATTACCAAAAACGGAAAAATCATCCATGAAGATCTCAAGGAAGTCTTCGACCATGTCTGAAAAGAGTGCCATTATGCATCTTTGGAAGGTTGTCGGGGCGTTACATAATCTGAACGGCATCCTTCGAAAAGCATAAGTATCGTATGGGCATGTGAAGGTTGTCTTTTCTTGATCTTCTGGTGCTATGGCAATTTGATTGTAACCTGAATAACCATCAAGAAAACAATAAAAGGGTTTACCTGCAAGATGGTCAAGCATTTAATCAATAAAGGGTAATGGGAAGTGATCTTTCCTAGTGGCTTTGTTTAGCTTTCGATAATCCATACAAACCCTTCAACCGGTCACAGTCCTGGTTGGAATGAGTTCATTGTTTTCATTACTTACCACCGTTATACCTCTCTTTTTTGGTACACATTGTACCAGACTTACCCATGTACTATCGAGATAGGGTATGTAATGCCGACGTCAAGCCACTTGATGATTTCTTTCATTAAAACCCCTTTCATGGCATGATTTAGTCTCCTCTAGGCCTTAATTGAAGGTTTGTGATCATCTTCCAATAAAATCTTGTACATGCACACTGTCGGGCTAATTCCCTTCAAGTCGGCAATTGTCCACCCTATTGCCTTTTTGTGTAGCTTCAACATTTTGATCAGCTTCTTTACTTGCTCAGGCTGTAACTTAGAAGAAATAATTACAGGAAATGTATTATCGGTTCCTAAATATGCATATTTTAGTTGCTCTGGCAAGTGCTTCAACTCAAGAATCGGTGGTTGTTCAATAGAGGGTTTTTCGAGCTTACCTTCCTTACCTGAGTAATCCAGTGGTTCAAAGTATGTACCTGGTCGATTGACTAGCCAATTTGCCTCTTATTGTTGTTCCTCATCGACCGATTCTTCATACTCCTCAGGTTCCTCTTGATCAGCAATGTAGTTGCCGAGGCAACTAAATTCCTCGTCGAAGTTAAACTCTACCGTGGCATGAAGAAGTTGGCATTCTTCTGGATCATCGGCATGCCTTAGTGTTTGGAACACATTTAGTTTAACTTGCTGGTCATTCACCCTCATTGTGAGTTCTCCCTTTTCAACATCGATCAAGGTTCTCCCTGTTGCTAGGAATGGACTCCTGAGAATGGTAGGTGCATGCTCATCTGCTTCACAATCCAAAACAATAAAGTCAGCGGGAAAAATAAATTTATCAACTTTTCCCAGTATGTCCTCGATTTTTCCCTCTGGATGCACATAGGATCTGTCGTCTAGCTGTAGCATAACTGTTGTAGGTCTTGCCTTCCCGATTCCTAGTTTCTGGAAAACCGATTTAGGCATCAATTTTATGCTAGTCCCAAGGTCCCATAATGGTTTCCCGACATAGTGGTTTCCAATGGAACCGGGTATTGTGAAACTTTCGGGATCCTTCAACTTAGGTGGCATACGATTGTGCAACATGACCATGCATCCCTCTGTTGCGGCAACTGTTTCAAACTCTCATAGCCTTATTCTCTTGGACACAATGTCTTTAAGAAACTTGGCATAGTTCGGCATTTGTTCAATTGCTTCCACCAATGGCAAGTTGATGTGGACTTGCTTTAGGATATCAAGAAACTTCTTGAATTGATATTCTTGCTTTTGTCGCTTCATCCTTTGTGGGAATGGTGGTGGAAGTCGGATATCTTCGATCCTTTCATTAGTTTAGAACCTGATTGACGGTATTGCAGGGACAACTGGAGTTGCCGAGGCATTATCAACTGGGGTTGACGAGGCATGCTTATCGTAAGTTGCCGAGGCATCCTTATCGTCGGTTGCCGAGGCATGCTTGTTGCCGGTTGCCGCGGTAATTTCTGGTTCAGCATCTGAGGCTTTGCCGCTAGGTTCGTCTTGATCTTTTTGTGGAGTTTTGTTTGATGAGCGGGCTTGAGCCTCTTTAAGTTGTTGTCCACTTCTAGTGGTGATCGCCTTACATTGCTCATGGCCAGTTCCTCTTGTCCACTTCCAATGATTTGATTGCCGACTCTTGGTTTTGCAATCTCATCTCGGTCCTGTTAATAAAAGCATCAGTTCTTTTTATGAAGTTACTACTCAGCCATATAATATTCAGTTTTCAACATAAAAGCATTGAGAGAATTTTCCAAAGAACTAGATGTTGTCGGTTGTTGCTGCGGCAACTGTTGCCGTGGCATATTCTGCTGGAATCCCGATGCTTGTGTATTCTGATTGTTCTGGTTTAGAGCATTGTTGGGATTACTCCATGAAAAATTCAGGTGCTTCTTCCAAGCTGGATTGTATGTATTGGACATCACATTGTTGTTCCGGTTGTAATTCCCAACATAGAAGCTGGATTCTGGATTCTGCATACATTGAGAAGAATCATGGTTACCACCACATAACTCACAAAAAGAATCCATTACCTTGACCTCATGTGTGTTGTTTGGTTTCTGCATGTTCTAGACCATCTTGGTTAAAGTGGCCAATTGTGCCGAAATTGAGTCTGATGATCCTAGTTCATGTATTGTGGCTTGGCGTCTAACTCATCATCTTCTAGTAGAGGGGAATTGATTATCATTCTTGGCAAGCCTATTTAGAATTTGCATTGCTTCCTCTGGCGACTTATCTAGGAGTATGCCATTTGCCGAGACATCTAGCATCATCCTTGTTGGTGTATTACGGCGTTGTAAAACATTGTTACTTGTGTCCACACCGGGAATCCGTGTAGGGGGCATTTGTGTATAAGTTCTCTATATCGATCCCAAGCCTCGTACATGGATTCATCATCTGCCTGTCGAAAAGAAATAATGCCGTTACGAAGCTTATTATTCAAATTTGTAGGATTAAACCGAGCAAGAAAATCGTGATAAAGATCGGTCCAAGATCCTATTGATCCGGCAGGAATTCTATTCAACCATGCTTTCGCCCTATCCCTCAGTGAATAGGGGAATAATCTTAATTGTAAAACATCGGGGGTAACTCCGTGTATTTTGAACGAGTTACAAGTCTCGAGGAAAGATTTAAGATGTTGTCGTGCATCTTCAGTTGCTGAGCCGCCAAATTGACCAATTGTGTTGATCATATTAAACATCACCGGTTTCAACTCAAAGTGGTCGGCTTCAATTTCAGGTGCGACAACTCCTGGATTAAGTCCATCAAGATCTTCTTCAAGATAGTCTCGGATAGTTCTATTCCATGCAAGAATCACTCATCCTCATGCTGGAACATCTTGATTCATATTGCCGTCTTGATTAGCCATTGCTACTCTTAACCTTCGTCTAAGTCTTTGTAAGGTTCGTTCAATTTCTGGATCAAAGGGATATTCTGGTGTAATCGGTCTCGCCCTGGTCATATACCAATGCAAAATCAAAGTTTGTTAGCCCTTTGAATCTTAAACAAGAAAAATAAAAAGAAAGTGCAAGAAAATAAAAACAAAGTCGCTATTGCCAATCCCCAGCAACGGCGCCAAAAACTTGTTGCGCGTAATAAGTGCTCCGTAATTGTGCAAGTGTACACGTCGCAAGTTATAGTATAAAAGATATCGTCTCCACAGGGATTGATGCCACTTCAAGAATCTAAACTCTTGCACTATAAAAAGTAAAAACACAAATAGAAGATTATAGGAAGTTAAACTAATAACTAAACTAGAAAGCCGTAAAAAAATAGATGAGATCAAGTGAGAGAGATAGGCCAGGTTATCGTGAGTTGAGGTGTGATAGCCGATTGGATCGTCTTGGTAAAAGAGTGCAAGGGCAACTCAGTTGCCGTGGCAACTTGCACAACGGGGTTGCCTTGGCAACTAATCGATGGTTGCCTGGGCGACTAGTTGGGCTACTACTTGGGCGTCTGGGCAGCAACCTTCAAGGCTCGGCAGAGCGTTCTTCAATGGTTTCTTCTTATCCCTAAGTCAAAACTCTAGCTACTTGTGCATGCCTTGATAATACATCCCTGCGTGAATCAAGGGTGAACAATAACCAATCTTGCGCTCCTCTTAGCCTTTGAAATCCTTAACTTATTCTTAAGCCGGATTAATCTTCACCATCAATAGATTGAATAAATATCATATTCATTCGTTTCTTGAATCTAACTCTCCCGATATTAGATAAATAGATGAAGTTACGAGATCCTCTCCCAATTCACTTGCAAACAAGAATAAGAACCAAGAATGAATAAACCTTGAATAGAAAAGTGCAAACTCTTATTACCTAAACAAAATCCAATAGTTTCTCACAACCACAAGCCACAATAACCTTAGCCAAATAGATTTAGTTCATAGCTAGGTTCCAAGGAAACACAAGATAAAGAATCCCTAGCACGAACCTAATTGAACAAGAAAGAAAAAAAATGAAGGATGAAGCTTGTCGAAATCCTCCTTGCCCTAGATGCTTGTCGAAAATTCTCTCTTCTCTCCCCCTTTTGGAGTTGACGGCATGGCCTCTAATTTATAGGGCTAGGTCAAAGTCCTTCTTTGAGGAGGAAGTTAAGTGGGAATTAAATTATCTTTAAAGAATATAATTCTTTATTATAATTATATTCCTTCTAGAACTTCTCCTATCTTCTTAGAATTTAATTCTTCTTTAATCTCTTCATGGAAATCAAACTCCTTTGGGATTTAGCTTTGCTCCACGTCATCTTGGGCTTGTCTAGTCATCAATTTCGACTACCATATCACCTTATTCTTTGTCGACAATTGCCCTGGCAACTGGCTCGGCGTCTCTTTCATGTATTGCCCTGGCAACTAGTTCAGCATCTCCTTCATGCATTGCCCTGACAACTAGCTCTAGCCTTGCTTTGGCAAGTGATCCTGCACATACACACAAAACACACCAAAGCAACATCTTTTCCCACAAAACAACCAAGTTATGCAATCAAGCTCAACGATGGAAGGAAACATGGATTAATGCATGAATGACTAATTATGTAACTAATATGAGCCTAAGTCTAACAATAATATGAGTAAAAAGGGTAAGAAAAATAGTACTTTTGAACACTTATCATATATCTTGTGTCCCAATTTTTATTACCTTTCTATTTGCTTCCACCAAAATTTTTATTTGCCAATTCACCCATCTTGGCCTTTTGTAATTGATTGTTTATCCCAACAATTGGTACCAGAGCTACACTCATTGGAAGGCTTCACATCTTCTTTAGTAGATCCTACTGGTGTTCAATTAATCCAGAAGTTAAGCCATGATCTCTACTTCTGGTAACTACTTTTTTGAATCACAATCTATCTCTAAAATGGCTTATTTTAATGAGGTAAACTATCCCTATTGGAAGAATACAATAAGGCTCTCCATCAAAACCTATGACTAACTCCTTTGGGATGTAGTGAAAGATAGACCATCTATTCCGATAAAGGAAGAAAAAGACCGGCGTGTCCTCAAGACAAGGTAAGAATACACCAATAAAGATCGGTGAAAGATGTAAATCAATGACAAAACCATGCATATTCTCTTTTGTGCTCTTGGACCGAACGAGTACACTAAGATGTCTTATTGCACAAGTGCGATGGAGATATAGGACAAGCTTGAAGTTACTTATAAGGTCATAAATAAAGTGAAGGAGACTGAGATTAGACTCCTCAATCTAAGCTATGAGAACTTCAAAATAGAATAGGATGAAGACATCACAAAGATGTTTGATCGCCGTAACAGTCAATGGGCTTAAAGGATATAGAGAAGTTATTCTGGAAGGCAAGCTTGTTCGGAAGCTTATCTACTCTCTTTTCGAGTCATAAAACTTAAAGAAGACCGTCATCATTGAAGCCAAGAATCTCAAGACCTTGAAGCTTGATGCTCTTTTGGAGTCTCTTCTTACTCATGAGCTTATGAAGAAATAAAGAGAAGAGGAGTGTAATCACTCATTTTTGTTCGGGTTTTAGTATTATTAGTACTATTTTAATAGTAATATTATTAATGTAAAATCTATAAAAAAATTCAAAAAATAGTATATATATAATATTAAAAAAGGCAAAAATTAGTTTATTAAAAAAAAGAAAGTAAAAAAGAAAGCAAAAAGTAAAAAAAAATAATAAAAAAGAAGGGGGATGAGGCGTGGGGGGCTTAAAATCACACCCCACAATTGCAAGCCAAAATTTGGCAAGCAAATCGGCTCCCCAATTGGGAGCTAGGCCGGCTGCAAGGCTGGCCGGGGTTGGGGGTAGTGCCCTCGGCCCCAGTTGGTTCGATCCAACATTTTATCGGGGTCTTATTTTGGATTCGATCTAGTTAATTTTTGTAGAGGTTTTGGTAGATCTCGGTGGGGTTCAGTCGGGATTCGTCATTCGAGCTCCTAGTTAGGTATATTTTCTTCCCTTTTTATTTGTGTTGTAATTTTAATAATTTAATGAAGTATTAGTTAATATAAAATTGTATTCTTATTTTTTTTAGTTTGTATGTTTATTTATGTTTTAGATTAATATTTTATTTATGTTAGATTTGTTTTTATTTATGTGTTAGATTAATATTTATGAATGTTTTAGATTAGTATTATATTTATGTTATATTTGTTTTTATTTATGTGTTAGATTAATATGTATGTATGTATGTTTCAGATTGGTATTTTATTTATGTTAGATTAGTATTTTATTATGTTAGTATTTATTTATATTTTTATCGCATTGTATTTATTTATATTTGCCATGTTTTAAGTTGCATTTCAGATATATTATTGTCAATGCGGTGCCCTTTTATTCGAGCGTAAACTGGCCAGTATCAAGCGCAGTGATGGTGGTCTATCGGTTTATTCTCGAATAACGGGGCTCTTAAAATTTACTCGCATTTATAACTAAATTTTATTTTAATCGTCACTTTAATCCAGAAAGTTCAATATTAATAAAGCGATAATTATTAAAGTACCAATTTTGGGCGGTGTGGGGGTGCTAATCCTTCCCCTCCGTAACCGACTCCCGAACCCAATGGTTTTCAAATCCCTGGTTTTATGGTGTCCGGCCTACTTTAATGGCCGGTGGCGATTCCATTATTAAATAGAATACGATTTTTTTTCTAAAACCCTATGGAATATTTTTCTAATACCCGAAAGACCCCAAACACCTCAAAACCCCGTTTTTTTAGCACATAAAAGGGATATCGCTACAGATGGCGACTCCGCTGGGACATTTTTTGTTTTTCAAAAACAAATGAGAGACAAGTTTTTTTTAAATAATTACTGCTTTACTAATATCGGAAGTTCCAGATTAAAGTGACTATTAAATTAACATTCGGTTATAATTGCGCGTTTATTTTAACGCATTTAAAATTTGGCATATAAACCCGTCCTTTTTAAGTGGGGGGAAACGCTAATGCTTTCGTGAGGATATCGTTCCTCCGTATGGGCCTAGCAAGTACCTTCGGGGCTCGAGTACCTTATGCTTTCGTGAGGATATCGTTCATTCGTAGGGGCATAAGCGAAAGGGTCCCCCTAAATTGAACCTTGTTGAAAGGAGCCTATAATGGGTGATGATCGGGGGCCTTGCTACTCTTAGTAGAGGACAACAAGGACAATTCGGATACCTCCTAGAACCAACACTGCATGTAGAGAACATATAAAAACCCACCATTTTAGAGCTATGCGGATAAACTAAGTGTTTTAGACGGGATGTAAATAGGGTTGTCCTGTTTGTTTATCTTATTTAATTTGCCCTTTTTGTTTATGTATTGAATTATTTTATCCAGTACTAACTCATTTCTTTTTTTTACTTTACACATACTTTTGTTGCATTAGCATTGCATGACATATAGGTGTTGGTTCAAGTGGTATGCCTGATCAGAAATCTTTCATCATGGATAAGAGGTATCTTAAGAACAGCCGTCAGACATTGGTCAGAAGTCAACCAGTGGGCCCAAGGTAACAGTTTGCCGAGTGAGCGCATAATGTCAGGATATACATACAAGAGCCTACAACAGAATGACCTATGAGAGCTTAAAGAGATTTGGGAAGGATGGGATCGACGACTACAAGACCTATATTCTGATACTTATGGCCACATAGCACATTTAATGTATGTCCGGGTTAATTAGCCTTTGCGTCGAGTCATTTTTCAGTTCTAGAACCTTGCTTTTTGCTGCTTCACTTTCAACGGACATGACATGATACCCACGGTAGAAGAGTACACAACCTTGCTCAACAAGAAGAATGTTCAAAAAGAGTGGATCTATATGAAGCCGCCAAGGAACTAGAATTATCCATTGAAGCCCAAAACCTTTGCCGGGATAAGTGACGATTGGGTCAACGACTTGATTCAGAGTCGAGAAGACAACCTAGCATGTGCATGGGAGTGTATCCGAGACATCATACTCGCACACCCGGATGAGGCAATGAAGATGGACATGTTATCTTTAGGGATATAGGGTTTGATCATTTTCTCGAGGGTTCTTGGAAATATCGACGTAGCTATCTTGGATCTGTTTGAATGTATGAAGCGGAAGGTAAACCCGGTACCAGCGATTTTAACCAAGACTTTTATTGCCTTGAGTGGGACCCAAAAACATGTAGAGGGGCATATCTATAGAAGTCTTATTTTCTTGCTCTAGAATCTGGACCGTTTAATTCCTATGAAAGTCGTTCGAAAGGGTGATTACCAGCGGAATCAACGCCTTTATTTCCATTCATTTTGCATATCATTACATGGTGTTGATTCAAGAACGGTTCATTTAAAAGGCTTTCAAAATAGAAAAAATTCTGATTTGCCGAAAACAATAATATTACAGTATCAAGTTAGGCCGAGCAAAGACCAATCGAGAAAGAAGGCGGTCTGATAGTAAGGCACGTGCAGCGCAAAGGATCCGATGAGGACTTTAGAACACCAATTTTAAAATTTTTACATTTAACCCTTCGTAAAAATCTGAAATATTTAATTCAACTCCTTCAAAAAAATTTTGAAAATAATATTATTGTGATTTGAATTCTTTTCCCTCCTAAAACTTAAAAAAAAACAAAAAACCTAAAAGTTTTATTTTTTAAGTAAGTTAAAACTTTTTTATAATAAAAAAGGGGAAATCTTTAAACCAAATGACCTTTGAGAATTTTAATGTAAACCCAAAAGTTTTAAAGACTTTAAGTATACCCTCTTTGGACTGCTAGGATCCAACCCTATTTAGACGCATTATTCGAAGATCGGTTTGTTTGCACCCAGATCAACCGAAGAAGAAACTCTCGTCTGCATTATGCCTACACTTGTCAATGTTTTTTAGAAGTTAAAGCATGAAGATCATGACGTCACAAGTCTATGGAGTAGCATAAGAGGAGAAGACGAGGTCACCCATCATATTGAAGACGACGTCGAGACGTGGAGCACGAGCTTTGCTTCCCGAAGCCAAGATCTCCAGAAGGAAGCTATCTGTTACATGTAATTCATTATTAGTTTTTTGCAACCAGACATTTTTCTATTGAACGAAAGTCTTTTAAGGACTGTTCGAGAATCAACACCGCATTTGCATTCATGCATTGCATCGCATCACATTGTACAGTCATGGCATATTTTACTTAACATTATCATTACCTTGCATAAAATTTTTGAGGAGTAATCCAAAGACCAATTAGAGTTTTATCGTGAATAAAGAATTAGACACACTCAAAAATCAAGATTCGAGCAGTTAGAAGATGGGCTCGAGAAAAAAAAGAAGAAGAGAAGAAGTTTGATGCCTTCGATGCAAGAAAACTCTATTTGAACCCTGATTTGGCCATTCCTCCAGATTTCAATAATTCCCAGATTTGCGCATAATGACGGAACAAGATGCCCCAAGATTCACCTGACCATGTTCTGCAAAAAGATGGAGGGCTGCATTGAGAATGAAAAAATTACTGTTCCACTGCTTCCACGACAGTCTAGCAGAACCCACCGTGATATGGTATAACTGTTTGAGTAGAGACCAAGTTCAGTCGTGGGGAGACTTAGCTGATACCTTTTTGGGCCAATATAAATATGCTTTGGGCCTAGCACCAAGTTGTCAGTATCTCCATGGTACAAAGATGAAACCTGATGAAGGCTTCAAGGAATGTGCTTTGCGGTGACTGTGTTTAGCGACCCAAGTGCAGCCTCCCGTAGACGAATAGCAAAGTGACTTCCATGTTTCATGACACCTTTCATATTTCTTCTTTGATAAGTTGCCCGGGAAAATGAAGGCCAGCTTTGAGAACTTCATGACAGTCGGAGAGAGAATCGAATATGCACTCCGAGACCTAAGTTTAAATACCAGACCTACCTAGGAATAGAAGAAAAGAAAGAGATAGATGGGTACCAATTTTAAGATTCTCATAACGGTAAGAGAAGAAGGTCTATTCATCGAGCAAGTCTGAAAATATTTGGAGTACTCATTTCAGACATATTTTTTCATTTGGTCGAAGGTTAGCAGCTCACCCTTAGGCCGATGAATATTACACCTGATACATTTTCCCACAACTTTGACCTAACTAGTGCATATGAGTTTTATGTGGGGGCATTAGAGCATGGCACCGAGAAATCCAGAAGCTGGTTGGCGGGGGAGTCCTGACGCAAGAATTGATCCAGCAAGGAAAAATAAGAGAAGTGGCAAACCTACACTACATTGAAAGGGTTGGAATGAGTTAGTACCCAGGAAGTAGTCCGAAGGTCCCTATGGTTTTCCCATCAGTCCAAAAAGAAATTCTCAATGTTTTGAAGAAAGAAAAAAACTCAAACAGATATTTTTTTAGAATTAAAAATCCCATTTCCATTTGGAAATCATTTTTGTATTCTTTGATTCTTTAAACATTTCATTCATTGTTATAAGGTAGTTTTTGATTTTCCATACACATATACACATTTTTTTTGAATGGAAATATGTATATATCATTTCTATACCAGGTCTTTGAATCTCAAATGCAAGAATACATGTGGTTCAAATGCGAAAATAAACTCTAAGTTGCTTATATTTAGAAGAGATTGAATGTTGTGAGGATACCGTAAATGCACTTGTCGTTTAAGATCCTTGAATCAATAGTTAACCCTAAACCTCTACCCCTTAAAGGCTTTCTCAGGACATCTATGAATGTGACAATGAATGGTATTCTTTCACTTTACTAAGAGAAAAAGATGAAACCAGATAGATTGGACATGAAGGCCATAGAACTACCAGAGGAAAATGGATGAAGACAAGTTTATGCTTAGAAAGTAAACCAAGAAACATAAGAAATGGCAATCAGAAGGCCGAAGCAATCAAGAGTGAGTACACCAAGTTAAATAGTGTAAGAAGATGATACATGAAGACTCTATCGTTCGATAGGCATCAGTTTAGAAGAGCTGGGTAGATTTGATTACGTTCAAGCGGGAATAATTGACAATGTCCGGTATAGATACAGTTTGATTCAAGAATACATCCACATACTCGAATAAGAGGAAAGAGACTATAGGCTGAAAACCCAAAATGGGCAGTCTAAAAAAAGAGGAAAAAAAGAAGAAAAAAAAAGAGATAGACAAAAAAGAGAGAAAGAAAAAGAGAGATTACACTCAACTGTTTGGGTTTACTAAAAGGTATTCCTAGATAAGAGTGTTTAAAAAGAGAGAAATGGGTAGAATTTTCTAGGGCACTCCACTGTAGTGAAAAGCTCAGAAGGTGGTCGTATGCTCCATCCATCTTTTAAGTCAAAAGTGGAGTAGCTACATGAGTGATATATTCAAATCATGACTATGCCGAGTAACTCGGGGTTCTGTTATATGCTCCATCATTATCCTCAAGACAAATAACTGTGATGAGTTGAATTCCCTTAGAAGAGAAAAAAGAGAAGAAGAAAAATAGATAAAAGAAAAAGAAAAAGAAAGAGAGAAAAAAGAAAAAAAAGACAAAAGGAATAAAAAAGAAAATATTGTATATACTTCATATACAGATCAAACAATACAAGATCAATACTTCAACTATAAGAAATGAGCAAGAGATACATAAAGAATCCACAATTTTGAAGATTTGTATAGATGTTTGAATTGAAGCCAAGTCAAGACAAGTCGACCCGAAGATTGCCAATTTCGAAAAGGGAAATGACCTTTAGGGTGAAAACCCAAAAATGGGCAGTCTAGAGCGATCCTGAAAATGAAGAGGAAAGAGTAGTTCGCTTGAGCATGTTGTCATCAATATCCAACCAAAATATACTGATCTGAAGATACAGAAGAAAGAAGTGAACTCTAGGGTGAAAACCCAAAGATGGACAGTCTAGAGCAATCCAAATAAAAATAAAAATAAAAAAAAGAAAAAAGAAAAATAAAAAATAAAAAATAAAAAAAAGAAGAAAGAAAGAGGAACATTTCATCTGGGCATACCAATCACAAGAACTCCCATAAGTGTTTATAATCCTTTATTCAAAGAACTTTGGAGGATCAATCATTTTTTTACGAAAAACAAGCATCAATACACAGCCAGAATGCAATGCGGACCAAAAGAAAGGGAGTGAGGAAATGAACTCTATGGTGAAAACTCAAAAATAGGCACTCTAGAGTGATCCTGAAAAAGAAAAAAAGAATACTCCATGTGAGCATATCCAGATCATGCGAGCACAGAGATACGGCTTCGTCTAACCATGAACCAAAGTCATACATTACAAGCCTTCAAAGACCATTCTGATCATCCATGGATATCCAAGTTGAATGAGAATGTCTTCAGATTTCATTCCACCTATAAGGGTTAACCTTGCTTCAAGGAATGTCAAACTTCGAAGTACTTGATCGACACCCAAATGAGGCAGGGTGAGTTAGTGAGATTAAGAGAGCCACCTTAAATGGGTTAGAAATTAGGTATGGGATTGTGCCTCTTAAAATCTTAATAGACTAGAAGAAACTATACATTTGCATATATCCCCACAATATTCAAGATCTTCTAAATATGCGCTTCATTAGAGTTGATCTCTGGCAATTTGATGCAGATGTGCTGTGATGTTTGATATTTTGAGAGCAAACATGTTTTAAAAGGTTTGACATTTTCTCCCAAAGTTTTGATGTTTACCATTTCCCTCAAACACTAGTTTTTAAAATGTGTGGCAATACTTTGAATTTTGTTTTCCATTCTCCAAACATTAATTTTCAAAAATGTTTGGCTTTTAAAAAAAGAAGAAAAGAGAAAAAAAGAAAAAGATGTCTACCATTTGTTCCAAACAATGTTTTTAAAATGTTTGGTCTTCCCTCCAAGTTGTGATTTTCAAAATGACAGTTATCTTTTCAAACAATCATTATTTTTTTTATTGAAATATACACAAGTAAATTGCCCTTTGTATTACTTTAAAAAATGAATGATGATGAGATTTAAAGCATAGAGACCGAGAGTTAGTTCCCGTCGAAATGCTACGAGAAGATCAAGGATGAGCTCAAAATGGAAGCATTTTTGCTCACTCTAGTGATTAGAAATAGATCAAGGCTCTATATGATGGGTCAAGAAATTCGAAGCAGTAGAGCCCGTGATTGAATGGGGTAATGCCAAGTGAAGAAGGTGACAAGGGTTCTTATAAGAATACTATAAGGACCAAAAGATCATTTATGAAGACATGTGATAACCCTGAAGACAAGAAAACCTTCCACATGAAAGATTTGAAATCATGTTAATTCAGATTCGAAGTGATTGATCAAATGAGGATTAAAGAGCATACATTGAAGAAGTAAATAGATGAAGAAATCTGAGGAACGACCTTTCAGGGTGTAAGACTTTAGAACATAAAAATATTGAAAGAAAAAATAGAAGAAAAAGAGAGAAAAAATAAAAAAAAGAGAAAAATAAGAAGAAAAAGAAAGTATTACATTGCATGCATCATATAGATAGAGGCATGTCAATTTTTGCTTGTTTTAGACATTTAAAGAATTGTCAAAAAGTTTGAAGAAGTAGATTTCATTAAAGAAAGAAAGATGACGGCAGCCATAGTAGCGTAAGGCCAGATGACGGTAGCCAAAGTAGCGTAAAGCCTGATATTAAGTCATCCAGGCCACCAATAAGACCTTCGAGCCACCAGTAAGTCTTTCGAGCATGGTGATAAGTCCTTCGGGCATGATGCAACAGCCATAGTAGCGTGAGGCCAGATGTCGGCATCCATAGTAGCGTAAGGACAGATGACGGTAGCCAAAGTAGCGTAAAGCCAGATATTAAGTCCTTTGGGCCATCAGTAAGACCTTCGGGCATGATGATAAGACCTTCGAGCCACCAGTAAGTCTTTCGAGCATGGTGATAAGTCCTTCACGCCATCAATAAGTCCTTCGGTCATGATGCGGCAGTCATAGTAGCGTGAGGCCAGATGACAGTAGCATAAAGCCGGATATTAAGTCATTCGGGCCACCAGTAAGACCTTCGGGCATAATGATAAGACCTTCAGGTCGGCCACCAGTAAGTCTTTCGAGCATGGTGATAAGTCTTTCGGGTATGATGCGGTAGCCTTAGTAGCGTAAGTCTAGAAAGATCGCCAGCCTCAGTAGCGTGAGTCCAGAAAGATCGGCAGCCTCAGTAGCGTGAGTCCAGAAAGATCGACAGCCTTAGTAGCGTGAGTCTAGAAAGATCGGCAACCTTAGTGGCATGAGTCTAGAAAGATCGACATCCATGGTAGCGTGAGGCCAAATGACGGTAGCCATAGTAGCGTAAAGCCAGATATTAAGTCCTTCGGGCATGATGTGGCAACCATAGTAGCGTGAGTCCTAAAAGATCGGTGGCCATTCTCGACGTGAATCCCCAAATTTGAAGAAACATTTCGGCAACCTCAGTAGCGTAAGGCTAGAAAGATTTCGACAGCCTTAGTAGCGTGAGTCTAGAAAGATCGGTGGCCATTTTCAGCGTGAATCCCCAAATTTGAAGAAAGATTGGTAGCCAATTTCAGCGTGAATTCCCCAAATTTGAAGAAAGATTTTGGCAACCTTAGTACCATGAGTCCAGAAAAATCGGTGGCCATTTTGAATCCCCAAATTTGAAGAAAGATCGGTAGCCATTTTCAGCGTGAATCCCCCAAATT
The DNA here is from genome assembly GCA_019671005.1 of Hibiscus mutabilis. Classification (NCBI taxonomy): domain Eukaryota; kingdom Viridiplantae; phylum Streptophyta; class Magnoliopsida; order Malvales; family Malvaceae; genus Hibiscus; species Hibiscus mutabilis. The sequence continues at coordinate 31,716,876 of CM033747.1, read as the reverse complement.
TGAAGAAAGAGTTCTGCAGCCATAGTAGCGTGAGTCCAGAAAGATAGATGGCCATTTTCAGCGTGAATCCCCAAATTTAAAGAAAGATCGGTAGCCATTTTCGGCGTGAATCCCCAAATTTGAAGAAAGTTTGGCAGCCATAGTAGCGTGAGTCTAGAAAGATCGGTGGCTATTTTTGGCGTGAATCCCCAAATTCCCATAAAGTTTGGTAGCCATTTTTGGCGTGAATCACCAAATTTGAAGGAAGATTTCGACAGCCTTAGTAACGCGAGTCCAGAAAGATCGGTAGCCATTTTGGCGTGAATCCCAAATACGAAGATAAAGGTTCTTATAGGAAGGGCCTATATTTTTTAGCACTCGCAGCGAGAGGTTCTATATAGGAAGAACCCGTAGCTCCGAGATTTTAGAAGCTAAAGGTTCTATATAGGAAGGACTTGTGGCTCTAGGGCTTGAAAACTAGCAGTTCTATATAGGAAGAACTCTCAGTCGGAAGAATCCTCCCATGACGTAGAAGGTTTTATATAGGAAAAACCCGCAGCATTGAAGGCGAAGAGTCCTATATAGGAAGGATTCCAAGCTTTACCGTATCAGAGTGAAAAGTTCTATATAGGAGGGACTCGTAACTCGAGGCTTCAGAGTGAAAGGTTCTATATAGGAAGAACCCTAACTCTAGGATTTCAAGGTAAAAAGTTCTATATAGGAAGAACTTTCATTCTGAAAGATCCACCCAAGAAAGCGAAAGGTTATATATAGGAAGGACCTGTAGCTCCAAGATCAGAAGGCAAAAAAGTTCTATATAGGAAGGACTTACAAGTTTGAAGAGTTGGTCGGGGAAGAGTGGAAAGTTCCAGAAGAACCTATGATTCTGAAGCCAAGGACAAGGAAGTAGGTCAAAAATGAGTGCTTTTGATCTTTGCTTTGTTCTCGTTTCACAAGAACAATCAAAGAAGGCAACTGTAATCACTCATTTTTGTTAGGGTTTTAGTATTATTAGTACTATTTTAATAGTAATATTATTAATGTAAAATCTATAAAAAAATAAACAATAGTATATATATATATTATTGAAAAAGGAAAAAATACTTTATTAAAAAAAGAAAGCAAAAAGCAAAAAAAAAAGAAATGGGGAGGGGAGTGGAGCGCAAGGATCCACGTCACCCTCCTCACCCCTCACTTTACCTATAAAAGGGGGCGTGGGGGCTTGAAATCACGCCCCACAATTGCAAGCCAAATTTTGGCAAGCAAATCAACTCCCCAATTGGGGGCAGTGCCCTCGGCCCCAGTTGGTTCGATCCAACATTTGATTGGGGTCCTATTTTTGATCCGATCTAGTTAATTTTTGTAGAGGTCGTGGTAGATCTCGGTGGGATTCAGTCGGGGTTCGTCATTCGAGCTCCTAGTTAGGTATATTTTCTTCTCTTTTTATTTGTGTTGTACTATTTATAATTTAATTGAGTATTAGTTAATTTAAAATTGTATTCTTATTTTTTTTAGTTTGTATGTTTATTTATGTTTTAGATTAATATTTTATTTATGGTAGATTTGTTTTTATTTATATGTTAGATTAATATTTATGAATGTTTTAGATTAGTATTTTATTTATGTTAGATTTGTTTTTATTTATGTGTTAGATTAATATTTATGTATGTATGTTTTATATTAGTATTTTATTTATGTTAGATTAGTATTTTATTATGTTAGTATTTATTTATATTTTTATCGCATTGTATTTATTTATATTTGCCATATTTTATGTTGCATTTCGGATATATTATTGTCAATGCGGTGCCCTTTTATTCGAGCATAAACGTGGCCAGTATCAAGCGCAGTGATGGTGGTTTATCGGTTTATTCTTGAATAACGTGGTTCTTAAAATTTACTCGCATTTATAACCAAATTTTAATTTAATCGTCACTTTAATCCGGAAAGTTTAATATTAATAAAGCTGTAATCATTAAAGTACCAATTTTGGGCGGTGTGGGGGTGCTAATCCTTCCCCATCCGTATCCGACTCCCAAACCCAAAGGTTGTCAAATCTCTGGTTTTATGGTGTCCGACCTACCTTATTGGCCGGTGGCGATTCCATTATTAAAGAAAATATGATTTTTTTCTAAAACCCCACAGAATATTTTTCTAATACCCGAAAGACCCCAAACACCTCAAAAAAATTTTAACACAGAAAAGGGATATCGGTACAGATGGCGACTCTACTGGGGACAATTTTTGTTTTTCAAAAACAAATTAGAGTCAAGCTTTTTTTAAATAATTATCGCTTTACTAATATCAGAAGTTCCGGATTAAAGTGACTATTAAATTAACATCCGGTTATAATTGCGCGTTTATTTTAACGCATTTAAAATTTGGCATATAAACCCGTCATTTTTAAGTGGGGGAAAACGCTAATGCTTTCGTGAGGATATCGTTCCTCCGTATGGTCCTAGCAAGTACCTTCGGGGCTCGAGTACCTTATGCTTTCGTGAGGATATCGTTCCTTCGTAGGGGCATAAGCGAATCGGTCCCCCTGAATTGAACTCGGTTGAAAGAAGCCTATAATGGGTGATAATCGAGAGCCTTGCTACTCTTAGTAGAGGACAACAAGGACAATTCGGGTACCTCCTAGAACCAACACTGCATGTAGAGAACATATAGAAACTCACCCTTTTAGAGCCATGTGGATAAACTAGGTGTTTTAGACGGGATGTAAATAGGGTTGTTCAGTTTGTTTATCTTATTTAATTTGCCCTTTTTGTTTATGTATTTAATTATTTTATTCGGTACTAACTCATTTCTTTTTTATTTTATTTTTACTTTACACATACTTTTGTTGCATTAGCATTGCATGACATAAAGGTGTTGGTTCAAGTGGTTTGTCTGATCAGAAATCTTTCATCATGGATAAAAGGTATCTCAAGAACAGCCATCAAACATTGGTCAGAAGTTAACCAGTGGGCCCAAGGTAACAGTTTACCGAGTGAGCGCATAATGCCAGGATATACATACAAGAGCCTACAACAGAATGGCCTATGGGAGCTTAAAGAGATTTGGGAAGGATGGGATCAACAACTACAAGACCTATATTTTGATACTTATGGAGACATAGGACATTTAATGTATGTCCGAGTTAATCAACCTTTGCGTCGAGCCATTTTTCAGTTCCGGAACCTTACTTTTTGCTCTTCACTTTCAACGGACATGACATGATACCCATGGTAGAAGAGTACACAGCCTTGCTCAACAAGAAGAATGTTAAAAACGAGTGGATCTATATGAAGTTGCCAAGGAACTAGAATTATCCATTGAAGCCCAAAACCTTTGCTGGGGTAAGTGACGATTAGGTCAACGGCCTGATTCGGAGTTAAGAAAATAGCCTAGCCTGTGCATGGGAGTGTATCTGAGACATCATACTCGCACACCCGGATGAGGCGATGAAGATGGACATGTTCTTTTTAGGGATATAGGGTTTGATTATTTTCTTGAGGGTTCTTGGAAACATGGACGTAGCCATCTTGGATCTGTTTAAACGTATGAAGCGAAAGGCAAACCCGGTACCAGCGATTTTAACTGAGACTTTCATTGCCTTGAGTGCGACCCAAAAACATGTAGATGAGCATATCTATAGAAGTCTTCTTTTCTGGCTCCAGAATCTAGACCCTTTTAATTCCTATGAAAGTCATTCGAAAGGGTGATTACCAGCGAAATCAATGCCTTTATTTGTATTCATTTTGCATATCATGGCATGGTGTTGATTCAAGAACGGTTCATTTAAAAGGCTTTCAAAATAGAAAAAAGTCTGCTTTGCTGAAAATGATAATATTACAGTATCAAGTTAGGTCGAGCAAACACTAATCGAGAAAGAAGACGGTCCGATAGTAAGGCACGTGCAGCGTAGAGGATCCAGTGTGGACTACAGAACACTAATTTTAAAATCTTCACATTTAACCCTTTGTAAAAATCTCAAAGATTATAATTTAACTCCTTCAAAACAAATTTTGAAAATATTATTATTTTGTTTTGAATTCTTTTCCCTCCTAAAACTTTCAAAAAAACAAAAAAAGCCTAAAAGTTTTATTTTTTAAGTAAGTTAAAACTTTTTGATAATAAAAAAGTGAAATCTTTAAACTAAATGATCTTTGAGAATTTTAATGTAAACCCAAAAGTTTTAAAGACTTTAAGCAGTCCCACTTTGGACCGCTAGGATCCAACCCTATTTAGACGTATTATTCGAAGATCGGTTTGTTTGCACCCAGATCAACGTAAGAAAAATAAAATACTGCATATACTTCACACACAGATCAAACAATACAAGATCAAGACTTCAACTGTAAGAAATGAGCAAGAGATACATAAAGAATCCACAATTTTGAAGATTTGTATAGAAGCTTGAGTTGAAGCCAAGTCAAGACAAGTCGACCCGAAGATTGCCAATTTTGAAAACGAAAATGACCTTTAGGGTGAAAACCTAAAAATGGGCATTCTAGAGCGATCCTGAAAATGAGGAGGAAAGAGTAGTCCGCCTGAGCAAGTTGGCATCAATATCAAACCAAAATACACTAATCTCAAGATACAAAAGAATGAAGTGAACTCTAGGGTAAAAACCCAAAGATAGGCAGTCTAGAGCAATCTAAATAAAAAAAGAAAAAGCAAAAAGAAAAAGAAAAAAGAAAAAAGAAAAAAGAAGAAAGAAAGAAAGAAGAACATTTCATCTGGGCATACCAATCACAATAACTCCCAGAAGTGTACATAATCCTTCATTCAAAGAACTTTGATGGATCAATCATTTTTTTACTGAAAACAAGCATCAATATACAGCCAGAATGCAATGCAGACCAAAAGAAAAAAGTGAGGAAATGAACTCTAGGGTGAAAACCCGAAAACGAGCAGTCTAGAGTGATCCCGAAAAAGAAAAAAGATACTCTATGTCATATCCAGATCATACGAGCACAGAGATACGGCTTCGTCTAACCATGAACCAAAGGCCTACATTACAAGCCTCCAAAGACCATTCTGATCATCCATAGATATCCAAGTTGAATGAGAATGTCTTTAGATTTCATTCTGCATATAAGGGTTAACATTGCTTCAAGGAACATCAAACTTCGAAGTGCTTGATCGACACCCAAATGAGGGAAGAATGAGGCAGGGTGAGTTAGTGAGATTAAGAGAGCCACCTTAAATGGGTTAGAAATTAGGTATAGGATTGTGCCTCTTGAAAGCCTAATAAACTAGAATAAACTATACATTTGTGTATATCTCCACAATAGTCAAGATCTTCTAAATATGCGCTTCATTAGAGTCGATCTCTGGCAATTTGAAGCAGATGTGCTGTGGTGTTTGATATTTTGAGGGAAAACATGTTTTAAAAGGTTTGACATTTTCTCCCAAAGTTTTTATGTTTACCATTTCCCTCAGACACTAGTTTTTAAAATGTGTGGCAATACTTCGAATTTTGTTTACCATTCTCCAAACATTAATTTTAAAAAATGTTTGGCTTTTAAAAAAAGAAGAAAAGAGGGAAAAAAGATGTCTACCATTTATTTCAAACAATTTTTTTTTAAATTTTTGGTCTTCTCTCCAAGTTGTGATTTTCAAAATGACTGTTATATTTTCAAACAATCATTATTTTTTGTATTGAAATATACATAAGTAAATTGCCTTTTGCATTACTTTAAAAAATGAATGATGATGAGATTTAAAGCATAGAGACCGAGAGTTAGTTCCCATCGAAATGCTACGAGAAAATCAAGGATGAGCTCAGGGGATGGAAGCATTTTTGCTCACCCAGTGATTAGAAATAGACCAAGGCTCTGTGTGATGGGTCAGAAAATTTGAAGCAGTGGAGCCCGTGATTGAATTGGGCAATGCCAAGCGAAGAAGGTGACAAGGGTTCTTATAAGAATAATATAAGGACCAGAAGATCATTTATGAAGACAGGTGATAACCCCGAAGACAAGAAAGCCTTCCGCATGAAAGATTTGAAAGCATGTTAATTCAGATTCGGAGTGATTGATCAAATGAGGATTTAAGAGCATACAGTGAAGAAGTAAAGAGATGAAGAAATCTGAGGAACGACCTTTTAGGGTGTAAGACTTTAGAACAGAAAAAGATTGAAATAAAAAAGAGAAAAAAAAAAGAAAATGAGAGAAATGAGAAAAAAAAGAAAAGAAAAAGAAGAAAAAGAAGAAAGTATTACATTACATGCATCATATAGATAGAGGCATGTCAATTTTTGCTTGTTTTAAACAGGTATTTAAAGAATTTTCTAAAAGTTTGAAGAAGTAGATTTCATTAAAGAAAGAAGGATTACGACAGCCATAGTAGCATGAGGCTAGATGACGGTAGCCAAAGTAGCGTAAAGCCAGATATTAAGTCTTTTGGGCCATCAGTAAGACCTTCGAGCATGATGATAAGATATTCGGGCCACCAGTAAGTCTTTCGAGCATGGTGATAAGTCCTTCGGGCCATCAATAAGTCTTTCGGGCATGATGCGACGACCATAGTAGCGTGAGGCCAGATGTCGACAGCCATAGTAGCGTGAGGCCAGATGACGGTAGCCAAAGTAGCGTAAAGCTGGATATTAAGTCCTTCAGGCCATAAGTAAGACCTTCGGGCATGATGATAAGACCTTCGGGCCACCAGTAATTCTTTCGAGCATAGTGATAAGTCTTTCGGGCCATCAATAAGTCTTTCGGGCATGATGCGACAACCATAGTAGCATGAGGCCAGATGTCGGTAGCCATATTAGCGTGAGGCCAGATGACGGCAGCCAAAGTAGCGTAAAGCTGGATATTAAGTCCTTCGGGCCATCAGTAAGACCTTTAAGCATGATGATAAGATCTTCGGGTCACCAATAAGTCTTTCGAGCATCGTGATAAGTCTTTCAGGCCATCAATAATTCCTTCGGGCATGATGCGACAACCTTAGTAGTGTAAGTCCAAAAAGATCGGCAGCCTTAGTAGCGTGAGTCCAGAAAGATCGGCAACCTTAGTGGCGTGAGTCTAGAAAGATCGGCAGCCATAGTACCGTGAGGCCAGATGACGGCAGCCATAGTAGCGTAAAGCCGGATATTAAGTCCTTCGGGCATGATGTGGTATCCATAGTAGCATGAGTCTAGAAAGATCAGTGGCCATTCTCGGTGTGTATCCCCAAATTTAAAGAAAAATTTGGCAGCCTCAGTTGCGTAAGGCCAGAAAGATTTGGGCAGCCTTAGTAGCGTGAGTCCAGAAATATCGGTGGCCATTTTTGGCGTGAATCCCCAAATTTAAAGAAAGATCGATAGCCATTTTCGGCGTGAATTCCCTAAATTTGAAGAAAGATTTTGGCACACTTAGTAGCGTGAGTCTAGAATGATCGGTGGCCATTTTCAGCGTGAATCCCCAAATTTGAAGAAAGATCGGTAGCCATAGTAGCATGAGTCCAGAAAGATAGGTGGCCATTTTCGGCGTGAATCCCCAAATTTGAAGAAAGATCGGTAGCCATTTTCGGCGTGAATCCCCAAATTTGAAGAAAGTTTGGCAGCCATAGTAGCGTGAGTCTAGAAAGATCGGTGGCTATTTTTGGCGTGAATCCCCAAATTCCCATAAAGTTTGGTAGCCATTTTTGGCGTGAATCACCAAATTTGAAGGAAGATTTCGACAGCCTTAGTAACGCGAGTCCAGAAAGATCAGTAGCCATTTTGGCGTGAATCCCAAATGCGAAGATAAAGGTTCTATATAGGAAGGGCCTATATTTTTTAGCACTCGCAGTGAGAGGCTCTATATAGGAAGAACCCGTAGCTCCGAGATTTCAAAAGCTAAAAGTTCTATATATGAAGGACTTGCGGCTCCAGGGTTTGAAGACTAGCAGTTCTATATAGGAAGAACTCTCAATCGGAAGAATCCACCCATGACGCAGAAGGTTTTATATAAGAAAAACCCGCAGTGTTGAAGGCGAAGAGTCTTATATAGGAAGGACTCCAAGCTTTACCGTCTCAGAGTGAAAAGTTCTATATAGGAGAGACTCGTAACTCGAGGTTTCAGAGTGAAAGGTTCTATATAGGAGGAACCCTAACTCCAGGATTTCAAGGTAAAAAGTTCTATATAGGAAGAACTTTCATTCCGAAAGATCCACCCAAGAAAGCAAAAGGTTCTATATAGGAAGGACCTGTAGCTCCAAGATCAGAAGGTAAAAAAGTTCTATATAGGAAGGACTTACAAGTTTGAAGAGTTGGCCAAGGAAGAGCGGAAAGTTCCAGAAGAACCTATGATTCTGAAGCCAATGACAAGGAAGTAGGTAAAAAATGAGTGCTTTTGATCTTTGCTTTGTTCTCGTTTCACAAGAACAAGCAAAGAGGGGCAGCTGTAATCACTCATTTTTTTCCGAGTTTTAGTATTATTAGTACTATTTTAATAGTAATATTATTAATGTAAAATCTATAAAAAAAATTCAAAAAATAGTATATATATAATATTAAAAAAAGGCAAAAATTAGTTTATTAAAAAAAGCAAAAAGCAAGAAAAAATAAAAAAAAATAATAAAAAGGAAGGGGGTGGAGTGGAGCACAAGGCTCCACGTCACCCTCCTCACCCCTCACTTTACCTCATATTTTGGATCCGATCTAGTTAATTTTTGTAGAGGTCGTGGTAGATCTCGGTGGGGTTCATTCGGGGTTCGTCATTCGAGCTCCTAGTTAGGTATATTTTCTTCCCTTTTTATTTGTGTTGTAATTTTTATAATTTAATGAAGTATTAGTTGATTTAAAATTGTATTCTTATTTTTTTAGTTTGTATGTTTATTTATGTTTTAGATTAGTAATTTATTTATGTTAGATTTGTTTTTATTTATGTGTTAGATTAATATTTATGTATGTATGTTTCATATTAGTATTTTATTTATGTTAGATTAGTATTTTATTTATGTTAGATTAGTATTTTATTATGTTAGTATTTATTTATATTTGCCATGTTTTAAGTTGCATTTCGGATATATTATTGTCAATGCGGTGCCCTTTTATTTGAGTGTAAACGTGGCCAATATCAAGCACAGTGATGGTGGTCTATCGGTTTATTCTCAAATAACGGGGTTCTTAAAATTTACTCGCATTTATAACCAATTTTTAATTTAATCGTCACTTTAATCCGGAAAGTTTAATATTAATAAAGCGGTAATTATTAAAGTACCAATTTTGGGCAGTGTGGGGGTGCTAATCCTTCCCTATCCGTAACTGACTCCCGAACCCAACGATTTTCAAATCTCTAGTTTTATGGTGTCCGGCCTACCTTAATGGCCGGTGGCGACTCCGTTATTAAATAAAATACGATTTTTTTAAAAACCCTACGGAATATTTTTCTAATACCCGAAAGACCTCCAAACACCTTAAAACTCGTTTTTAGCGAAAGAATGACATCGCTACAAGGAGAAGAAGAAGCAAGAGAAGAAGGAAGTGGAGAAGAAGATACGAATTTCTCTAAAGCTTCATATGAAGAGACCGATTTGAGTGAGGAAGAAGATAAAGAAATGACTATGCTAGCCAAGAGATTCACAAGGTTCATGAAATTCAACCGGGAAAGAAAGTTCCAACGGAGATAGGGTTTCAAGAACAAGTCAAAAGAAGAAGAGAAGAACCAAATTGTTTTCTATGAGTGTAAAAAGTTGGGGCACATCAAGTTCAATTGTTCCTAACTAAAGAAGAAGAAGAAGGTCAAGGCACATGTAGTCACTTGGAGTAATGAGGACTCATCCAATGAGGAGGAGCAAGAAGTAGTTAACCTTTGTCTCATGGCATTGAAGGATGATCCTAAGGTAACCTCAAACTTATCTACTTTTGATTTTACATTTGATGAGCTTCAATAAGCTTATGATGAGTTGCAAGAGGTTTTGAAAAGAATCAATTTTGAGAAACCAATTTTGAAAAATAAAAAAAATAATTTCCGATTTGAAAAACCAATATGATTCTTTATCCAAAAACAATATGGAGTTGAAAGGAAGGTTGTGAATATGTAAGATAAACAAAAAGATTTTGAAAAGAAAAACCAATACTTGCATAACTTACTTTCAAGAGTCCAAGATGATCACCAAAAGGAAGTGGGAAATCTTAAAGCTTCTTTGAACAAAGTTGGGATATCTTGCCTTAAAAAAGGGGATCATTCAAAACCCAACCATGTGAAAAGAAACTTTAATAGACACAAACATAGAGGCTTCCAAAGGGACTCTTATGGTAAGAAATTTGAAGTGTTTGGGTTCCTAAGAAACTAGTTGCTTCTAACAATGTTGATGCTATTGCTTCTTAGATTTCCAAGGATACCAAGATTTTTGGAACTAATACTCATGGACCCAATAGAATTTGGGTACCAAAAATCAAGACTTGATTCTATGTTTGTAGGGGGAGCATTGCTACAAGGCCAAAACTTCAAGTGCAAACTCATGGTACCTTGATAGTGGATGCTCGAGACATATGACCAGAGACAAGAGTTAATTCTTGAAGCTAAAACAAAAAAATGGAGTAGTAACTTTTGATGACAACTCCAAAGGCCATATTTAAGGAATTGGTTCTACTGGTAATCGCTCTTCTATACTCATTGATAATGTTCTTTATGTAAACAGTCTTAAGCATAATCTTTTAATCATAAGCCAATTATGTGATAAAGGTTTCAATGTCATGTTCGATTTAAATGGTTTCAAAATCATTGAAAATGAATATAACAAAATTATGCTTATTGGTGATCGTATAGGAAATATTTACATGGTGCATTTTGATGACATTCATATTTCACATGGATGTTTTGTTGCAAAAGATGAGCATAATTCATGGTTATGGCATAGAAAACTAGGACATGAAAGCATGAGTGTTTTGGAAAAATTGATTTCAAACGATCTAGTAAGACGTTTGCCAAAAATAAAGCTTTCTATTGACAAATTTTGTGATGCATGTGCTAAAGGCAAACACAAAAGAGTCTCTTTTAAATCCATTAACAATGTTTCTGCAAGTAGAGTTTTACAATTGATCCATATAGATCTTTTTGGCACTATTAGAACTATGAGCTTGGGTGGAAAACAATATGCTTTTGTTTTAGTTGATGATTACTCTAGATTTACTTAGGTTCTCTTTTTAAGTACCAAGGATGAGGCTTTAGAAAAATTCATCACGTTTTCAAAAGTAACCAAAATAATATTGGTTACTCCATTTCTCATGTTAGGAGTGAACATGGAATCGAATTTCAAAATCTTGGTTTTGAAGAGTTTTGTAACTCAAATGGGATTACCCATAATTTTTTGGCTGGTAATTGTTGTGCTCAAGTCCTTTGGATAAAGCAACAACTCTTAGATTACGGAATTGATATAGTTACCATCCCCTTAAAGTGTGACAATACTAGTGCTATTTGTCTCACTAAGAATCTTGTTAACTCATCAAAAGCTCTACTTTTCTTGTATATATTGTCATGCTATTGCTTGAATTTGAGTACATATTTGTGCATTTTGCCAGTAGATTCATACATTTGCATCTAGGAGTTAATGAGTGTACAGTTTTTCACTGCCAAAGTGAATGGGTGGTTTTCTTGCTATGGTGGGTAGTTTAGCATGTCAGGAGCAGTTAGAGCAGAAGAGAAATGCAATGTGCAATTGGCAAAAGCAGGAAGAAAAAATGCCAAGCTCGGTTGGCAAAAAAAGAAAGTCTGATGCCCGGTCAGTTAGCTGTGAGTCAACGCCAGGTCAGGCCTAATTCAAAAAGAAGATAATGCTCCTCCAATGGTGCGTAACAAACTTTCAAACCAAACCCTAATTAGGGTTTCCACGAGCGCCTATATAAAGAAGTCCATCGATTGAGCAATGGAGGCTGTGCTGGGAGAAGAAAGTGAGGATAGATGCAGACCAAGGTTCGACTAGGCAGTCTAGCCGAAAGCTCTAGATTCATTGAAAGGCTGCATCGACGGATCTTATTCTCTTGTCTATTTCTCTTAGTTTTATTTCTAATTTGGCTTAATTGAATTTTTACAAGAATGGCAAACTAGTAAATAAAAACTAGTTGGAGGGAAAATTGGTTATTTTGCCCTAATGGCATTTTCGAAATACTTAAAAAGTTACAAGGGCATTTTTGGAAGAAGAAAATGGAAGATTTAATCTTGGCCCTTGATTGATGATAAGATCAATCTCAACCATTGGATTAAAAAGGCATTTTAGTAATTTCACTATCGAAATGAATTTAAAATTCATTTATACAAGACAAGTCGCCAAATTGGATTAAAAACAAAAGATGAAGACCATTCTTCATCCATGGAATTTCGAAAATGAGAGGGGAAAAGAGAGGAAAATTTCCAAGCTCGATTCAAGCCCCGAAACTCGATTTTCAGGTAATTTCTTCAACTACAAAGTTGTTCTACTCTTCAAGCTCTATCTTTTAGTGTAAATAATTCATGGAAAACATGCTTGATTGATGAGAATTTTGCATGAGAAGAAATTAGGGTTTATGGAAAAAGTTTGGGGCTTTTGGAATTTTATGATAAAAGTTAAGTTGAAATTAAGTTGTTATGATGATAAAATCATGTTATTGAGTTGAGATTTAAACCCTACATATTTTAGTTTGTATGAAGATGATTAGGGTTTATGGATTCAAGTTTGATTTAGGGTTTGTGATGTTGGATAAATAATCTAGTAAGCTTGAATTTGTTATTTGTAAGCAAAACCCTAAATTAAAGGTATAGGGACCATTTCAGCAATTCTGAAAGTTAGAGGACTAATCTGAATTTTTATGATTTTGAAGTGCATTTACGTTATTATTGAAGATAGAGATGTGAAATTGAAGTTAGAATGTTAAATCGATGTTGAATCGAATTAGTGACCATTTTGACAAATTATCAAAGTTAAGTGACCAATTCAGAAATGAGGTTTTAGAGAAGGACTAAGTCTGATTTTATTTGAAATAATAGAATTTAAGTAGTAATGTTGATTTGAGGACTAATTTGCAAAGTTAAGAAGCTTGAATCCTTATCTTTGCATTTTTAGTGACTATTTCGGAAAGAACGAAAAATTAGAGGGAATTATTTTTTAATAATTATTTGATGAAGAAAGTGATACATTAGTGGTTTGAATCAAGTAAGGGGACCAAATTGACAATTAGCAAAGTAAGGAGAAATTGGTATAAAGTTTGAAGTTATTTATGAAAGTTGTGTAGGAAAACTGGATTTGGTAGTAAGTTTGAAAATTCACCATAAATTCTACAAAAATGGTTAGATAGTGAATTTTATATTGATGTAATGATTTATTCTTCTAGTTTTGTTTAAAATAAACGGTGATTGATTTCAATTCATATATCAAAAGATAATAATTTTTAAGTGATGAAAGGTCAGAAAATAGAATAGCAGTTTGTTCCGAAATTCAATACTGGAATTCGACTTTGAAAATTTGCCATAAATTTTACAAATTGAATCTGGGTTATTAGTTTATATGGTTGAAAAGCTTATCGAATCTAGTTTCGTTTCCAACAAACGGAAACTGATTTCAAGTTCCGGGTTAAAATATATAAATTTTTAATCGAATGAAGGTCAAAAAAATTACAGAATAGTTTCTGTGAGGACAACCCTGTAATCGGGAGTTTGATGAATTTTCATAATTTTTTTAGATTTTATTAAATTTTGTGGCTTATACCGTTAGAACCGTTATCGAATCTAGTTTTTACGGTATAAAGGAGATTAAGATTCAGTATGTATTCTGCCCTGTAGAAGTAAATCTTTGATGGTAGTGCAAGTTGACAAAAAATGGAAATTGAGACAATTTGTGTCTAATGTTGGTTAGCAAGCTTGGAGGAATTATTTGAAGATTAAAATGGTCATTAGGGACCAAAAATGAGTTTGTGAACAATATAAGGAAGGAAAGAAATTTATGGAAAATTTTTATGTTGAATTATTAAATAGCTTAATTGAAATATTGTTAAAAATGAATCTAACAAATGTTATTTATATTCATGTGATAAATGAAGTTGGATCCGAATCAAAAGAAGGTTCGAGATACTATAAAGGAAATGATCAATAGAGCTTAGTGAGGCATATTAATAAATGGCCAAGGTGAGTGCATTTCTATATGTATGTTTTATTAGAAAGGGGAAGACTTGTGATAAGTCGACTCATGATTAAAATTGACATTGCATTACTTTATAATACGTGATATGATGCATGACTTGACACGACAAGCTTGATGGAGTACAAGGTACGAACTATTGTTTGCATAAATATGATGCATTATGCTTACTTGAATTACATGATAGTGATGATACATGATTCATATGACAATATGATACATGAATTACATGAATAATGATAAGATTAAAATGAAACAAGTAACCACCTTGGGGACCCACGCCCTTAGTGTTGCACTTGGGGATCCACGCCCATGGTGCCAGGAGCACTAAATAGATGCGATTATAAGGAACAAAGAACGTCCTTTTATGAGGAGCAAAGAGCGTCCTCGGGTACGTACTCAAGTATTAAGGCTATGGAGTCTTAAAGGACTTTTCAGCCAGTATCCAAGGCTGTGGAGTCTTAAAGGACTTTCCAGCCAGTATGATCACAAGACGATTATATGAAAAAGATGATATGCAAATGATTGCATAATGAAAACATGACCATAATAGAATACATGTTATGCAAATAATGTCATAAAGAAAGCATGACCATGATAGAGCACATGATATGTAAATTGCATAATGAAAGCATGTCCATGATAGAGAATATATTATGCAATAATAACATGATTTATATGATAGTTATGATACATGACATATGTACATTGTGATATACTTGCCATGCTATAGAGAAAACGAAATGCACTTTTATATATGACATGTTGTATTACATTATTTCATGTTTTTAAAATAAATAAGTTTAACTGCCTCACTAAGTTCGTACTTAGTGTGTGATTGTTTCACACGTAGGTTAAGTCGGAGCACTTAAAGATGAGTCAAGCATGTTGTTCAAGCTACAATCTGCAGAACATCGGTAAGACATTCTAAATTATGACAATCTCTAGTGGGCATGTAAACCATTTACTTACTGATAGTATATGATTCATTAAATTGAATTATAATGATAGTCTGAATAATCAGCTAGACGATAAATCGTATAGGGATAAAAAAATTAAGCTCAACTTTCAGTAGCATGTTTAAGTAACATATATAATGTATATTCAACTACGAGTATACGTTATGGGTGCTACAGCTAAGGTAGTGAATGTAAACCTTGTTGAGAAGGTTGAACTATTATAAATCTTGTGTCCCAATTTTTATTGCCTTTCCATTTGCTTCCACCAAAATTTTTATTTGCCAATTCACTCCCTATTGGCCTTTTGCAATTGATTGTTCATCCCATCATTCTTTAATGGCCTAATCTTTTAAGTTTTAACATGTAATTATTATATACATTGCAATCATATCAAAGGTTACAACTTACAACCAAGTTAGTTTTCTTAGAACATTAGATCTAATTTAATATATATTTGGCTTAAGGGTGTAAGAAGCCCTTGAATTTAAAAAAAATCAATTAAGCCCCTGATTTTTTTTTTTTGCACCCAATTAAGCAATTGAACCAAGAGATTTAATCAATTAAGCCCTTGAACCAAGAAATTGAATCGATTAAGCCTTTTGACCAATTTTGACTATTAAATCTTGACAGATGTTTTTGGACATGTTGGTGCAGTGCATCGTGTCACAATGTTTCCACTTGACATTTTTAGTAAAAAAATCTTTAAAAGTTCTAAAAACCTTATAAAATTTATAAAATAATATTTTTTGAAAAATATGTAAATACAACATGATAAACCTATAGTGTATCATGTGTTAGTAATATTTTATGGGGTTTATTAATGTTTTTTTTTTCAAAAGTTAAGGCTTCTTACAACTTTAAGCTTATATATATCTTAAGTTTAATTGGGAACACTTTACCGGGAATTCTTATCATTTTTTTCGAAAAGAAATGAGGCCGAAGCCGGTACATCAGACGTTCATACGAACATGAAGAGGGCCATGAATGTCACGGTACAAAATATCTATCAAGGAAGCCAGAGGAGCAGCAAAAGTACGTAGAGGGCTATCTTGTTGAATAGCGAGCTTGGCAATGTGATCAGCAGCAAAATTTGCTTCTCGGCGAATGCACTCAAAGTCGACAAACCAAGCATTAGAACATAGGTTGGCTATGTTGCGAACAAGAGTAAAGGGGCTCTCCAAAGATGGGGAGAGAGGAGATCAAAGACATCAGTGTTGTCGGTCTGGATCAAGATCCTGTCGAAACCATTAAACGAAGCTAGTGAAAAAAGGGAGATTTAAAGTTTAAGGTTCGAAAAAAATGGGGGGATTTAAGGGAGCAAGTGGATGCTACTTTAGGTATTGGCATCAAACGTCAGGCGGTTACTGGTTGGAACTTGAGAATCAAATCCATGACTTTGTACATTAATATATATATATATATATATGAGATATAATCCAGTTACGCAGTGTAAATTTTTTAAGTTTTACACGTATTTTGATAGTTGGTTGGGTGAAACGGATGGCTGAGATGAACAGTAGAATATGTGAAGATTATCACTTAGGAAAAAAGTAAGGAGTTAATTTCACCCATCAATTTTCTCCATTCAACGATCCAAAAATCGTGTAAAACTTAAAAGCTTTTACATTGTGTAAGTAGATTCTAACGTGCTAACACTACATATATTCATTCGTTCATTCATCTAGTAAGGTCCAAATGTCCCCAACACTTGTATACTTTTCCCATCATCTTCACCATCTTTTCTTGTTCCAGAAAAACGAATTGCCCTTTTAACTGTTTGTTTTACCTCTTTACACCACGCCAGAGGTTGAGACTCCATGATTATAACCAATATATGTATATATATACATTCGAGACTAATCTTTATCTAATCGAGAGTGATTAAGATAAAGTCTTATCAATAAGTAAATTTCGTCACAAAAACACGATCATTATCACATCAACCAACAACCTGGTAGTCTATATATAATCAATTGTTCATGCATGAACAAAACATGCTTTCCATTCCGAGATTCAAGCAGAAGTAAGTGCCAAAAACGTGTAAACAAATGTAAAAACGTGACCCAACAGTCAACATGCTTTTGCTAGGGATCCATCAATTACCTTGACCGCAACATATCTATCTATCCAAGTTTTAAACAACTCAATAAATCATTAAATATGTACATTACATAACACAAAGTTCTAAAAATTCAAATATATATGTACCCAAGGACAGAGGGACATGGCTCGGGAGGGGATCATGCCCCTCAACTCAAAAAAAATACTTTTATGATATGGAATTTTTTTTAAAAATGAACTATTTACATATTTGCCCTCTCACATTTTAAATATTTAAGTTTACCCTCACTTTTAAATTATGGCTCTGTTACTGTATGTACATTGTATACCTAACACGTAGCACTGATTTACTAGCAATGTACGTGATGACATTTGCTTGATATTTATGAAACCCGGTTTTAGGTGCATTGGAATCCTGTCATGTCATCATCTATTTACAAAAGTAGGTTTCAAACAAAGTTTAGAGTTCCCGGGTTTTTTTTAATAGATAAGCATTTGTTTTCTATTGTTCGAGACATCAATCAGGCTCCTACAGTATTACATTGGAGTTTCTATGTGTATCAAATAAAAGTATATACCCGATATTGTGAATTAAGTTGGAAAGAACATCTTTGTAGTATTCGATATAGATTATTGAATCAATAATTATACAAAAAGATTACTGAATCAATAATTATACAAAAAACGAGTGTGTGGTGGCGGATGGGATCGTCGTATGGAAGTAAAAGGGAAATGAATGCACGTAGAAGTCGTAAGGCACATTGGTTGCATTAGAGAGAAAGGTAGGGCATGGAGTTTGGATATCGTCCTTATAATTATTTTTATATTACATCTTCATCCCAAAAGGATTGTATTACAAATAAGTATCTAATGTATGTCAATATTTTTATTTAGATATCTAAAGTTTTTTCATCAAAATAAATTCTTAAAGTTACTTTTTAGTCAAAATAGGTAATAAAGCGTTTATATATATATATATATATATATATATATATATATATAAACGGAATCGATTCTGCACGAGGATATGGACTTTAGGATCATATTCCATAGGATTGTACTTAACATGTAGCAGTTGGCTTTTATTTAGATTGCCATGATCGGTTTAGTTTCGTGAATTAGGGTTTAATCTATTATTAGGGGTGTTTAAAATCGGACCAATAGGTACCCACTGGCCGAATAAGCTCATAGTGCAAGTTAAAAAAATGAAAAAGAAGATGAAATATAGTAATAATGTAATAGTGATATTAGACTTATTGGGCCTTTGGGTACCTATTGGGCATTTGGGTACCCATTGGGCCAGTTTTGAATACTCATATCTATTATCATGTGTACTCTTTTTTTTTCTGAGTATAATCATGAGGTTTTTAATGAGGCACATGGTAATATATTTTTTCACAAAAAAGTATATATATATATATCATCTAGGTTCCTAAAATTTGATATGTGACATTGATTAAAAATACATTATGTTCTTATTTTGACAAAAGTATACTTTAGGTACCTACTTTAACCAAAAAAAAAAACTTTAAGTACATATTTTGACCAAAAAATATTTTAATTACATAAATACAAAAATTAATACACTTTAGATACTTATTTACAATACAAGACAATCACAAAAGCAACCTTTACATCGGATCTCCTCAAATATTGCATTGCCTCCCCTTCCTAATCCATCTCTCTCACTTCTATTATTACTATTATTATTATTATTATTATTATTATTATTATTATTATTATTATTATTATTATTAAAAGTAAGATAAGGTGGAAGGATATCGATTATTTCTTTTATTTATTAAGTATAAATCAAAGATAATTAACTATTTAAATGCACTTAAATTCAAAGTTTTGAAATTGCTATAATAACAACAATGCGAACTAAAATTAAAATTCGATCAATTTAAATTCATTTTGTCTCTAAATAATTTTTTATTTTATATTCTCCGAGTTGTAAAGTATGTGTACGAGAATGTGTTTTTCAATTATATCAAAATATTTTTTAAAATGTTAAAAATGTAATCTCATCTAAATTTGATAGAAGGTCGTATATCCCTATGGCTTAGCCAGAATCTCAAAATTTTGCTGACCATTGAATCTCATTGGACCACATCCACAATGACATTACACAGAGCAACAATGCAGTTTCTCAAAATGTCTTATTCAGTCTTGTGGGAATATCATTTTCATCCCCTCCAATTGCACACCATTAGCTATTTCTTTTTCCCACTAAAAAGATAGTAGCATAACCTAAAACAAGATTCGAGACTTAACTCAATTGATTCGTACAATCATCATTGGCAGATAATATTCAAAATGACTGATTTATGAATCTTAACATTAACGTACAAAGACAATCTTTTTCGTAAAGATAAATAAGGTCTGTGACATTATATATGGTCAACACGATTATAAATGTATTATTTCGGAAGTATAAGCTCGAAATGTATAGTATTGAAGAGTAGTTTTGTGTTGACAATAAAGACCCAAAAATAAGAGAAAGTGATGGAAGAGACGAGATAGAGAAGGAGAGGCTGCATTTGCCCTTTGTTGTGTGCATAGGGTCATGTAAATAAATAAATAAATAAAAGTATTGGGGAGATGGTGAAAGGGGCCATTTTGTTAGTGATAAATGGAAGTAGCCTTCATCCTCTCTGGATTTGTTCCCACGAGTTCTGAGTACCATATCTACTACCACCACTATAATAAATATAATACGAGAATTTTGATTAAAAAATATTATAAATATTACATGGAATTAATAAGACATAAATATATTGAGATTTACTTATTGACTTAATAGTAAATGATGTTTATATTATCCTATTTTGTATGGGTTTGAATCCTGATAAGAAAATATAATACCTATTTATTTAATTAAAAAATAAGATGTAAACATATTAAAACTTATTTAATTTACTTATTAACATCTTGAAATCAACTTAAGTACAACTGTCAAATTTTATATAAATATATAATTAGGGGCGTATCCTTTAAGGAACCGGTAGGGGCCACGACCCTCAAAATTTTGAGAAATTTAAATTTTGCACCTAAAATTTATGAAAATTTTAACTTAGCCCCCTCAAAATTTTTAAAAATTCATATTAAGCTTCAAAATTTTTTAATATTTTTTAATTAGGTTCCCTCTCAAATTTTTTAAATTTTTTGTTAAATATCTCAAAATTATTAAAAACAATAGTTAAACCCTCAAATTTTTTTGTAACACCCTTAATGTATATTCGTAGACTGAATATACACTAAAAATGTTACTGAGTTATTAAGAAAACTTGACTTGGAGAGTTTTTTTAATTACTAAACTTTGTCTTGTTGTTTAACCCTTCCTCAGTTTTAAATTTGAAAACTGCATCAGTCTATAGCAGTTAGTTTAAACCATGAATTGTTTTAGAAAATTTATAAATATGTTATTATAATAAAAATATAATTCAGGGAGAAAACTATGTACCCTACCTAGACCCTTTTCTTGATTTTAAAATTTCTACGTTATTAGGGTTAAACTAGATTTAACTATGTCATAAATCTTAATCATTTGTAGTAAAACCAAATTCTGAGTCCCTACACTCGTAATTAATATGTAAACACATTATAACTTAAGTTCACAAAACATTTGCATCTTTTAAACCCACATACATACGAGTACATGCCCACTAGATATCAACCATAATTTAAGATGTACATACCGTGCTTACTAATGTAACTTGACTTTCCAATTAATAGCTCCTTCATGCCCTTCTACGTGGGAGAACCTACGTGTGAAATAACACACGCTAAGTACGAACTTAGTGAGGCAATAATCTTATTTAACAATTATAAAGTAAAATAATACTTATTTTATGATATCATATCAAATTCTCTACCTAAGATAGGATAGTACTATCAAGGTTTCCATAGTCTCTAGATATTGAAGTGCATGTCATAAAATTTCTAACTTATTCATGGTTCCAGTACTCTATCGTCATCAAGTAAATTATAAGCATAGCATAAATCACATATATAATATTTTTCGTAAACATAACATAATTCACATACATAGCATGATTCACATTCATGACATAGTTCATATACATAACATGATTCATATTCATAGCATGATCTATTTATGTAACATGATTCTCATACGTGGCATATTTCATTTGCATGACATGAATTTCATATGTGGCATGATTCATATACGTTATATAATCTGTATACATGGCATGATTCATATGCATAGCATATTTCTTATGTATGTGACATACTTTATATACATGGCATAATTCATGTACTTGGCATAATTCATATACATGTCATGATTCGTATACTTGACATATTTCTTATACATAGCATGGTTCATGTTCATGACATGTTTCATATACGTAACATGATTTATTTATATGACATGATTCATTATCATTGCCCAAAGTATGTTATATGAGATCAAGGTATGCGAGTCATCTTGATATGACACCGAAGTGTCAAACGTAAACGTAAAGATGAATACGTACTCGGGGACGCTCTTTGCTCCCCATAAACATAAGGCACCTCGACAATGCACTCGGGCACAGTGGGCGTAGATCCCCAAGGTGCGGCACCTCGACAGTGCGCTCGGGCACAGTGGGCGTAGATCTCCAGGGCACGTGTGACATAATCATTTTGCCACAATTTTTGTTTAATAACATGAACATAAGGGTGCAGCTGCTAAAGACTCTATGACATGCCAACTATACCATGGACGCTCATATTCAATACTTGGGCATTTCTTTTATTACCAATCAATTATCATCAATCATATAGATAGGAAATTTATATTCATATTTCATCGTAATTGTTCATGGTAATCATAAATCATCATAATTAATTATATAAATAGACATTTCATGTTTCATGCTTCAACATAAATGTTCATGGTAAACATAGATCTTCATATAAATAAACATTTCATATCTCATGTATGCATAATGCATCATCATGTATGCAAACAATCATTCGTACATAGCATTTCGTCAATCTTGCCATGTCGAGCAAAGTATTATAGCACATATTATAGAGAAATAAAATGCCATTATATAGAAATATAATATTATCTTAAATTTAAGGTTGACTACTTGTAAGTCTTCCTATTTGCATTTTAAAACATGTAAATGCACTCACCTGAGCCATGAATAGTATGACTCACTAAGCTTACTCGAAGTTCTTATCTTTCTTTTTATCATTGGTTCTCTTTCGATCTCTTTTAAAATGTATAAGACCAATCAAACATATACATTACCATTCTCGCATTCGATTTAAATCTAACTAGCTAACTTGATTCTTAAGCATAACTATTCGAATATAATTTTTTTCTAAAAATTTCCCTAATATTTTACATTATTGAAGAAATGGTCCTTAGGTCTTTAGTGACCATTTTGAACATTTAACAATTGTCCAAACCCATTTTTGAACAATTCCATAATTAATTATTTATTTTGGACTATTTCCTTCTTAGTCCTTCAACATTATAAAAGTGACACTTTAGTCACTAAATTGCTTTTGTACATTAAATTAATGTACAATTAAACCTTTCACTTAATTCTAATATCCTTATACATTTTCCTTTAACTTCCAACTTTATTCAATTTAGTCCCTAATCAACCTTTCATTTCGAATTTGGTCCCTCATGTTTTCCTTTCTTGATATTTATGACCTTCAACTTTCATAACATGCTTAAATCTTGAATTCTATCAATTTTCTATAAATTCAAGACCAAACCCTAATTTTTTACTAATTTGCCAAATTTATCCTTGAATTTCCAAAAAAATTCAATTTGGTCCCCAATCACCAATTCAAGATAATTTGATCATATTATCAAAAATCACTCCACAATCCCTCTTCAAAACAAAATTTCATAAACATTTCCTTTATTTCTTCAAATTCCCGAATAGGTCCAAATTTTTCCAAAAATGTTTAATTTGGTCCTAAATTATCAATTCAAGCTTGAAACTTCATTTTCTATTCATTTCCATCATCAATTAAATTTTGACAATTTAGTCCCTAATATTCCATAAAAATTCGAATTGGTCCCTAATAGGTATTTAATCTTCAAACATCAAAATTAAGTTCTAACATCAACATAAAGCTTCAAACAACTTAAATCCTTCAATATCATCATCAATTCTCAAACCCTAACAAATCCCTAAATTTCAATATTAGGGTTTACATCTTCCAACATGAAATTAACTTGATTTCAAGCTTGTTTTCATCAAAATTAATCTTAATTCATCATCTACTACAATAATTCTAATAAAATTTTTATGAAACCCTAATTTCTCTCTCTTCAAACCCTAACTTAAAATTCATAATTCCATGAAATTTTACTATCAAAACATAGAGAATGAAGAGTAGACCACTTTACCTTAAACAACATTGCTTGAATTCTTGATCAAAAGCCTTGAAAATGGCTAGGAAAAAATTTTGGTATATTTCTCATATTTTCTTCCTTGTTTCGAACAACATGAAAGATGGATGAGAAAGATTTTTCTCATCTTTTAATATTTATCCACATGTTTAAAATAAAATGAATTTTTAATTCATTTTTCATAGTGAAATTACTAATTTTCCCTTTTATTATAATGGCCAAGATTCAATCTCGTCAAAATCAATGGCCATGATTTAATCCATGTGTAAAAATTCTTCCAAAATTGCCCTCAATGTTCTAAAATATTTCAAAAATGTCATCCATGGCAAATGACTAATTTGCCCTCCAACTAGACTTTATTTACAACAAGACTTAAAAATTGTCATTCCATAAAGATTGAACCAAATTGGTTCCATTGTAACCAGCCTCCTTCCCAAAATATCATAAATTTTAATTTATGATAGTTATTAGATCCAATTATTCGAATTTCACTAAATACGATTTCCAAATTCTCTTTCTTTGAGCTTTATAACCACTCCATCATATTCTAACTAAATCTAGTTAGAATCCCATCAACATTAATAAAATATTCATAAAATAATATTTATGAATTTTCCAAAATCCTTAGAACTGTCTTTAAAATTTCAATTCGATCCGATATACCGATAATTACCAAGAATTTTTACCGGATACATTTCCTCTTAGAAATCTTATCTTAACAGTCCATTACAAATACTACTTACTCAAACTGAATCATTTTTATCAGTCAAAATATTGGATATGGGACCTTCCCATAGGTCACTCATCCTTGGGCTACTCTGGCCTGAGCACGCTTAACAATTTTATTCGATCCAAATTTGAATAATATAAACCTCGTATAAAAAAAATCTAGTAACACATAAATACCACTCTTGGGGGTGAAGTATTCATTTACGGGGTTAACTTACATAAGTTTTGAAAATTACACTTTGGTCCTTAAACTTTTCCAAAGTTTACACTTTAACCCCTAAACTTTCAAAAATTACATTTTAGTCACTAAGCAAAAATTGGGATATTACAATTCCTCCCCCTTAAGAAAATTCGTCCTAGAATTTTCAATGTTTACCCATTTCAAACAACTTCGTATTCTGCTTATTCATTCTCTCTTCAATTTCTCAAGAGAACCTTAATCAGTAGAATTTCCTTGTCCCTTAATTCTTCAACTTTATATGCTAGGATTTTCACTTCTTCTTCTTTATACGTCAAACCTGATTGCAGTTCAACCTCCTCAGAGGTAATTACATGTGAAGAATCCAATCCATACCTCCGAAACATAAATACATGAAATACGCAATGAATCTTGTTCCTATCTGGAGGTAAAGCCAATTGATAAACCATTAGTTCCTTTCTTTTTAGAATCTCATATGGCTCTATAAATCTAGGACTAATCTTTCCATTTCAACCAAAACATAACACCTTCTTCCAAGATAAAATCTTTAAAAACATTTTTTCTCTAACATCGTATTCAATATATTTTTTCTTCTTATTTGCATAAGTTTTTATTCAATCCACGACTGCTTTAAAATTTTGCAGGATAATCTTTACTTTATCCTCCATATCTTATGTTGAATCACTCTTCCAACGTTTGAGTTATTTTGAACATTTCAATCTTGTAAACCGAACCGATTTAGAAAGACTCGGTATTTTCTTCCATATGCCATCTTGATACTTGCTTGATAAATATTGTTGTAAGCAAATTCAGCCAAAGGCAAGTACTTTTTCCATGATCTCGCAAACTTAATTGCACAATTTCCTAACAATTTCTCCAGAATCTGTATGATCCGCTCAGATTGCCTATCTGTTTGCAGATGCGAATTATACTAGAATTTAATTTAGTACCTAAAGCTTCAAATAACGTACCCCCAATATCTTGAAATAAACCTTGGGTCTCTGTCTGACACTATCAATGCTAAGATACCATGTAGTCTTACTGTCTCTTGAACATAAAGTTCTATATACTTATCCAGCGAATAATCCATTCAACTGGAATAAGGTAATCAAACTCTGTTAGACAATTCATAATGACCCATATCAAATTCTTTTTACTTGGTGTAGCTGACAAATCCGTTATACAATCCATCGTCACTCATCCCTACTTTCATTAGGGAGTAGAAATAGACTGAAGTAATCCATAAATATTTGGCCATAGTTTCGAATCTTTAAATCTTGATACATCTTATTACTCCTTGGGTGCATAATTGATAAACTATATTTGGCCCCCGTTAATATCTTCTCTCTTCAGTTATTATCAGAAACATATACTTTACCTCAGTAATATAATCAATCTCTTGGCTTAATTTCATAGTTCTGTACTTTCCTATTTCCAGCTTATCTTCTCTTTCCAAAACATTTTCAGCTCTTCCTATTCAAGAATAGATTGTATTTTCTTAAGGTCAACCCTTATTCCTTCTGATGACACTACATATCCAAGGAAAAGTTATTTCTGACAACCGGAACTTGCATTTAGAAACTTGGTATTAAGTTGATTATCTCGTAAAGTTTGCAATACCACTCGAAGATGATAGTCATGTTCAACTTCGGTATTCGAATAAACCAAAATATCATTTATGAAGACCACAACAAACTGATCCAAATAGGGTTAGAATACCCTATTTATCATATCCATAAATGCAGCAAGGGCATTCGTCGATCTAGAAAGACATCACCAGAAACTAGTAATGTCCCTAATGAGTCATGAATATTGTCTTTGGTGTGTATATATATATTTTCCTTTTTTTAACCTTAGTTTGATAATAACCCTGACCGAAGATTTATCTTTAAAATACTACTGCATCTTTAAACTGATTAAATAAATCCTCAATCTTTGGTAGGGGATACTTATTCTTAGTGGTAACTTTATTTCATTGTCAATAATCGATACATGATCATAGGGAACCATCTTTCTTCTTTACAATTAATACCGGAGTACCCCATAGTAATTCACTTGGTCAAATATAACCTCGGTCTAGCAATCCTTGTAATTGAGCCTTTAGTTCCCTTCACTCAATTGGTGTCATCCTATATAGTACCATTGATATCGGCTCAGTTCTAGGATAAACATCAATCACAAACTGTATTTCCTTATCCAAAGGTAATCCTAATAACTCATCCAGAAATATATCAGGAAATTCCTTTTCAGTCGGGATACCTTCAAACTTTTTAGTAACTTTTACGTATCTTCCATACAACCCAAACATGTTTCACATCTATTGAATAACAACCTTTGAGCTATCATTACAGAAATTACTGACTCTAAACAGTCAGTTATTTCCCTCAAAGATTACTTCAAACCATCGAATCCTTGAAATACCGATCTTTTCTTCTTACACTTCATATCTGCATCATATGCAGATAGTCAATCCATTCCAAGAATGACTTCAAATTCATGGAATGGAAATTCCGTTAAATCTGCCAGAACTTAATTACTTGAATTCTTAATGAACCTTTCTTGCATATTCTAATTACTTATACATTGTCCAAAAGAATTATTGACAATCACTTTACTAAATTTTCTCCATAGAAGTCTTTCTTTAGGCCTTGGACGTAGCTTCTTTATAAACCATTCTCATCGAGTCCTTTCAATCGGCATCAATTTAACTACGTACCAACTCAGTCTATTAAAATCTAACTCGTACTCATAAACAGTACGAGTACCTTGTTTCAAACTTAGGACTGTTGTACATTTCTCTTTTAACTAATTTCCAACATACTCGACTTTAAACATTCTTCTTCCTCCAATTCCCATAATTAAGCATTTATCGCAGTCCATCAATACTTAACTTCATCTATTTTTACTGAAACTTATTCATGTTATTGAGGAGCATAATCAAGTTACACAGTAGTACATCAGTAAGATGACATCCTAGGGGTATGTACTTAACTTTAAATCATATTAAACTTGATTTAGCCTCCAGAATCGGCTAAACATGTAGCTCTGATATCAATAAATATAACATCTTTAACGTATATTCGTAGACCGAATATACACTAAAGATGTTACTGAGTTATTAAGAAAACTTGACTTGAAGAATTTTTTTTAATTACTAAAGTTTGTCTTGTTGTTTAACGCTTCCTCGGTTTTAAATTTGAAAACTACATCAGTCTATAGTAGTTAATTTCAACCCTGAATTGTTTTAGAAAATTTATAAATATGTTATTGTAATAAAAATATAATTCTGGGAGAAAACTATGTACCCTGCCTAGACCCTTTCTTGATTTTAAAATTTCTACGTGATTAGGGTTAAACTAGATTAACTATGTCATAAATCTTAATCATTTGTAGTAAAACCAAATTATGGGTCCTTACACTCGTAATTAATATGTAAACACATTATAACTTAAGTTCACAAAAACATTTGCATCTTTTAAACCCACATACATACGAGTACATGCCCACTAGATATCAACCATAATTTAAGATGTACATACAGTGCTTACTAATGTAACTTGACTTTCCAATAATAGCTCTTTCATGTCGTTCTACGTGCGAGAACTTACGTGTGAAATAACACACGCTAAGTACGAACTTAGTGAGGCAATAATCTTATTTAACAAATATAAAGTAAAATAATACTTATTTTATAATATCATATCAAATTCTTTACCTAAGATAGGATAGTACTATCAAGGTTTCCATAGTCTCTAGATATTGGTTCATGTCATAAAATTTCTAACTTATTCATGGTTCCATTACTCTATCGTCATCAAGTAAATTATAAGCATAGCATAAATCACATATATAATATTTTTCGTAAACATAACATAATTCACATACATAGCATGATTCACATTCATGACATAGTTCATATACATAACATGATTCATATTCATGGCATGATCTATTTATGTAACATGATTCTCATATGTGGCATATTTCATTTGCATGACATGAATTTCATACGTGGCATGATTCATATACGTTATATAATCTGTATACATGGCATGATTCATATGCATAGCATATTTCTTATGTATGTGGCATACTTTATATACATGGCATAATTCATGTACTTGGCATAATTCATATACATGTCATGATTCGTATACTTGACATATTTCTTATACATAGCATGGTTCATGTTCATGACATGTTTCATATACGTAACATGATTTATTTACATGATATGATTCATTATCATTGCCCAAAGTATGCTATATGAGATTGAGGTACGCGAGTCATCTTGATATGACACCGTAGTGTCAAACGTAAACGTAAAGATGAGTACGTACTCGGGGATACTCTTTGCTGCCCATAAACATAAGGCACCTCGACAGTGCACTTGGGCACAGTGGGCGTAGATCCCTAGAGTGCGTGTGACACAATTATTTTGTCACAATTTCTGTTTAATAACATGAACATAAGGGTGCAACTGCTAAAGACTCTATGGCATGCCAACTACACCATGGACTCTCATATTCAATACTTGGGCGTTTCTTTTATTACAGATCAATTATCATCAATCATATAGATAGGAAATTAATATTCATATTTCATCGTAATTGTTCATGGTAATCATAAATCATCATAATTAATCATATAAATAGACATTTCATGTTTCATGCTTCAACATAAATGTTCATGACAAACATAGATCATCATATAAATAAACATCTCATATCTCATGTATGCATAATGCATCGTCATGTATGCAAACAATCATTCGTACCTGGCATTTCTTCAATCTTGCCATGTCGAGCAAAGTATTATAGCACATATTATAGAGAAATAAAATGCCATTATATAGAAATACAATATTATCTTAAATTTAAGGTCGACTACTCGAAAGTCTTCCTATTTGCATTTTAAAACATGTAAATGCACTCACCTGGGCCATGAATAGTATGCCTCACTAAGCTTAATCGAAGTTCTTATCTTTCTTTTTATCACTGGTTCTCTTTCGATCTCTTTTAAAACTGTATAAGACCAATCGAACATATACATTACCATTATCGCATTCGATTTAAATCTAACATTGTTAACTTGATTCTTAAGCAAAACTATTCGAATATAATTTTTTTTTGGAAATTTCCCCAATATTTTACATTATTGCCGAAATGGTCCTTAGGTCTTTAGTGACCATTTTGAACATTTAACAATTATTCAAACCCATTTTTGAACAATTCCATAATTAATTATTTATTTTGGACTATTTCCTTTTTAGTCCTTCAACTTTATAAAAGTGACACTTTAGTCACTAAATTGCTTTTGTACATTAAATTATTGTAGAATTAAACCTTTCACTTAATTCTAATATCCTTATACATTTTCCTTTAACTTCCAACTATATTCAATTTAGTCTCTAATTAACCTTTCATTTCGAAATTGGTCCATCATATGTTCCTTTCTTGACATTTCAGTCCTTCAACTTTCATAACATGCTTAAATCTTCAATTCTATCAATTTTCTATAAATTCAAGACCAATCCTTATTTTTTTACTAATTTGCCGAATTGATCCTTGAATTTCCAAAAAAATCAATTTGGTCCCCAATCACCAATTCAAGCTAATTTGATCATATTATCAAAAATCACTCCTCAATCCCTAATCAAAACAAAATTTCATAAATATTTTGTTTATTTCTTTAAATTGCCGAATAGGTCCAAATTTTTCCAAAAATGTTATATTTGGTCCTAAATTGTCAATTCAAGCTTGAAACTTCATTTTCTATTCATTTCCATCATCAATTAAATTTTGACAATTTAGTCCCTAATATTCCATAAAAATTTGAATTGGTCCCTAATAGGTATTTAATCTTCAAACATCAAAATTAAGTTCTAACATCAACATAAAGCTTCAAACAACTTAAATCCTTCAATATCATCATCAATTCTCAAACCCCTAACAAATCCCTAAATTTCAAGATTAGGATTTACATCTTCCAACATGAAATTAACTTGATTTCAAGCTTGTTTTCATCAAAACTAATCTTAATTCATCATCTACTACAACAATTCTAATAAATTTTTTATGAAACCCTAATTTCTCTCTCTTCAAACCCTAACTTAAAATTCATAATTCTATGAAATTTTACTATCAAAACATGGAGAATGAAGAGTAGATCACTTTACCTTAAACAACCTTGATTGAATTCTTGATCAAAAGCCTTGAAAATGGCTAGAAAATTTTTTTGGTATATTTCTCATATTTTCTTCCTTGTTTCGAACAGCATGAAAGATGGATGAGAAAGATTTTTCTCATCTTTTAATATTTATCCACATGTTTAAAATAAAATAAATTTTTAATTCATTTTTCATAGTGAAATTACTAATTTTCCCTTTTATTATAATGGCCAAAATTCAATCCCATCAAAATCAACGGCCATGATTTAATCCATGTGTAAATCTTCTTCCAAAATTACCCTCAATGTTCTAAAATATTACAAAAATACCATCCATGGCAAATGACTAATTTGCCCTCCAACTAGACTTTATTTACAACAAAACTTAAAAATTGTCATTCCATAAAGATTGAACCAAATTGGTTCCATTCTAACCAGCCTCGTTCCCAAAATATCATAAATTTTAATTTATGATATTTATTCGATCCAATTATTCGAATTTCACTCACTACGATTTCCAAATTCTCTTTCTTTGAGCTTTATAACCAGTCCATCATATTCTAACTAAATCTAGTTAGAATCCCATCAACATTAATAAAATATCCATAAAATAATATTTTATAAATTTTCCAAAATCCTTGAAACTGTCTTTAAAATTTTAATTCGATCCGATATACCGATAATTACCAGAATTTTTACCGGATACATTTCCTCTTAGAAATCTTATCTTAACAATCCATTACGAATACTACTAACTCAAATTGAATCCTTTTTATCAGTCAAAATATTGGATATGGGACCTTCCCATAGGTCACCTATCCTTGGGTTACTCTAGCCTGAGCACGCTTAACAATTTTATTCGATCCAAATTCGAATAATATAAACCTCGTATAAAAAAATCCAGTAACACATAAAATACCATTCTTGGGGGTGAACTATTCATTTGCGGGGTTAGCTTACATAACTTTTGAAAATTACACTTTGGTCCCTAAACTTTTCCAAAGATTACACTTTAACCCCTAAACTTTCAAAAATTACATTTTAGTCACTAAGCAAAAATTGGGATATTACAATTTTTTGAAAATTTTCATTTATGCCTTCAATTTTTAAAAAAAATTAAGTTCCCCCCCCCTCAAACTTTTACTACAAGTCTCATGTATATAATGGTATAAACATTTATAACAATCTCAAAATAACACATGAACTAGGTATTAAATAATTTAAAATGTAGTGTTTTAAGTTTGAATGTATGGGAATACAACAATGTTGATTGTAATTATGAAAATAATAAAAACGTAAATGATTGATAAAAAAAATAATTATAAATAACATATATCTGATCAATTCTGAATAGACGACGATAATATTTAGTCGATATAAAACACAACGTCTTATTCACAATATAGCAGTATGTTTAACACAACAGCAAATAAATATTTAGCATCACCTTTTTCCTAAAATCGAAGATTCAGGTGTTAGTTTATTAGTGGGGATGCTTAATATTATTAAGTGATCATTTAAAATATTTAAATTTAGAGAGTTAATAATGAATTATATATTTTTAAGGGGTTAAAATATAGTTTTACTATATTTTCAATTTTTAATTTTTTGTGGACCATAACTCCACTAATTCTTAGAAGGTTCCGCCTCGTATGAATGAGCATTCAATTGAGTCGAGTCGAAAAAATTCGAATTAGTTGAGTTGACGATTCATATTTTATAACTCAAATTTTATTTGAAATTTTTTTCAAGTTAAGTCGAGATGTTCGAATTTCTATGTAAATTTAATTGTAAATATTAATAATATTATAATACTAATTAGTTTCAATTCAAACGACTTTCTATATCATGTAGAGTCGGATTTAACTCAAACTTGAAACTGAGCCACTAATTACTAAAAAGTTTGAGTTGTTTTACTATTATTTTATAACTTAAACGTAATTTAAATTTTTTCGAGTCGAGCTTATAAAACTACAATTTAAATCAAGTCGAGTCAATTTTTTCGCATAAAATTAAATCAAAAAAAAAGTCAAGTTTTAATCGTCTCTAACCTCTCGTTTCTACACCACATTTTCTTAATCCTAACAATCACTTCCATTAACATCAATAAAACCTAAATTAATTAAGAAAGCTTAATATTTTTTTTTGACGTAATAGACAAGTAAACGACCATGACTCCCCACCCTTTTATGGACATGCCATGTTTTAGTCATGTTCTCGCCGTTAAAATCAACCTTCTATCATTTATAATCTCATCCATTAAAATTTAATTATCATATTTTTTATATCATTAGTTCACTAATAATTAATTTTTAAATAACTACTTATTTCTTATTTTTATGATAAAAATGACATAAAAGTAAATATTAATGTGAAAAAATTTTAATAGATTAAAATCATTAATGACATAGTAGAAAGAGTTCATGTAATAATTTTTTTCAAAACAGAACCTTGTTTGAACACGTAAGTAGTCTAACATGTCAGATCAATACATGGATAACGCCACGTGTAAGGAATCACTTGGGGGTGGGGACCCAACTTTCCGCTGCCCTCTGCGGGGCCCATAGACAACACTGAGTGATGAATCATGATCCATTCATTTATTATTTAATATTTGTTGGATATTTGTAATATGGGTCAATTAAAATATTATAAATTATATAGGACGCAGAAGAAATAATCATTAGTCTCGTTTATTGGACACATCAAAATAAAAAATATATATCATAAATTATTATTATTATTATTATTATTTTGTTTTATATACTATAATAACCATAAGAATTAATAATTGTGACTAATTTAATAATGTGTATTCTTTCTATCACATTAAAATTATTTTTATTGATTTTAGTTCATTCTAAAAATTTGATCATAAATATTTTAAGTAATTAAATTTTATAATAATATATATACTTTAAAAATTACTTGATGAAAGGTTTTTATAATTTATATTTTTTTATATTTTTCAATAATAAATTTTAAATAATAAAAAACAAACCGGAAATCATAACTGGGAAATTAATAAAAATAATTTTAATAAAACAGAGAAAGTATAAATTATGCTAACTCATCAATTGATACGAACTCATATATAATGAATTTAAACCGATATGATCCAAACCGAACCTCACAATTCTAAAATCTCAGTAAGTCCTTGCTACTACTATATGACCAAAATCAAAAGCTAGTAAATCAGAATACATTTATTTTTTTAATAGTGTAAAGGTGATTACAAGATAGTATCTATTTATGCATATTCTTAACCTCATTAAGCCATTCAATAAGAATAAAACATGCATTATTAAACTACTTTAAAACATTATTAGTTAAATTAAAATATGAACAAAACTAAATCCTCGCATTTTAAATCGAATATTCTCTAATAGAAAAATAGTCCCAATGAAAAACAAATGTTCTTTATAAGAGACTCAAGTTCGAATAAAAATTTGATTGAAAGAGTAATATGAGAAGTTTATGGTTTAAAATTATTTTTATGTTCGCTTTTCTAGAACTTTAAAAACTTTTTTTGTTCAGTGGAGCCTTATTTACAATTCGAGATAATTATCGAGATTTAAACTAATACAATATTAAAAAGTGGATAAGTATGTAACCATCCAACCAATAATTGAATATAAAAAGTTTTTTTTAAATAGTGTTAACTTTAATTTTACAAGGTTTGGGCACTTGTTTTTGGTTTCACTTTCTCTTTCTTAAGAAAAAACGGTAGAGTCTAACGTGCAACAAGTTATGGTACGATATGATGCGACATCAACTGAAAATGTTATAAACAGAACTTAAAATGTTACTTACCAACTTAAAATATTACACTTTTGGATAATATTTTAAGTTTGTGTTTAACACGACAAGTATCGATACTTAGACACCACCGAAAATATTTTCAAAAGGTGTAATATTTTATGTTGGTGAGTAAATTTTAAGTTAGAGTTGTAAAAGAACCAAACACTCAGCGAACTGTCCGTGAACCGTTCGACGAAAAGTTCGTTTATTTATTAAACGAACGAGTATGAACAAGATTTTTTTTTGTTTAATTAAATGAACGAATACGGACAAATGGCTTGTTCGTTCATTTATGTTCGTGAACGTTCAATAATCCGTTCGTTTATTTTCGTTTAAATTTATTTACTTATGTTCATTTATATTCGTTATTTTTTATAACAAAAGTATATATTTTAAAAAATAAACATATATATCAAAAATACGAAAGAAAAAAATTAAACAATACTCACTTATGAGACTTCAGACTTCTTAAGAAAAAATTAAACAATACTCAATGTTCGTTTATTATTTTAACGAACGAACACGAACAAGAAACCATGTTCGTTTATTTGTTCGTATTTGTTCATTTGTTCGGTTAAAATTAAACAAACGAACATGAACATACCCCGTTTGTGTTCGTTCGGTTCGTTCACATGCCTATTTTAAGTTTTGTTTTATAACATTTTCGGTTGATGTCGCACCGTAGCAGTACCTACAAGGTTCACTAAGCATGAAAAAATTACCCGACCTGGCCTGTCCCGACCCGATCTGGCGTGCCCTGACCCGACCTGGTCAATTTTTTAGTCTTGAATTTCAGGGATTGGGTATATGCTATAAATTATCTCCATGTCCGGGTATATATTTATATATATATATTTATTATATTTATGAAAATACCACTACATATAAATATTTTTGTGGTTGTTAATTTTTTTTTGTTTTTGGGGGTTTGTGCTTATCGAATTTCTTTTGATGTTGTTTAAGTTTTATTATATTTGATTCTAACGATCAATGATTTAAGTTTAATTTTTTAAATATGTAAATTTTTATTTGGGTAATTTAAAATTGACTTTATTTTATTTTTATATAGGCTTAAAATCCTTTAAAACTATATTTTGTGGCTTATGATGAATTCACCGAATATAACTTTTATTGTTCGATAAATTTTTTTTAATTTTTTGAATCTTAGTCAAATTAAAAAGTTAGTACATGGAAACGGGTGAGACAAATGAATTTATATTTTAGTCTAAAATAGGACGGGACGAGTTTAAAAATTTATAAATTGAGATGAATTCAGGATGGCCAAAAAAACGCCCTAACACGTTACCATCCCTAAGCTTTTCCTACTTCACCCTAGACTCACCCGGAAAAACGAAGAAAAGAAGCCGTTTTATCCGTGCGCCGGACAAGCCCACGTGGTTGTCATGTCAGTGGGCCCTACTGCTTATGGATACATTCGATGGACCATATTTAATTTTTTTCTTACTCCCAACTTTTTTTCATACACTTATTCAACCTTTGCATTATATGGTATATGTTTGATATATTAAAAAAATAATTTTTATTGACTGAGTTTAGTTTGATTGGTACAATATATCTAAATATGTATTTTGAGTATGTTTATACGTTCTAATTTATGGATTGAGAGAGATATGAGTAGTATAAATATTGTATTAAATTATATGTATAAAAATATATATTAAAAAATAATTTATTTTGTAAAAAAATCATATTTTAGTACCCTAATATACAATATAAATTGTTTTTAATATTGTTTGTCGTTGGTTTTTACCTTTAATCGTTGAGCTATGGTGATGTTTGTATCTATTTTGTTTTAAGCCTTTCGGCTAGGGTTTTTACCTTTTATAGGTTGGGTCGTGTTTATGATCTAGAGACGTTAGTTTTCGCATTATTAAGAATATGTCCAGACCAAGTTTATTTACCTGAGTAGTAAACTCTTATTTATTTTTGAATTTTTCTTCTTTCAATGAAATTAACATACTCATTTAAAAAAAAGAAAATATAAACATCTTGTTTATAATTCGATTAGTATTTGGTCAAAAAATATATTTCGATTAGTATTGTGTTCATCGTATAAACATATTCACTTAGATGCACACTTCAAATTATTAAAAGTAAATTGTTATTTTCAATATAGTTTATCAAATTAGCTTGGTACGTGTAATCCAAACTTTTATATTTCGGTATAGAGTAAATATTCCATGCATCGATAGTAGAAAAGATTTTTTATAATCAGATTAAATTTAGGTTAAAGATTTTAGAGTTTAGAAGATATAATTTATGATTTAAGGTTTTAGGATTAGATATTCGAATCTTAATTTTTAAATGAAATTAGATATGTTTGTGTAAATTTTTCCCACTATCACGACATAGAATAATAATTCTATGGGAGAATTAATTTTTATAGGCTTAACTATAAAATAACTGCCCAAATTATGTTTCTTTTTTTAAATAGATGTCTAGAGTATTTTTTAGCTGAAATATGTGCACAAAGTTTATTTTTGGTTGAAATAAGTGCTAAAGTTTTATTCGTAGCTTGTTTTAAAGTCAATAGAGACACATACTTTGGCCAGAAAAAAAATTTAGACATTTATTTCGACTAAAAATCTTTAGACATCTATCTCAAAAAATGAATATTATTTAGACACTTATTTTGTAGTTAAACCATTTTTATTATTAAAACATATATCATCTTACCATTTCAGTTTAAAATTTTAAATTCAATCACAAATGTTATCAGTGATTAAAGTAGAAATTTTAAAATCGAAAAAAGTACGAAATATTAATTTATACTTTTAATAAATACTTAAATATCAAAATTTGTTAATACTTAATATGCAGTTTGGAGGCATATTTTGACCGATTGACTGTTTTATTTAATGTAAAATATTATTTCAACTAATTTTAGTAAATAAGAAACTCTGGAAAAATCAACCTAAATTTCTGATGCAGTTGTTATGGCAGCAGGATATGTTGCATTATAATAAATTATCCAGGATTTTTGGACCATACGTTTTCTTTAATATTGTTTTTATTACATTTATTCTCTATAAATGTGTACATCTTAATCTCAAAACATTGTTCTATATTTATCATCGTTTCATGAATCATTTATAGTGAAAAAATATATCATATTATTCTTTAAGTTTTCAGTTAATTTATTTTAATCCGTTACGTATTATACAATTTTAAATTGAATTTAACTAGTGATTTCAGTAAAAAAGAATATATTATTTATTTTAAAAAATATGAATTTAAACACTTTTATCTACAAATTATGTGTTTTATCAAATAGTTAGAAAATTTAAATATATACTATTTTATAATCGTTTTCTATTAAAAAAATCAATAATGTTGTTTGATGATTGTGTGAATATGTGGATGTGTAAGTTTAAATTGTATTTTTTTACTTTTGATTTTAATTTTGATATGTAATTTAGTTATTGAATTTTTAGTACAATTTGATCACAGATTTCTGTTTTGAGTTATAATTTAGTCCTCGACTTTTTGTTGGGTGTAGTTTGATCCTTAACTTTTGCTTTGATTTACAGTTTAACTTATGTCTTTGGGTTTGATATGTAATTTGATATCTAACTTTTTAATACAAAATTTTTCTTAATTAAAATTTTGAACTTTTATTAAATTAAAAATTGAAATATAAACATTAAACACTCTAGATGATTTTAAATTTATAAAAAAAATTCTAGTTATTATTTTAAAATTGTAAAAAAAATAGTTAGGACCAAATATTACATCAAAGTCGAAGTCAAGTGTCAATTTGTATCTAAAAAAGTCAGTGTCAAATTGTATCTTAATGTCAAAGTCAAGAGTGAAATTGCAGAGCAAAACCAAAGTTAGGGACTAAATTGCATTGATCAAGGTAAAGTCAAGACGAAAAAAGTACATTAACCCATAAAAATATAAAAAAAAAGTTTTATAAGCTAAATTAAATCATATAATTTTAGAGAAAACTTTGATACACGTAGATTTAGTTTAAAAGTTTTTAAATTTTAGATTAAGAAGGTTAGTTTAGGGGTTTAAGAATTTCTTATATGATTTAGAGTTTAGGATTAGGGATTTGATTTTAATTTTTAAAGAAAGATTGTGTATTTTGTTTATTCATGCTGTGTATCAAAATATAACTCATAATTTGAGATCTTTTAAATGGTTGAGTGGTCAAGGATATTAATCTGTTTCTACTATGTATGGGTTCAAATTCTGATATTTATATTGAGAATTTAAGGGTTCATTTGGTTATAGAGAATTAGTCGTTTTCATTTTCATTTTTCTTAGAAAATGAAAAATGATGAAAAAAACGTGTTTGGTTGTAAAATTAGAAAATGATTTTTAGAAAATGAAAACAAATATAAGTGAAAAATTGAAAACATAAAAAAGACATTTTTATTGAGAATGTTTTAGGAAAGTAAAAAAATGAAAACAAGGGTTTAATTTTAACTTCATTTTAACTCGGGTTCGAATCATTCTAATATATATTTTTAAAACTTTAGTGTATTTACTTATATTTTATTTATTATTATAATAATATTTTCTAACTATATTTTATTTTAATTATTTAATAAATATTTTTTATTTCTATCTTGAAAAGCTAGTTACCAAACATATTTTTTACTATTTTCATTTTTGAAAACAAATTTATATCTCTATTAATCAAGTATATTTTTTAATTTTTAGAAAACTAAAAATAAAATTATTTTATAAAAATGAAAATAAAAAAATTATTTTATAAAACCAAACGGACCCTAAATATCACTCTATTGTACTAAAAATATAAGTCATAGTTTTACTAATCTCATTTACATTAATTATCAAAGCACCTGTTAATGAAATATTTTACTATTTTAATAGGACTATAATCCTATGCATTGTCGGTGAAAAAAATCACAAATATGGTTATATATTAAGCCTTAAGATTAAAATTTTAAAGTTTAAGAATAAATTTTATAATTTAAAACTTAAAATTTAAAATTTCTAATTTAAAACCCTAAAACATATATGTAACAACTTTACAAGTACATATGTGAACAAACGAATTACCCTATCTAATAAGGGATTATTTTACTGTTTTGAGAACCAAACCATATAGTTTACTTTTGAAAATATATACACTATAATCATTAGGTTGATAACCCAATATGTGACAAAATGTTTTTTCTTTAATTAATATATAGTTTAACTACAAAATAAATATTTAAATTATGTCTTTTTTATAATAGGTGTTTAAAGTATTTTTTTATTGAAATAAGTGCTTAAAGTTTCATTTTTAACTGAAATAGATACTTAAAATATTTTTTAATTAAAATAAATATCTAAAATTTTATTTTTACTTGAAATAGACAATAAATATCTCCATTAACTTTAAAATAAACTAAAAATAAACATTAAACATTTATTTTGTAGTTAACCTTCATATGTTAAAGATTATTTACTTTACATATGCCCCACTCTCCCTCTCCCCTTGCCTTTAAAAACAACTTTTTTTTTTTTTGCTCTTGTTGTTTCTTCCCCAAATTTTATAAGAAGAATAATAAGATCACACTAACTTGTAGTATGAACTCATGTTATGCATGAAGTCATATAGCAAACCTGCTTCAACTTGTTCATTTACTACAACCTTTTGTTTTGTCTACTTGTTCGAGGGTTTCAAACATGGATGGAGCATTGCCGGAGATGTTACAATGTTCCGACATGATGGTGCTTCAGAGACAAAGGGATTGCTTCAAATGGCAAGCGGAACAGTTTCAGCAACAAAGTTTTTTCTGTGAGTTAACTGGGGTGTTTTCGACCCAAACAGGCCACTTTCAGCTGGGACAGGGTGGTTTGATGAGCGGCGCCGGTGGTGGTGACACGGTGCTATCCGACATGGAGATGACTCGACAACTGAAGCCCGACCCTGGTTTGGAGCCTGCCTGGCCGGAATTGGGTGGGTTCGGC
Source organism: Hibiscus mutabilis (assembly GCA_019671005.1). Classification (NCBI taxonomy): domain Eukaryota; kingdom Viridiplantae; phylum Streptophyta; class Magnoliopsida; order Malvales; family Malvaceae; genus Hibiscus; species Hibiscus mutabilis. The sequence goes on along the minus strand of CM033747.1, from coordinate 31,676,567 downwards.
GCATGTGTGTACGGTAATGGACCGAGTTTTGATATGAATCACGCCATTTCTAGAACCTCTAGCTGCCCGCCAGCTGTGGCGGCGGCGGCTGTACCTTCCAAAGCGGCGGAGATGAAGGGCGACTCAGAGAAGATGGGTTCAGCTGTTGGAAGAGAAAGCTTCAAGAAGAGGAAAGTTGAAAAGTTACAAAACTCAAAGGTGCGCGTGCTTGTTGTATTGCTTCATTTATCACATGTAATTATTATGAAGTAGCCATTAAACTAGAGTTTCCCTTTGGATTATTTTTCCAGGTTGTTATAGAAGATGAGTCCAGGAGGATCAAAGCCAGTGAAGAAGAAGAGTCCAGAATTACAGGGCCGAACACCAACAAAAACAGTAACAACAAGGAAAACTCCGGTGATACTTCCAGGGAGAATTCAAAGGTTTCCGAGGTTCAAAAGCCTGATTATATTCACGTCCGGGCTCGTCGCGGCCAAGCCACCGATAGCCACAGTTTAGCTGAGAGAGTAAGCGAAATTTGTATGTTTTTTTTCTCATTGTTGATTCAGGTCTTTGTCATTAGATATTCTAATCAAATTATCTAGGTTAGAAGGGAGAAAATCAGTGAAAGAATGAAGTATCTGCAAGATTTAGTTCCTGGATGTAACAAAATCACAGGAAAAGCCGGAATGCTTGACGAAATCATCAATTATGTTCAATCTCTTCAACGGCAAGTAGAGGTAAAAAAAGACCCCAAACAACATATGGAATTGTGTATAAATATATTTCCATGGACATATTCATGAACCATCTGGCTAATTTTGGTGCTTTTATGTTCAAAATCTGCAGTTTTTGTCTATGAAACTAGCTACTATAAATCCCAGGCTCGATTTCAATATCGACAACCTTTATGCCAAAGAGGTGTTTCCCTCTTGTACCACTAATTTTACAACGGTTGGGATGGCTCCAGAAATGGGAAACCAATCTTATCTTCAGTTCAATCCAATACAACAAGTGGTTTCTGGCTGTGGAGTGGAAATGGGAATGAACTCTCCCGATATGGCGCTTCTCAGAACGATTAGCGCCCCTGTATTGATCCCAGACACATCATTTCTCAACACAGCCTATTTCACTGGAATGCAGCAAATTCAACCCGCTGCAGCATGGGATGTGGAATTGCAGAATCTTTACAATGTGGCATATATAGGTACCTAAAGCTAAACACGCCAGTGTTAAACACTTTTGAGGCCGAAAAATGGGTTTTAGCTAATGCTGGTAGAGACATAAGAGAACCCCACAGTTTGTTTAATGAAGAACACTGTCCCATTACAATTGCTTTAATTGAAGAAAGTTACGTTAAAGGAAAACTTTCTGTCATTTTCACTCCACGATGCAACACAAACCCATAGATTTTTATTCAATGAAAAGAACTACAGATTTCTTTTGATTATTCAGATAGACAAGAATAAGCAAACATTTTGACTATTAATATTGTCATCTACAGTTACAAAGCTTTCATGGTAACGAGTTCCTTAAATGATTGAACTGGCAACCATTCTGATGTCTGATGTGATATATGCAGGTTCCATTGAAGCAAGTGACCTAAAGATGGAGATGTGAGATCAGAATACTAGTTAATGTTTAATGATTAAGATAATTCAAGATGCCTATGATTTTGCTTCTTTTTTGCTTCATTAGGTGCATTTGGTAAATATAATATATATATTTGTATGTATACTCTCAAATGGTATGAATAAGATTAATGCTAATTAACTTCAAAGCTTTCTCTTGTTGAAGTTGTATGTTTATAAACACAGCATATAATCAAAGCAAAGATAAATCAGTGTTGTTCAATTTGACCTGTTCAACAATCACAGAGTTAAATTCCATTTCTACTTAAATCAAACTAGACTCGAGAAAACAATAAGCACCTCAGAATTATGCAATGTTTGAAGGAATGATGCATATGCATTAAATCCATTGGAAACAAGTTGTTGCTTTGTTGGATTAAAATAAAGTGACAACTTGAAGCAATCGAGCAAGGAGAAAGGACATGAAACCTACAGGTGGACCAATTTGGCTCCCTTTTGTGATTTGAATAATATATGCTGATTGAGACACTGACAATTAGTGCATAACTGCAAATTATGAGGAACAAGGAGCAAAATTTGAATGTACACATGAACAGGCATGTGAGAGATGGGGCAATCGTTCGATTTTCAGTTAAACTGGATGATCAAGTCCGAGGTTTTTTTATTAAGAAGATAGTTATTACATTTCTAAGGCAAAAGTCAGATTAAACCCAAACAGAACAGAACAACATGAACAACCTTCACCACTCAGCCAATTAGTGAATCTCAATTATAAATTCGGGCTGTGACATGGACCACCAAAAGAGGCTGCCTGCAACTTCGGCAACTACTTGTTCTTGGGATCAAGAAGAGCCTAAGCTTTCATTCATTTTCAAGCCATGAGTAAAGTCTCCTTTCCATCTCCTTTCATATACTGCAATTCCATGAAATAAAAAAAATCCCAAGGAGATTCAATGAAACACACATGAGAACTTTGTTGGGAGCAAGTGAAAGTCTGCTCATCTTTACCTTGGAATGGGAATCCTAGAAAACATTATCAGAACAGAATTTAAATTGCAATTACACCCACATTTTCAATCATGTCAGATTTATCATGGTTACAGGCACAAAGAATGATACTGCAATTGTAGATATCTTGATTTCGAACAGTACCAAAACGTTATATAGCTATTTCAGCTAGTTTCATTTGAATCAAGCTGATATTTTCAGGGAAAATTAACCAAACCTCAAAAATCCAAATCAAATCGGAAACATCTTAATAACCAATTTCAAAAATCCCAGACTTAAAACCAGAATAACACAGTCAAAACAATCCAAATACAAAATTGACCAGTTCAGAGTGGCCAATCCGAATCAAATCCAACTTGTCCAAAAGAACAGGCTTTCGGTGTAGCCAGTAGTGTGTTTAGACTATGAAACCCTTTATAATGCCCAATAAACATACATTTGTAGGATCCAGCACACGTCGTAGCACATCCAGACCCATAAAATTAACAGATTTTACTCAGCAGCTTAAATCAAATAAGATCTGAAAACATTTTTAGTGAAAAACAGATTTAATCGAAAAAGGAAAGAGAAGAAGCTCAGAAGTCGTTATGAATGGATGAAGATGTTCATCCTCATGTTAGGAATCAGATTAACGAGATTAAATTTTCTATAATCATCATCGCAGCTTCTCTTTCTGTAGTAAGTCCTAGAAAACATATCGAGACATAAAAATACAAACACTAGAGATTAAAAACTTGACATATGAAATACGGAGGAGTTTTGATTTCTAATCGACCCCAAGCTGCCGGATAGGGTTTTAGACCTTGTGGTTTTTTATAGGCAGAAAGACAGTTGAGTCGAATTACGAATATGCCAATGACTTATTTAGGGTTTTTGTTGGGTTCTGAAAACTTCCAAACCTGCTTATAGCTCACATAATCCAGCAAAATCAAAATGGGCCCAAAATGGGTTCGATTAGTTGGCCCAAAATGAAGCTCAACGAACTCGTCATCTTGCATGTTTGATAGTTTGAGTGAATCAATCTTATATAACTTTATTTTAACAAAGATTAAACTGGCCTTCATTAACACAAACACAAATATAAATACAAGCAAACAACCGATTACAATCAAATCGTAGAAGTAACAGGGACGGAGGGACATAAGTTGCGGGAGGGGCCCATGCCCTCCAACTTAAATTTTTTTTAATGAGTAAAAATTTTAAAAAAATTAGATTATTAACACATTTATCCCATCAATTTTGAAATATTTAGATTTGTCCTTTAATTTTAAATCTTGGTTCCGTAGAAATAGAATCGACAAACTAAAATAGAAAAAGAGAAAACACAAAAAAAAAAAAAAACAACAAGCACAAACAAAGCTGCAACAAAGAAGGGGAGAATATAAAAGACAACAAGAAAAAACCCAAGCATCAGCCGAAGCCAAGACAAGCACGATGCCAACATAACTAGAGTTACCAAGTTGCAGGTTGTTTTAGGAAACACTAGAGGGTGAAAACAATCAGAGAAATGCAGAAAAAACGAGCCAACATAGAACACAAACGAACTATGGTAAAAATACAAGGAAGAATCTCGTGGAGAATTAAAGATCGTCGATGCTTGAAGACCAAAGGAAAGTGAACAAAAAAAAATCAAATCATCGGGCAACCATTGAAGGAAACGAAAAGAAGGTGACGAAGAAGAACCTCTACCTTCACGCGCGTCACCAAACCTGCAGGAAAAGACAAAAAGGCAAATACTCAAAGAAAAAAACAGAGAACACAAGCGAACTATGGTAAAAATACCGCCTTACCCCTGAACGACCATCGAGAAAATCGAAGCACTTAAAAGTTGGAACATGCATATGTAGAAGAAGTCAAAGAAGCGAGGCCATCTAAGCACCATAGAAGGTCTGTCGATCCATCCCAATGGTCAAAAGATTTATTCTGTCAACAAAAAAATTTAGACCATTGACAGTTAGTGATCGATGAAGAAAAAATAAAAAATAAAACAAAAAAGTCAACCGCCTGGTGGAACTGCTAAGAGTTAAGGTTTCTGAACGAAGAGAGAAAGGAGAGTTTGCTACCAAGTAATTTCACATATCTAAACTTGGCAATAATTTTTGTATAGATCACAAACTTTTAATTTAATCATACAATAATAAATTATGTATGTGTTTCCATAGAGCTGAGATTATAGGATAGATAATATCATGTAATTATGGGTGTAAATGAATCGAGCTTAAATAAACAATACTCTCTTCATGTTTGCTTATTTATTTTTGAAGGTGTTTATGTTCGATTCATATTCGTTTAAACTTTTAATATTGTGTTTGTTTGTTTATTTTTGAATGTATTCGTGTTCGTTTAGCGTTCGTGAAAATGTTTGTTTATATGTCCGCTAACATGTTTGCCAAAATAGTGAAATTACACCACTAGTCCTTACGCTCATTAGGATTCACAAATTGAATTCCAAAGTTCACCATGTGTTCAATTTTGCCCTTACCTCCACTAATATTTAAAATGTAAAAGCAAAAAAAGAAAAGCGAAACTGGGTAAACAAGCTTATAAATGAGTCAATAAACGAGCTTGTTCGTGAACATAAATGAACTGAACACACATTTGTTGTAACGATCCAATTTTTGGGTTAGCGAATCGGGTCTCGACCTGGGTTTTAGGTATTTATTTTTGAAGCCCAAGTTAAGGATTTCAAGTTTGGGCCTATTATTTTAGGGGATAAGGTTTTGAATTTTAAAAGGATGGGGATAGGAGGAAAATGGAGAGATGTTATGTTGGAAAAAGAGAAAAAGTAAATAGGGAGAGAGAAAATGGAAAAGTGGGAGAGAAACTAAAGGGGGAGTTTTGAAGTTCGATCTACCACCATCTAAGCATCTGTTCGTGACACCTCTGACACCGTTAGAAAGATCTTGTCGAGACGAGTTGGCCGATGGTCACCAAGTTATCGCCGTCGTTCGTCAGGGTGTAAGGAAGCAAGTTTTAGGTTTCTTGAAAGAAGGCATTTTTGGCTGCCAAATCACAAAATTGAGGGCACCACCGTGGTCACTGGCATCAGGACAATGAGATTGAAGCTCGCCACCGCCATTTGACCACCGAAGCATGCCTCACGTGCCCTCACACGCTGCCCCTGCGCGTGGACGAGGTTCAGCTCAATGGGCAACTTATTCAGCTGTTGGGCTTGGGCCAAGCCGAGCCGACCCAAGCCGAGAACCGAGTAGCCAGCTGAGTCAAGCCGTTGACTTTTTTTGGGACTTTATTCGGGGGTTTCTCGACATTCTGTGTCCTTTGGCACAGTCCGTTTCACCAAATTCAAGCTCGATAAGTTGTTTTTATGCTTTTGACCTTGTTGATTAGTTAATGAATGAGGTTTATTAATATTGTGGTGTTCGTGTATTTATGAGGATTGTTCAGGCTCGAATACCGGATCAAGAGGAGCATTTGAAGAGCTCGAGTAAGGATTTATCGATAATTGCTTAGGGTTAGTGTAGTGACTTTTTTTTCTGGGCCGTTACGAAAATAATAAATTATTAAAGAGGGTCCCGCTTTCATTTGAAAATTTTATTTAAAAGGGGAATTTGGGAAAACTCGTATTTTTGAAAAATTTAGAGTCGCCATCAGCCACTTTGGGTAGACCAAATACCATTAAAACAAAAACCAGAGATTCCTTTTTTAAAAAACTTGGGTTCGGGAGTTGATTACGGATGGGGGAGGATTAGCACCCTCACACTGCCCAAAATTGGTACCAAATAATTACCGCTTTATTAATATCAAATTTTAAGTTTAAAGTGATGATTAAATTAAAATTCGGTTATATGTGCGAGTAAATTTTAAGGGCTCCAATGTTCGAGAAATAAACGAAAACTATCATATTCACCTGAAATTGGTAGCCAAGTTTATTGTTGAAAAAGGGAGCACTGTGTTAACAATTAATATCTGAATACAATATAATAATATGGCATGGCAAAGGTATGTATATTAAATATGAACAACAAAACCAAACGAGAATTAAATATATTATGATATCCAAACCATATATTAAACCTAATACAACAAAAAAAAAATGAAAAAAATTTAAAATACATAATCAACAAAATCATATATTACCCTATATCTAAACCAATATTAAATTGAAATAAATACAGACATAATGATCGAATTTTACCCCACTATGAGCTTAGATGAAAAACTTTGACCGACCCCCCACCAAGATCTCCGTGCCATCTCGTCATGGCCTAAAAATTAACTCGATCGGACCACAAAAAGGACCTCTGATCATATGTTAGATCAAACCAGCTGGGGCCGAGATCTGGCAAGCCGAGAGCACTACTCTTATTTTTGGCTTGCCTTTGCGTGTGCTCTTCATTGCTTGGGTTTTAATGCTCCCCTCCCCACTGCCTTTTATAGGCAAAATAAGGGGGTGATGGGTGACATGGCTCATCTTGAGCCACGTGCTTTCCTTCTCTTTTTTTTAGTTTTAGTTTGTTTTTTCTTTTTTTCTTTTATTTTTATATATTAAAGATAATACATATACTATTATATTAATTAACAATACTACTATAATATTATACAACTCGGACAAAAATGAGTGATTACAGCTGCCCCTTTTTGCTTGTTCTTGTGAAACGAGAATAAAGCAAAGATCAAAAGCACTCATCTTTGTCCTACATCCTTGTCATTTGGCTTTGAAATCATGGGTTCTTCTGGAACTTTCCATTCTTCCTCGGCCAACTCTTCAAGCTTCAACCTTCTAAATAGAGGATCTGTTGGGGAAGACAAAATCTTTAAATCAGAAATTTGAGGTCACAAGTTCTTCCTATATAGAACTATTCTCTCTTCTTTTGATTGAAGCCTTGGAAAAGCAAATTCTCACTATATAGAATTTTAGCTTGTCATCGGTAAAGTCCTTGGGCTGTAAGTCCTTCCCATATAGAACTTTTCGCCTTCAACTATCAACACTGCGGCTTCTTCCTATATACAACCTTTTGCGTCTTGGATTCTTCAAACTGAGAGTTCTCCCTATATAGAACTTCTAGTCTTGAAATCTTGAAGCATTAGTTTCTCCTATATAAAACTCTTTGCTTCAAAATCTTTCGAGCTACAGGCTCTTCCTATATAGAACCTTTTGCTTAGAGTCATGAGTTCCTCCTATATGGAACCTCTTACTCTAAAATCTTAGGACTACTAGCTCATCCTATATAGAACTTTTATCTTGAAATTTTGAAGACGTGGGTTTTTCCTATATAAAACATTTGTCTTCAAACACAGCTCCCCATTTTTTGATGACGCGAGCACCGAGAATTCTCGACACTTTCCAGAAGGCTAAAGAAATGGAAACTCTTGAGGCGATGCCCCAGCCTCTGATTGTCTTGGCATTCAAAGTGGAATATCATATTTGGGTGAGTACAACGAACTCTTGATTTTTCATTTAGATCTACCTCCCCATTTGCAACGCAAATGATCTGCTTGTTCATTGGTTCATGAGTACCTGTCAAGGAACAAATGAAACACTCAAATGATATGAACTTAGGGATGTCTAAGCTATATGATGTATGGATAATGATATCTCATGACTATTCAAATGATTTTCCTCTTTTCTTTTTTGTTGACCAATCTTGGCTTTCTTCCCACTTTTCTTTCTTCTCACTCTTTGTGGTGCCAGTACCTCATCTCACGTACGGGTTCAATCACCTTGACCTTATCCTTTCAAATTTTGAAAGCCTTGCTCTAAAGCACCTTTTCAGGTTTAGATTTCTTTTCTCAAAATGCCCTTTTCAGGTTTTCACTTCTGTTCTTCTTCTTGATTTTTTAATCTTTTTTTCTTTTCTTGTTTTCTTTTATCTTTTATATTTTTCCTTTTTCTTTTCTTTTCTTTTTCACTTCTTTTTTCTAAAATCTAGAGCGGTGAGTTTTTCCTATATAAAACTCCCTGTTTTGAAGTTTTAAGCTACATGTTCTTCCTATATAAAACCTTTCGCCTCGAAGTCTTAGAGCTATGGGTTCTCCCTATATAGAACCTCCCACTCTGAAATCTCGAAGCTGTTAGTTCTTCATATATAAAACTTTTCACTCTGAAAACGCTGGAGCGACGGGTTCTTCCTTTTGCTCTGAAATCTTTGAAGCTGTGGCTCTTCCTATATAGAATCTTTTGCTTCGAACCTTTTGAGCTATAAGTTCTTCCTATATAGAACTTGACGGGCTCTTTCTATATAGAACCTTTTGCTCTGAAATCTTGAAGTTACGGGTTCTTCCTATATAGAACCTTTCACTTCAAAGTCTTGAAAATGCGGGTTCTTTCTATATAGAACCTTTATCTTCGAAAATGGCACCACGTTTCCTATGGTGTGAGTACCGAAAAATTTCCACTGCTTCCCAAAAGGCTGAAGACTGAAAATCTTTGAAGAATACCCTGATTTTTGATCGTCTTGGCATCAAAGGGTATCTCTCTTTGAGACTACCAAAAGATTTTCATCGTTTCATTGAAAGCTGAAGACTGAAAAACCTTAAATGATGCCCCGATTTATGACCATCTTGACATCAAATGTAAGCTTGACATCATTCCTGAAGAACTTACTGATGGCCCAAAGGTCTTAAGAAATAGATTCAGGCCGAAAAGGCTACCAAAATCCCTTATAATGATGCCCCGATTTCTACCAGTCTTGACATCAAAATAAGGTTCGCATCATACCAGAAGGACTTACTGATGGCCCGAAGGACTTAAGATCTGGATTCACGCCAAAATGGCTACCAAAATCCCTTATAATGATGCCCTGGTTTCTACTAGTCTTGACATCAAAATAAGGTTCGCATCATGCTCAAAGGATTTACTGATGGCCCGAAGGACTTAAGATCTGGATTCACGCCAATATTGCTACCAATTGGAAATCTTCAATAATATCTAATTCTTCAACATGAAGCTGCATACCGATATCTTTGCTTGTCTTCAAATACTTGCTTAAAATAAGCAAAATACTTTTAAGTTAGCATGCTCCTATCATAAGGGTGTCTAACTATATATGATGAATGAAATGCAATATTGTTTAGGGATGTTCAAAACTCCAAGTCCTTGGAAGGTCATTCTCGTATTTTTTTCACCTTATTTCTTTGAAGAATGCTCTTCAATCTTAATTTCATCAATTGAATACTCACGATCTTAACTCTCTTGCACGAGTAACTCTCTTCTTCTTTTTCTTTGGAGTCTTTACCCATTTCGCAAATAATCTCATTCTAGTCCTTATACTATCTTTGTGTAGGGACTCTCGTCCTTTCTTTTGTTCTTCATTGCCCCATTAAATCCCTGGGCTCAACTACCCTTCTTGTCTTTAGACCCAACATGCAGATTCTTCATTTATCTCAACATCAGGCTGAGAAAAATGCTTCCACTCCCTGAACTCATCGTTAATCCTCTTGCAGAATCTCAACGGGAACCAACTCTCAGTCCCTATGCTTTAATTCTTATCAATAATTTTCTTTTAAAAAGTCAGTTATTTTAAAAATAAAGCTGGGAGAAAATACCAAACATTTTGAAAACTATATATATCTTAAAAAATAAGGTTTAGAAAAAATGCCAAACATCTTTGAAAACTGATGTTTGGAGGAAATGATAAGTATTAAAAGAATCACAATTCAGAGAAAAATGTCAAACATTTTTGAAAACTAATGTCTGGAGGAACTGGTAAATATTAAAAGAATCAAATTTGAAGTAAATGCCCAAACATTTTAGAAAACTAATGCTAGAGGGAAATGACAAATATGTAAAAGAATTGAAATTTGGAAAAAATGCTCAAACATTTTTGAAAACTAATGCTTGGAGGAAATAACTAATTATTCAAAAGAATCGAGACTTGGAGAAAATACCCAAACATTTATGAAAACTAATGCTTGGAGGAAATGATCAATATTTAAAAGAATTGAAATTTGGAAAAAATCCAAACATTTTTGAAAACTGATGCTTGAAGGAAATAACTAATATGTAAAAGAATTGAAATTTGAAAAAAAAGTCCAAACATTTTTGAAAACTGATGCTTGGAGGAAATAAGTAATATGTAAAAGAATTGAAATTTGAAAAAAACCCAAACATTTTTGAAAACTAATGCTTTGAGGAAATAACTAATACATAAAAGAATTGAGATTTGAAAAAAAAAGTCCAAACATTTTTGAAAACTGATGCTTGGAGGAAATAACTAATATGTAAAAGAATTGAAATTTGAAAAAAAACCCAACCATTTTTGAAAACTAATGCTTGGAGGAAATAACTAATATGTAAAAGAATTGAAATTTGAAAAAAATGTCCAAACATTTTTGAAAAATAATGTTTGATCCTAAAATATCAAATGCACTAGCAAATTTTTATATTTAGAAGATCTTGATTATTTTGGCGATATTCGCATATGTATGGCCTCCCCTAGACCATTTAGGCTTTCGAGAGGAACACTTCTCATACCTAATATCTAACCCATCTAAGGTGGCTCTTAACCTCACCACTCACTATGCCCCCATCATTCCCTCATTTTGGGTGTCGATCAGGCACTTCGAAGTTTGACGTTCCTTGAAGAAAGGTTAACTCTTATAAGTGGAACGTAATCTAAAGACAAACTTATCCTACTCAGATATCCACATATGATCGGAGTGGTCTTTGTAGGCTTGTAATATAGGCTATGGTTCACGGCTATGAAAGAAAAGATATATAGGCCCAAATAAGTGTTTAAGGGTGATGAAACCAAAGATCATTTCTTCTTGTTGAAATATCTTCTCTGCACTTGTTAACTTTGATGTGATTTAATGGAAAAACTTTCCTTATTTCTTGGATCACTCTAGACTGCCCATTTTTGGGTTTTCACCCTAGAGTTCATCTACTCTTCTCTTGTAGCTTGCATCTTGATTTAATATTGATGTGTTTCTTAAGGTAATCAAATCTTCAAGGCTCTTGGTTTCCTTTATTGCACTTATTGACTTGGTGCTTTCACTTTTGATTGTTTCAACCTTCTTGTTGGTAAACTAGCAATTTGACTTAGTCGTCTCTTTGACTATAAACTTTTCTTTTATTGGTTTCTTCTATTGTTTATCTGACCTTTGTATATAATGTATACATTCATTTATTGCCTTTACTAATGAAGCATTATCTTTGTAGTGTGGTCAAAACTGGACAACTTTAATTCGCAAACAAAAATCCTCGTACTCTTTGCCCCCCAGTGTAGGGGTGATCCTTGGTTTGGGTTCAAATGAAAAGAAACGATCAGACTCAAAAGAGGACAACAAATGGATATTTTTTTATTATTTGTGAAAGAAATTGAAGGAATGCCATTCGTCATCCCATACATGGATATCAAAAGAAAGTCTTTAGGGGAGATAAAAGTTTAGGGTCAACACTCGATTCAAGGATCTTAAACGACAAGTGCCTGAGAGGAGAATTCACTAAATGGGATCTGTCCATTATCTAAACACTCGTATTGTCCCTCTGTTGGCCTAAATGGATTAAAGGATACTCACATTTGCAATATCCTCACAACACTTAATTTATTCTAAACATAAGCAGCTTAGAATCGATCTTTATATTGAAATCAAAGGTACTCTGTGATTGAGATTCAAGGACCAGATAAAAATGATATATATATATATATATGCATGTCCTTTTCACAAAATGTGTATATGCGTATGGAAGAATAAAAACTACCCCATGGCAATGAATAAAAGGTATAAAGAATCAAAGAATGCAAAAAATGTAAAATTGTTTTCGTCGGCCGTAATAAGTGCTCCGTAATTGTGCAAGCGTACACTTCGCAAGTTATAGTATAAAATATATCGTCTCCACAGGGATTGGTGCCACTTCAATAATCTAATCTCTTGCACTGTAAAAAGTAAAAGAACACAAGTAGAAGATTGTAGGAGTTTAACTAACAACTAAACTAGAAAACAAATAAGTAAAAGAAGATGTAATCAAATGAGAGAAAATAGGCCAGGTTATCGTGAGTTGAGGAGTGATAGCCAATTGGATCGTCTTGGTAAAAGAGTGCAAGGGCAACTCAGTTGTCGTGGCAACTTGCGCAGCGGGGTTGCCTTAGCAACTAATCGACGGTTGCCTGGGCGACTAGCTGGGCAACTACTTGGGCGGCTGGGCAGTAACTTCAAGGTTCGGCGGAGTGTTCTTCAATGGTTTCTTCTTATCCCTAAGTAGAAACTCTAGCTATTTGTGCATGCCTTGATAATACATCCCTGCGTGAATCAAGGGTGAACAACACCCAATTTTGCACTCCTCTTAGCCATTGAAACCCTTAACTTATTCCTAAGCCGGATTAATCTTCACCATCAATAGATTGAATAAAGACTATACTATTCGTTTCTTGAATCTAACTTTCCCGATATTAGATAAATAGATGAAGTTACGAGATCCTCTCCCAATTCACTCGCAAACAAGAAGAAAAACCAAGAATGAGTAATCCTTGAATTGAAAGTGCAAACTCTTATTACCTAAACAAAATCCAATTGTTTCTCACAACCACAAAACACAATAACCTTAGCCAAATAGATTTAGTTCATGGCTAGGTTCCAAAGAAACACAAAACAAAGAATTCCTAGCATAAACCTAATTGAACAAGAAAGAAAAATATGAAGAATGGTTGAAGCCTTGTCGAAATCTCTCATTGCTCTTGTCGAAATCTCCCTCATCTATTTTTCGAAATTTCTCTCATTCTCTCCCCTCCTTGGAGTTGACGGCTTGGTCCTCAATTTATAGGGCTAGGTCAAAGTCTTTTTTGAGGAGGAAGTTAAGTTGGAATTAAATATCTTTAAAGAATATAATTCTTTATTATATTTAAATTCCTTCTAGAACTTCTCATATCTTCTTGGGATTTAATTTCTCTTTAACCTCTTCATGGAAATCAAACTCCTTTGGGATTTAACTTTGCTCCACGTCATCTTGGGCTTATCTAGTCATCAATTTCGACTACCATATCATCTTATCCCTTGTCGAAAATTGCCCTGGCAACTAGCTCGGCATCTCCTTCATGCATTGCCCTGGCAACTGGTTCCAGCCTTGCTTTGGCAAGTGATTCTGCACACACACAAAACACACCAAAGTAGTATCTTTTTCCACAAAATTAAGCAAAATATGAAATCAAGCTTGTCCACCAAGGAAATAAGGCAAACATGCATGAATGGCTAATAATGCAACTAATATGAGCCTAAGTCTAGCAATAATATGAATAAAAAGGCTAATAAAAATAGTACTTTTGAACACTTAACACACCCCCAAACTCGAACTATTGCTTGTCCTCAAGCAATGCAAACTAATAATCACCTGCCAAGACTTCAATTTTGACAAACTTAGCTTTGAACTTGATTTCAATTCTCAGAACCGTGGCACAAAGTATGATTGGCTTTTCATTTTTCAGAAAACTTAGGGGTTACTCGGAATCAAACTATAATGCTTGTGAGTGTGTGCGGAGTTGTGTGCAAGTTAATTTTTCGGATTCTATGCAAATAAGAGGTTTTCAAATTACTCCATTGGGTTCTTTTAACATGTTTTAACTAGAGCCAGTTTCGGGCACCTCTAGTGTTTTGTTTTTAGTTTTCTTAAGTTAGTTAATTTATTCAACTAGAGCCGGTTTCGGGTACCTCTAGCAATCAATTTTTAGAATATACTAGAGCCAATTTCGGGCACCTCTAGTGATCAATTTTTTAGCACATACTAGAGCCAATTTCGGGCACCTCTAGTGATCAATTTTTTAGCACATACCAGAGCCAATTTCGGGCACCTCTAGCATTCATCTAATTTTTATTCTAATCCCCAAACTTTTTAACTATCAACCTAAGTTCGCTAGAATTCCTTAAATCAATCAAGCCACACAATGTTTCATCAAGTTTAGCATCATAGTACGATTCTAAGTGTTTCCATGTTTATCCTAGAATAAAAAGTTCTATCAATTAAGTACATTGGCAAAGTCATAATCGGATATTCATCAAATCTAGGCAATTCTTGTTCCAACTAAAGGCATGGCAAGCAATTTATGTATCCTAAATGCAATACTTAAGATGAATGCAACTAAACATGGTAACTAACTAATAACAATCCCCCCAAACTCGAGTGAGGCATTGTCCTCAATGCATGCAATAAAGAAAAATAAAAATAAAAATAAAAATAAAGAAAAGTAAAATGCAAACGAGGACTTACTTTGAGAGTTCGTCGTCGTGGATGATTAGTTTCCATTTGGTCGGTGTCTTGATTCTTTTGCTTGAACACGGTGGTTGCTTCCTTGTTGCCGATGGTAGAATCGATCCTCGTTCGAGGTTGTCCTTATCATCCTCTTCATCAATGTCATTGGCTTTTCGTTTGGGCTTGGAGGATTCAATTGGTGCGGTCTTTGTTGGTGCAATGGAGGACTCGTCCGAATCTGAAAAATCAGACAATGATTCAGTACGAGTTGATTCGGGCATAGGTGCTTTACCTTTGGCTTTTGCAGTGGTTGTCGGGGCGTCTTTAGCTTTGGTTGCCACGACATCTTCAGTTTTGGTTGCCGTGGCAACTGCTTGGGCAGGCGCAGAGTAGGTTGCCGCGACATCATCTGTTGCGGTTGCCGTGGCAAGGATTTCAGCAGGAAAGATGGGGAACGACACGCGGCTGTCTGGGTACTTTTCCAGGATGACTTGGGTGATGGCATTGTTGTGATCCTTCATGTACCGCATGAACATTGGTTACCGATCTTCAATTTGCCTAAGGCGGTTCGCCAAAGGTTGTAAGATTTCTTCAAGTTATCCTGGGGTTGCTGGCTGAGTTGCTCGAGCATCAGTTGCTTGGGCATTAGGGGTTATCGAGGCGGCAGGAGTTGCCACGACAATTGAAGGCGTTGGGGATTTTACCGGTGCCTCTCCCATTAGCTTTCAGATTTATGCTCCATTCCAACCGAACTTTGGTAGGGCCTTTTCATTAGTGGACTCACTTGGGACATACATCTCCTTGCAAAAATTGTAAATTAAGCAAGGGAAGAAAAGGGAACCCTTTTCTTTTGTGCTACATACAAAAATCTTATCACAAATAATTTTTCCAATGTTAATGATGTGATTATGCAAGATAGAATGTATGAGCAAAATACGAGGTGTATCAACGGTAGTATTGTGTGTGGTGGGCATTAAAGAAGTTTTAACAAACTTATTCCATAATTTTGCCTCGGGTTTAAGCCGAAGGCGATTTACCCTGCCCTTGTATTTACCATCGTTCCAATGAGTTCCCGGTAGAGTGAGTTCTTGAAGCACCTTGTCGAGTTGCTTGGGCGTGAGTTAATCATCAAAGGCTTGATGCTTGTCCTTCTCAATGTAGAGCCCGTAAAAGGTGTTGATGTTTTTGGGGCTTATGAGTATAGCCTTGTCACGAACAAAAACATAAGGATTATCCGGGTTAGGTGAGTGAGCATAGAATTCTCTTACCCATGAGATGTTACCCGGTTCCGATTGATGGCAAAATAATTGCCACTTTTGATGTGCAATCCTTTCGAAGATGAATGGTTAAAGGCCGAAATCTTGATGAGAGTTGGAGTATTCAAAGCCTTGTTCTTCGCAAATCTTCCGGCTTTCAAATTTGAAGTGAAATCTTTCTTGAACCACCAGTGTAGCAAACTTCTTGTATCTTGGTTCTTTGGAGGAACTTGGATGAACCAAAAATTCGATTTTGGATGCCATGGATGATCTTGGTTGTGAGTTTGGTAGAAACAAGGAAAAGAAAGCAAAAGAAACTAAAGAGTTGCAAGGTGAAAAGTAGGAATAGGTTTCTTGGAAGTTAAGGGTGATGGGTTAAATAGAAAAGATAGGTAGTAAATATGGTGGGTGGAAGTAATTTTGAGAGAAAGAAAACAAGGGTTTAGATTGGGGAAGGTGACGGCTAGGGGGTTTAGGGAAGGGTTTGACCGGTTATGTAGGGTTTATTTAGGGTAAATTGGAGGCTTAATATAAGCCTTAGATTCAGCCCATTAATTTCCTTGTTGAAGAAGTTTCCTTCTTGAATCAAAATTCCTCTTTATCTTGAACTCTTTTCCTACAATTCAAAAACAAATAAAATAAGAATTAAAAATAAAGATAAACTAATAAAAGAAAATAAATAAAGATGTGCAAAGAAATTCTTAAACTTAAAATTTAGAAACAATTAGATAAATATGAAAGAAAGATGTAGTCTTAATCATAAAGAAAATAAATAAATCTATCCTAAAAAGAAAAAAATAATCGAAATTAATAATAATAAAAAATTAAATAGTTTGAAAAAAATAAAAAGAAAAATATCGAAAGGAGATCATGCTCATGCATCTCCTAAGGTGACCATTTCTTTGTTACGTTCCACATGGGCACCATTGTAGTGCTTCAATCTTTGTCCCTTGACTTTGAATTCATGTTCGTCAGTGATGGACTTGATTATCACGGCACCATTGGAGAACGGTTTGACAACTTCGAATGGTCCCAACCATCTTGATTTTAGTTTTCTCGGGAAAAGTTTCAGTCGAGAATTGAATAAGAAAACTAGTTACCCTGGCATGAATTGTCGTGGCAATAGTTTCTTGTCATGCCAATGCTTTGTTTTCTCCTTGTTATATGCGAGTGCACAAAATTCTTTTATCTCGTTGAGGTCTAACAAACGCTTTTGCCTGACACTTTCCCAATCCATATTCACGGTCTTGATTACCCAATATGCCTTGTGTTCGATTTCCACCGGTAGATGGCATGTTTTGCCATAGACAAGTCAGAAGGGAGACATACCTAAGGGTGTTTTGAATGCAGTGCGATATGCCCAAAGTGCATCATCTAGTCTTACTGACCAATCCTTCCTAGAGGGATTTACAACTTTTTCGAGTATACCCTTCAATTCTCGGTTGGAAAATTCTGCTTGCCCATTGGTTTGTGGGTGATATGCCGTGGCAATCTTGTGAGATACACAAAAGCGTTGTAACATCTTGGCGATGAGTTTGTTGTCGAAGTGCTTGCCTTCATCACTGATAATTGCTCTCGGCATCCCAAACCGTGTAAATATGTTTTTTCTGCAAGAATCGTTGCACGGTCTTAGAATCATTGGTGGGAACTGCATCTGCCTCAACCCATTTAGACACGTAGTTAAAGGCAAGTAGAATGTAGAGGTTGCCGAATGAAGATGGGAAAGGTCCCATAAAATCAATCCCCCATACATCGAACAATTCCACTTCGATGATGTTTTGGAGCGGCATCTCATGTCATCTAGAGATATTGCCCATCCTCTGGCAATGATCACATTGCTTGTAAAACTTTTGGGCATCTTTGTACAGTGTTGGCCAATACAAACCGGATTGCAAAACTTTAGCCGCGGTACATGTTCCTCCAAAATGTCCTCCATAGGGTAAAGAATGGCATTGTCGGAGTACATTCTGCTGCTCCTCTTTAGGGACACATCGGTGTATAACCTGATCTAGACATTGTTTAAACAAAAGAGGCTCGTCCCAAA
Source organism: Hibiscus mutabilis (assembly GCA_019671005.1). Classification (NCBI taxonomy): domain Eukaryota; kingdom Viridiplantae; phylum Streptophyta; class Magnoliopsida; order Malvales; family Malvaceae; genus Hibiscus; species Hibiscus mutabilis. The sequence goes on along the minus strand of CM033747.1, from coordinate 31,658,546 downwards.
AGTAATGCTTAGCATCATGGCAGAACCGCTTCTTCCCTTGGTGAGTAAGGCCATAAGGTAAAATACCACAAACAAGGAAATTAACTAAATTCACGTACTAGGGTATCGTCGAGGCATGTGTTGTCGTGGTAACTGCTTCCATGGTTGCCGAGGTGTGCGCATCTAGAGTTGCCGTAGCATGCGCGTCAAGGGTTGCCGAGGCATGCGCGACAAGGGTTACCGAGGCATACGCGTCTAGGGTTACCAAGGCGTGCACATCAGTGGTTGCCGAGGCATACGAGTCTGAAGTTGCAGAGGTGTGCGCGTCAAGGGTTACCGAGGCTTGTGCATCAAGGGTTGCTGAGGCATGCGCATCCATGGTTGCCGAGGCAACTAACAGTTGCTCATCCGGGAATGCATCGTATATCTCTAAATCCGCATCCTCCTCCCTATTACGTTCTAAGCATGATAAGTGATCGGCCACTTGATTTTCTGTTCCTTTTTTGTCCTTAATTTCAATGTCAAACTCTTGTAAAAGCAATATCCAATGAATCAAACGAGGTTGGGCATCCTTTTTAGCAAATAGATACTTAATTTCCAAATGGTCCGTATGGACAATTACCTCTGTACCAATCAAATAGGATCAGAACTTGTCAAATGTGAAAACTACGGCTAGTAACTCTTTATCCGTTGTTGTGTAATTCACTTGAGCACTATTAAGAGTCTTACTAGCGTAGTATATCACATGAAAAGTCTTACCTATGCTTTGGCCTAGGACTGCTCCTACATCAAAATCACTTGCATCACACATGAGCACAAAAGGTAGCGTCTAATCTGGTGGAATGACAATGGGTGCCAAGGCAAGCTTTTCTTTTAGGGTTTTGAATGCTTGGGCGTAAGAATCATCAAAATTGAAGACTTTATCCTGTTCAAGCAAATTGCACAAGGGCTTAGTAATTTTAGAAAAATTATGAATGAACCTCCTGTAAAAACCTGCATGTCCAAGAAAGCTTCGGATTCCTTTAACCGAACTTGGTGGGGGTAATCTCTCGATCACGTTCACCTTGGCTTTGTCTACTTCAATTCCCTTGGATGAAATCTTGTGGCCGAGCACTATTTCTTTATTTACCATAAAATGGCACTTCTCCTAATTAAGGAATAAATCGGTTTCTTCACATCTTGCCAACACCTTCTCTAAATTGCTGAGGCAACTGTCGAAGTCATTACCAAAAATGGAAAAATCATCCATGAAGATCTCAAGGAAGTCTTCGACCATGTCTGAAAATAGTGCCATCATGTATCTTTAGAAGGTTGCCGGGGCATTACACAATCCGAACGGTATCCTTCAGAAAGCATAAGTACCGTATGGGCATATGAAGGTTGTCTTTTATTGATCTTCTAGTGCTATGGAAATTTGATTGTAACCTGAATAACCATCAAGAAAACAATAAAAGGGTTTACCTGCAAGACGGTCAAGCATTTGATCAATAAAGGGTAATGGAAAGTGATCTTTCCTAGTGGTTTTGTTTAGCTTTCGATAATCCACACAAACCCTCCACCCGGTCACAATCCTGGTTGGAATGAGTCCATTGTTTTCATTACTTACCACCGTTATACCTTCCTTTTTCGGTACACATTGTACCAGAATTACCCATGTACTATCAGAGATAGGGTATATGATGTCGACGTCAAGCCACTTGATGATTTCTTTCATTACAACCTCTTTCATGGCATGATTCAGTCTCCTCTGGGCCTCAATCGAAGGTTTGTGATCATCTTCCAACAAAATCTTGTGCATGCACACTGCCGGGCTAATTCCCTTAAAGTCGGCAATTGTTCACCCTATTGCCTTCTTGTGTAGCATCAACATTTTGATCAACTTCTTTTCCTGCTCAAGTTGTAACTTAGAGGAAATAATTACAAGCAATGTATTATCGGTTCCCAAGTAAGCATATTTTAGTTGTCCTGACAATTGTTTCAACTCAAGAATCGGTGGTTGTTCATTGTAGGGCTTTTTGAGTTTACCTTCCTTACCTGAGTAATCCAGTGGTTCAAAGTATGTACATGGTCGATTGACTAACCAATTTGCCTCTTCTTGTTGTTCCTCATCAATCGGTTCTTCATACTCCTCAGGTTCCTCTTGATCGTCAATGTAGTTGCCGAGGCAACTAAATTCCTCGTCGAAGTCAAACTCTGCCGTGGCATGAAGAAGTTGGCATTCTTTCGGATCATCGACATGCCTTAGTGTTTGGAACACATTTAGTTTAACTTGCTGGTCATTCACCCTCATTGTGAGTTCTCCCTTTTCAACATCGATCAAGGTTCTCCCTGTTGCTAGGAAGGGTCTCCCCGAGAATGATAGATGCATGTTCATCTGCTTCACAATCCAAAACAATAAAGTCAGCGGGAAAAATAAATTTATCAACTTTTACCAGTATGTCTTTGATTTTTCCTTCTGGATGCACATAGGATCTGTCGGCTAGCTGTAGCATAACTGTTGTAGGTCTTGCCTTCCCGATTCCTAGATTTTGGAAAACTGATTTAGGCATCAAGTTTATGCTTGCTCCAAGGTCAAATAATGCTTTACTGACATAGTGGTTTCCGATGGAACAAGGTATTGTGAAACTTCCGGGATCCTTCAACTTGGGTGGCATGCGATTGTGCAACATGGCCATGCATCTTTTTGTTGCGCCAACTATTTCAAACTCCCCTAGCCTTGTTCTCTTGGACACAATGTCTTTAAGAAACTTGGCATAGTTCAGCATTTGTTCAATTGCTTCAACCAATGGCAAGTTGATGTGGACTTGCTTTAGGATATCAAGAAACTTCTTGAATTGATATTCTTACTTTTTTCGCTTCAACCTTTGTGGGAATGGCGGTGGAAGTAAGATATCTTCGATCCTTGCATTGGTCTAGAACCTGATTGACAGCATTGCCAAGGCAACTGGAGTTACCGAGGCATTGTCAACTGGGGTTGTCGTGGCGTGCCTATCATTGGTTGCCGATGCATGCTTATCACTGGTTGCCGAGGCATTTTTATCGCTAGTTGCCGCGGCAATTCCTGGTTCAACATCTGAGGCTTTACCGCTGAGTTCGTCTTGTTCTTTTTGTGGAGTTTTGTTTGATGAGCGAGCTTGAGCCTCTTTAAGTTGTTGGCCACTTCTAGTGGTGATCGCCTTACATTGCTCATGGCCAGTTCTTCTTGCGACTTTAGTATCGCTAGGTAAACCTCTTTGCTGTCTAGTATTCAGGTTTTGAGCAAATTGTCCGACTTGATTTTCCAATAATTTGATTGTCGCCTCTTGGTTTTGCAATCTCATCTCGGTCCTGTTAATAAAAGCATAAGTTCTTTTTATGAAGTTACTATTCTCAGCCATATAAGATACAATTTTCAACATAAAAACATTGAGAGAATTTTCCAAAGAACTAGATGTTGTCGGTTGTTGATGCGGCAACTGTTGCCGTGGCATATTCTACTGGAAGCTCGATACTTGTGCATTTTGATTGTTCTGGTTTAGAACATTGTTGGGATTACTCCATGAAAATTCAGGTGCTTCTTCCAAGCTGGATTGTATGTATTGGACACACATTGTTGTTCGGTTGTAATTCCCCACATAAAAGCTGGATTCTGGATTCTGCATACATTCAGAAGAATCATGGTTACCGCCACATAACTCACAAAAGGAATCCATTACCTTGACCTCCTGTGTATTGTTTGGTTTCTGCATATTCTGGACCATCTTGGTTAGAGCGGCCAATTATGCCGAAATTGAGTCTGATGATCCCAGTTCATGTATTGTGGCTTGGCGTCTAACTCCTCATCTTCTAGCAGAGGGGAATTGATAATCATTCTTAGCAAGCCTATTTAGAATTTGCATTGCTTTCTCTGGTGACTTATCTAGGAGTATGCCGTTTGCTGAGGCATCTAGCATCATCCTTGTTGGTGTATTCATAGCGTTGTAAAACATTGTTACTTGTGTCCACACTGGGAATCCGTGTAGGGGGTATTTGTGTAGAAGTTCTCTATATCGCTCCCAAGCCTCGTACATGGATTCATCATCTGCCTGCCGAAAAGAAGAAATTTTGTTACGAAGCTTATCAGTCAAATTTGTAGGATTAAATCGAGCAAGGAAATCATGACAAAGATCAGTCCAAGATCCTATTGATCCGGCAGAAATACTATTCAACCATGCTTTCGCCCTACCCCTCAGTGAATAGGGGAATAATCTTAGTCGTAAAACATCGGGGGTGACTCCTTGTACTTTGAATGAATTGCAAATCTCGAGGAAAGATTTAAGATGTTTTCGTGCATCTTCAGTTGCTGAGCTGCCAAATTGACCAATTGTGTTGATCATATTGAACATCATCGGTTTCAACTCAAAGTGGTCAGCTTCAATTTCAGGCGTAACAACTCCTGGATTAAGTCCTTCAAGATCTTCTTCAAGATAGTCTCGAATAGTTATATTTCGTGCAATAATCACTCATCCTGCTAGAACATCCTGATTCATATTGCCGTCTTGATTAGCCATTACTATCCTTAACCTTCGTCTGAGCCTTTGCAAGGTTCGTTCAATTTATAGATCAAAGGGATATTCTGGTGTAATCGATCTCGCCCTGGTCATATACCAATGCAAAACCAAAGTTTGTTAACCCTTTGAATCTTAAACAAGAAAAAATAAAAAGTGCAAGAAAATAAAAACAAAGTTGCTATTGCCAATCCCCGGCAACGGCGCCAAAAACTTGTCGCGCGTAATAAGTGCTCCGCAATTGTGCAAGTGTACACGTCGCAAGTTATAGTATAAAAGATATCGTCTCCACAGGGATTGTGCCACTTCAAGAATCCAATGTCTTGCACTATAAAAAGTAAAAGAACACAAGTAGAAGATTGTATGAGTTTAACTAACAACTAAACTAGAAAGCAAATAAGTAAAAGAAGATGTAATCAAATAAGAGAAAATATGCCAAGTTATCGTGAGTTGAGGAGTGATAGCCGATTGGATCGTCTTGGTAAAAGAGTGCAATGGCAACTCAGTTGTCGTGGCAACTTGCGCAGTGGGGTTGCCTTGGCAACTAATCGACGGTTGCCTGGGCGACTAGCTGGGCAACTACTTGGGCGCCTGGGCAGCAACTTCAAGGTTTGGCGGAGCGTTCTTCAATGGTTTCTTCTTATCCTTAAGTCGAAGCTCTGGCTAGTTGTGCATGCCTTGATAATACATCCATGCGTGAATCAAGGGTGAACAACAACCAATCTTGCGCTCCTCTTAGCCGTTGAAATCCTTAACTTATTCCTAAGCCAGATTAATCTTCACCATCAATAGATTGAATAAAGACCATACTCATTCGTTTCTTGAATCTAACTCTCCCGATATTAGATAAATAGATGAAGTTACGAGATCCTCCCCCACTCCACTCGCAAACAAGAAGAAAAACCAAGAATGAGTAAACCTTGAATTGAAAGTGCAAACTCTTATTACCTAAACAAAATCCAATTGTTTCTCACAACCACAAAACACAATAACCTTAGCCAAATAGATTTAGTTCATGGCTAGGTTCCAAAGAAACACAAAACAAAGAATTCCTAGCATAAACCTAATTGAACAAGAAAGAAAAAGATGAAGAATGGTTGAAGCCTTGTCGAAATCTCTCCTTGCTCTTGTCGAAATCTCCCTCCTCTCTTTGTCGAAATTTCTCTCATTCTCTCCCCTCCTTGGAGTTGACGGCTTGGTCCTCAATTTATAGGGCCTGGTCAAAGTTTTTTTTGAGGAGGAAGTTAAGTTTGAATTAAATATCTTTAAAGAATGTAATTCTTTATTATATTTAAATTCCTTCTAAAACTTCTCCTATCTTCTTGGGATTTAATTTTTCTTTAACCTTTTCATGGAAATCAAACTCCTTTGGGATTTAACTTTGCTCCACGTCATCTTGGGCTTATCTAGTCATCAATTTCGACTACCATATCATCTTATCCCTTGTCAAAAATTGCCCTAGCAACTAGCTCGACATCTCCTTCATGCATTGCCCTGGCAACTGGTTCTAGCCTTGCTTTGGCAAGTGATTCCACACACACACACAAAACACACCAAAGTAGTATCTTTTTCCACAAAATTAAGCAAAATATGAAATCGAGCTTGTCCACCAAGGAAATAAGGCAAACATGCATGAATGGCTAATAATGCAACTAATATGAACCTAAGTCTAGCAATAATATGAATAAAAAGGCTAATAAAAATAGTACTTTTGAACACTTAACAGTTTTCTAAATAACAAAATGAAATTTCTATCATAACAAAAATAACTACACTCTGACATTTGATTTTAAAAATCTACAACTTAGCTCATAGATTTCTTTTGCATTTTTCCCAAATGCACAGAGATCAACGGTTTTGAATTGCCTTTACTGGTAGCTGTTTGCTCCAGGCTAGCTATACCATTCCCTTAGGTACAATCAGTTTATACCAATCATGACATTGGATTTTTCCAAAGGATTTATTTTCCTTTGACCATTTGTAAAAATGGATTTTCGATGGACATTTAAATTATCCATTGTCTTAAAATTTACCGTGTTTAAGCATGTTACGCCAACATTTCTGTCGGACTTGCCAAACTCCAACATTTTTATTATGAAAAAAATACTAAAAATATCTTTACAAAATATTCTTATTTTTTCGAGTTTAAGTCGTAAGGCTCTTCTGTGCAATGTTCTCAAAAAAAAGGAAGCCAAAATGTGAGAAATCAAAATAACATCTTTACAAAAAGGTGAGAAATTCAAGCATAGAGACCATCTCATTCTGGCCTTCTTGGCGCGATGCAAATTTGCCCCAACTCTTTTGTTTTCCACTGCTGGACCAATTGGTGTTAAAATTCCCTTGTTAACCAACTTCCTGATCGTAACAGTCTACACTTCTTGGTAGAATTCCCCATACCCCTTAAAATTCGGTGGAATAATCAAATCATGGACTAAATAAAACTCTTTTGTATTGAAAGCATCGACTTTTTCTTTTTCTTAAGCTCTTTCTCGAATCTATCTTTTAACTGGTCAAATCTTGATTTTCTTTGTTAGTTCCAATATCTTTTTTTTCTTAACTAGTTCTCAAATACTTCGAACCCTAAAAATCTTAAATCATGAAAGTTAATATAATGTTGTTAAACATGCAATAAATGCGTAATGCAATACAATACAATTCAATACAATACAATACTAAAATGTAAACATTAATGCAATAAGGTATTGATTCCAAAAGTGATCCCTATAGAACAACTTTCATTGAGACCAAAAGGTTTCGTTGTATCATATATTCTTCTCCTAAGCTCTAATTCCAACTGAGTAGTCAATTGTTGTACTAGGTTGACCCTTTGTTCTGAATTCCCATTTCTTAAATTCCCAATAAGTCTAAACTCGTCGTTTGAAGGTGATACAATTCTTAATAGTACACCCCTGAATCTAGGGGTAATACTCACAACGGGCACTGATGTCGTACCAATCTAGATATGGAGGTTGCATGGGTGTTAAGAAGACTAGACTCACCAACTGGGCCTCCAACAACAAACGATACAATTCTCTGTATGAAATGGGTATCAGGTCAAAATGATGACCTTTGACTCTCATTTTTTAGCCATCCATCGAAGAGCATACATCGAGATTCAAACCCCATCCTGGATAATGATTCCTCTTCAGTTTTGTATCTCGAATGATCGTTGGCTCAATGTAGAATCGAGGTTTTCTGTCATTGAAGCCTAATATTCCTATTCTGATAAGGTCTTGCACTCTTTTCTTCAAGGCTTCACAATTCTCAGTAGTATGAACCGAACTTCCTAAGGGGTAATTGTATCTGGCGGGGTTGTTGTATCCTCTTGAGAAATGAGGTTCTTTCGGCATAGATTGAATCAGGGAGATGAGTTTCATTTCAACCAGCATCAGGAGTAGCTCAACGTATTTTTATGAATCAAAATGTGCCTCTTCATATTATTTGCTTCTCAAGTTTCTTCCAACCCTACATCCGCTTTCTTGTAACTCGACCCAGATGCACCTCCTATTGGTTTGTTGATGTGGATCACGAATGGATTTGAACTATTGTATTAGCTAGAGCTGCCTTGTTCGGGGTATAACTCTAACTATCAAGCTTTATGCTTTGGTTCTTGACCAACTCAACAGTCTTCTTCTCTTTAGCCATAACGGTCATCATGTCCATCATCTCGACTATTTGTTTCTTTAAATCTTGCATCTCATGTCGCTCGTTACTAGTACAAGTATCATCTGCCATGTCTGATTCAAAACCTTCGGATGAACAACCCTCTCTAATCTCTTGTTTATTTTTAGGACGTGGCTTCAAGATTGTACTCTTTCTTTCTAATCACAGAACCTTCTATCCATTATGAATGATTTCTAATTTGATGACCACTCGTGAATCAATACCTTTAAAATGATATACGGTAAATGCAAGAATGAATGCAAGTAAAGGCGTCAATTTCATAGGTGATCACTCTAGAACAACTTTCATCGAATATAAAAAAGTTCTCGATACAAAAGATAAAACATGTTCTTCTAGAGATAGGCTTCAACTTTAACTCATAATTTCTTGATTGTTTTAAGCAGGCGGAAGACTTTCAGTCCATCTTCTATCTTTAGATTAATTAAATTAAGTAATTGATTTCAAGGAGAAAAAACAAAATTTTTAGGGAAGGATTTAAGTTAAGAAATCAACTTTTTAAATACTCTTATAAAAGGATTAAATTAAGAAGTTGATAAAAATATCCTTATGGAATTTTTTAAACACATCCTTATAAAAAAGATCGAGTTAAAACTTGTTTTGTGGAAAACATATCCTTATGAAAGGATCAAAAGCTAAGAACTCTGAGTTTTAAGAAAAATGATATTTCGCTTTGAGACTACTGGAATGAGAATATATATATTTTTTGGTTGACATCTTCACTGGCTCGGGCATTTCTGGTACCGATGTTGAACCTTCATATTTTCATCTTCTGCCTTGAAACACCGTCCATTCATGGTGAAAGCTTTCTAATTGAGTGTTCAATTTTGAGAATTAACCCTTTATATCATGTCATGTGAATGCAAAAAGATATGCAGAATAAAAAACAAAAAACGGGTTACTAAATCGAATGCAATTAATAAGCAATAATTAAATGCAAGAAAGCAAAAGAAATTCGAAGCAAGAAAGCAAGAGAAATTCGAAGCATGAAATAAGCCTAATCATATGTCATCTAATATTCTAGGCTGTCCGCATGGCTCTAGAGGGGTGGGCTCTTATGTTCGCTATATGCAGGTTTGGTACTAAAAGGATACCCGATCTGTCTTCATTATCCCCTAATAACGGTAACAAGTCCCCAGCCATTACCCATTATAGGCTCCTTTCAACCGGGTTCAATTTAGGAGGACCCATTCCTCTATGTGTATACGGGGAAACGATATTCCCACAAAACGTAGAGTAGTAGAGCCCCGATGGTACTTGCTAGGCCCATACGGAGGAACAATATCCCCTCGAAAGCAATAGCATTTTCCCCTAACTAAGACAAACGAGTTTATATGTCTAATTTTAAATGCGTTAAAATAAACTCGTATTTATAAACAAATATTAGTTTAATCGTTACTTTAACCCTCAACTTCTGATATTAGTAAAACGATAAATTTTTTAGCTTAACTCCTTTTTTGTTTTTAGAAAAACAAAACCAGTAGCCATGCTGTAGCGGCTTTTTTTCAGGCTGCTACAAAAATAATAAATTATTAAAGGGAGTGCTGCTTTTATTTGAAAATTTTATTTAAAAGAAGAATTTGGGTAAAACTCGTATTTTTGAAAAATTTAGAGTCGCCACTAGACACTTTGGGTAGACCGGATACCATTAGAACAAAAACCAAAGATTCTTTTTTAAAAAACTTGGGTTCATGAGTTGATTACAGATGGGGAAAGATTATCACCCCCACACCGCCCAAAATTGGTACCAAATAATTATCGCTTTATTAATATCAAATTTTATGGGTTAAAGTGATGATTAAATTAAAATTCAGTTATATGTACGAGTAAATTTTAAGGGCTACAATGTTCGAGGAATAGAAAAAACTACCATCTACACCTCAGACCGGTAACCAAGTTTATCGTCAAAAAAGGGAGCACCACATTAACAATTAATATCCCGAATGCAATATAATAATATGGCATGGCAAAGGTACGTACATTAAATATGAACAACAAAACCAAATGAGAATTAAATATATTATGATATCCAAACCATATATTAAGTATAATACAACAAAAAAACATGCCAATAATTTAAAATACATAATCAACAAAATTATATATTACCCTATATCTAAACCAATATTAAATTGAAATAAATATAGAGATAATGATCGAATTTTACCCCACTAAGAGCTCAAATGAAAAATTTTGACCGACCCCCACCAAGATCTCCGTGCCATCTCGTCATGGCCTAAAAATTAACTCGATCGGACCATAAAAGGACCTTCGATCAAATGCTGGATCGCGCCAGCTGGGGCCGAGAGCACTGCTCTCTGCCTCTGGCAAACCGGAAGCACTGCTCTCATTGTTGGCTTGCCTTTTCCCAGGCTCTTCATTGTTTGGCTTTTAATTCTCCCCTCCCCACTGCCTTTTATAGGCAAAATAAGGGGGTGGGGGTGACGTGGCTCATCTTGAGCCACGTGCTTTCCTTCCCTTTTTTTAGTTTTTAGTTTTTTAATTAGTTTTTCTTTTTTATTTTCTTTTTACATATTAAAGATAATACATATACTATTATATTAATTAACAATACTACTATAATATTATACAACCCGAACAAAAATGAGTGATTACAGTCAGTACACTTTGAAATCCTAATGCTTCATGAGCATCATAAATATGATTGATTTGTGTGTCAGTGTCCGCAAAATAGGTTGATGATAAATAAGCATGTATTGAGACTGATATTATGAGACTTGTTAATTATGAGATGCATGATGATGATTAGGGATATGATTTGACTTATATAGACTTTAGAGATCTTGTAGGGTTATTTGGACATTCATATATCTATGTGATGACTGTTTGAATTGTGTGTTATGATGATTGGGTGCTAGAGTATGGATATTGATGCATTCGATGGGAATTGTGTGTTAGGGATAAATAATGATAATATTCGAATAAATGATCATGAGGCCGAAAATAATATTATTTGATTGAATGCGTTAGTAAACCAACCCTAATGACTTTCATAAGCTTTAGGGATAGAAGAAGCGTTGTAATATCATAATCCAAGGAAATGGTACGAACCTATGAGTAGGATATCAATACGAGCTTTGGCTGTACCGGTATGCGTTTGAAGTCTTATCGACAGGGGTCAACCCGTGCCAATACTTGTGGAAATCTAGGATTTTTAGTAAGCAACATCTATACAGGTACACGTGTGAGTACTGGTACCCAAGGGTGTTGTATCGATACTCGTGTTTGAGTACCGGTACCCACTAAACGAAATAATCTGTAATGCTAATAAAAAGATGGAAATCGATGTAGAATATCAATGAATTAATTTAAGCCTTAATAAATGAGATAATGCAGATAAATAAGACAGTTAATGAGGATGATTGATTTACACTTCCGTAATGTATTAACAAATTGGTAAACTTAAATGAGTGGCTTGATAATTGATAGAAACTATAGAGTTTGGTAATTGTGCCAATGTTGTGTGATGTATGGTAGTCGTGTCCTTTCTATGTGCCGTAACGGACACCTAGATAGTTGAGTCACCTTTGATTGGTGGGATCCGGAGACCCACTGGAAGTGTTGCAATACCATGTGTTGAGATATTTATTTTGATATAACAAAGTGAAAAATGTTTTTAGACTTGAACAAATACTGCAAAAACAATTCAAAGTCCATTTAATTTGAAAAATATGTTTGAAAGCTTTTAAAAGTGTTTTTGACTCAAACAAATATTTTCAAGTAATTTAAAAGTCTCCAACGGCTAGTTTTTAATGGCTAGTTTTCCAACATCTAATTTTCCAACGGCTAGTTTTTCATTCCACACTATAAATAAAAGTCAAAGACACTTGAAGAAGAAGAGGATGGACATCCAAGCCTAAAGTTCAAGAGAGAAGAGTCTTAATGTGTTTATTTCTTTTTAATCTCTTGTAAATTCTTTAGTCCAATCCTAGTGAGCCAAAATGTGTAAACACCCACTTAGAGAGGTATTTTGTTTATAAATGTCAATGCCTCATTGTTGAGGGATAGGTTCTAGTTGATCCTTATAAAAACTATTAAGAGAGTTTTATCCTAGCCCGTGAAAAGATAGGGATGTAAGGTTACCCCTTGAACCCATATAAAGGAAGAATTCATTGTTAGTGAATTGAGAAATCCTTAGTGTGGATGCTAAGGTAGTGGATGTAGACCTTAGTTAGAAGGTCGAACCACTCTAAAATCGAATGTGTCAAATTGTTATTTCTTTTTCGGTTTTTGTTTTCCCAATTTCAAAAGAAACCTCTACACCCTTCATCGGCGATAATTTTGATTGAAGATATCAAGCCTTTCAATTGGTATCAGAGCGGGACTCAAATTGACAGTCTAACAACCATTGAGAATATTCTAGGAGTGCTCGATCCATCTCTACATTCAATCGACCTTGAAGAGCTAATTTATTCGACATCAAGCTCAAGGAATCAAGATGAACCGGTTTTCTTCCTCTCAATTGTAATGGTAGCATGCTCACACATTAAAGATGGGTAACCTCTAAGCTTAATCTTTTAGATTATTTCTTTAGTTTCTTATTTTTAATGATAAAATGTCCATGCATATTTAATTGTTAAAGTTTTAAGTGCATGACATCGAAAGGTTTTTTTATGTATAAGTGTGTTTAACACACTCATTCTTATTTTTGCATAAACTCTAAAAAGACTTGGATAAATTGAATTTCATAGATTTTTTTTAAACTTGATCATTTTTATTGAAATTCAATAATTTTCTTAAGTGTCAATGTTTTGAGCTATAATTTAAAAATGGAATGCATTTATTAAGGGGAGCTTTTGTTTTAAAAAAATTACTTACTTTCCATTGTTATTTTGAACCTTAAATGATTTTGAATCATTTTTGATATAACAAAAAAATGGAGAGATAAGTTTGAAAGTTTTAATTTCAGAAAGAAGAAAGGGAGAGCTTTAAATATTTTTCTAAAATATTCTATTTTTCTAAAATTATTTTTCTAGGGGGGAGATTTTTAAAATAATTTTTCAAAAGGTTTCGTTATATTAAAGAGGGGAGATTGCTGAGATATTTATTTTGATATAACAAAGTGAAAAATATTTTTGGACTTGAACAAATATTGCAAAAACAATTCAAAGTCCATTTAATTTGAAAAATATGTTTAAAAGCTTTTAAAAGTGTTTTGACTCAAACAAATATTTTCAAGTAATTTAAAAGTCCCGCACGGCTAGTTTTTCATTCCACACTATAAATACAAGTCAAATACACTTGAAGAAGAAGAGGATGGGCATCCAAGCCTAAAGTTTAAGAGAGAAGAGTCTTAATGTGTTTATTTCTTTTTAATCTCTTGTAAATTCTTTAGTTTAATCCTAGTGAGCCAAAATGCGTAAACATCCACCTAGAGAGATATTTTGTTTACAAATGCCAAGACATCATTGTTGATTGACAGGTTCTAGTTGATCCTTATAAAAACTAGGGAGAATGTTCTATCTTAGCCCGCGAAAAGATAGGGATGTAAGGTTACCCCTTGAACCCGTAAAAAAAGGGAAGAATTTATTGTTAGTGAATTGGGTGGATACTAAGGTAGTGAATGTAGACCTTAGTTAGAAGGTCGAACCACTCTAAAATCGAATGTATCAATCTTTTTATCTTTCCAATTGCTTTCACCAAATTTTTTATTTGCCAATTTACCCCTATTGGCCATTTATCATTGATTGATCATCCCAACAATTGGTATCTGAGAGGGACTCAAATCGACAGTCTAACAACCATTGAGAAGATCTTAGGAGTGCTCGATCCTGAAGCTTTGGAGACTTGATTTTATACCCCTCATTGATTTCTAGCCATTTGGGTAGTTGGGGTATTAAAAAGAGCTGTTGGGCTGCATTTTCCCCGTAATAAATGTTGTTTGGTGTCTAGGCGTATCGGTACTCAAGTAATCTTATCGGTACCTGACAAAGAGAAAATAGCCGTTGCAAACAAAGGGGTATCGATATGCGGGAAGCTGTATCGATACAGTGAGTGTATTTTAAAGGGCATACTGGTATGGTCCGTACCGTATCGATACCAGTTTTGCTCACTGGAATCTTGATAAGTTGTACAATAAAAACCGTATCGATACGCCTATATGGGTATCGGTACGTGTTAACCATTTTTCAAATTTATGGTTCCAATAAAACTGACAAGGCAATGGTCGAATATTAAATGAAAAGATTTGAAAAATCTTTAAACCCCTTACTGGTACACATGAAGTCGTACCGATACTCATAAGCAATTTTGGTTTCAGGTTTAACAAGCGTACCGATACGGCTACATGCGTACCGGTACCCTATAGCCATCATGAATAAAATAGTTTTCCAGTAGCTAAAAACTGTACCGATACGACCTTAGGTGTATCGGTACTCCTGTACCAAAATACTTATTTGAGTACCAAACACTTAGAAAAACTTTGGGGGATTAATGTTTTGACTTAGAAAATATTTTAAGTTCGAATCCTTGTCGATTGAGTGAGTAAAACAAGTATTTAAAAATTTGTCCTTTTTACAAATTAGTCCTTGTTATATCAAAATCAATTTTAGGTTTATCAATCTCCCATTTTGATATAACAAAACCAAAATAAAATTTTAAGTCTTTTAAAATAACCGCTTTCTTTAAGGCTAAAAATAGTTTATTTTGAAAATCCTTTGAAAAATTTATATCCCATACTTCTCCCCCTTTTTGTTAAATCAAAATCAATAGGGCAATCAAGAATAAAGCACAATAATTCCAAATATACTTAAGTAACATAGATATCATTAAAATTCAAAGAAATATTGAAATCAACATAATAAAATTCAACTTAAACCTAAAAACATAAACCAAATCATGAACATAAAGTCATAAGAATTCAAATAAGAACATAGGTGCATAAAACTCAAATCATAATAAGATAATATGAATGATATGAAAAAGCCTAAGGAGCGTCCTCATCTTCATCATCCGCATCTTCATCTTCCTCATGATCATTACCAACAGCCTGACCATGCCATTCGGTATGAAACGCGATAAGGGTCATGTTCATCGAAGCTTGACGATTCTCAATAGAGGCAACACGAGCATCAAGAGAATCAAACCTTGCATCCATTTCGGAAAAACGAGTGTCCATGCTAGCAAACTTCCCATCAAGGTAGGCCATGAGAACATCGAAGGAAGGTTGAGCAACCGGAGCCACCGAATCAACGAGAACATTCTCCACCAGATCAGGTTGAGCATTACCAGGAAGATCGGCGTTATGAATCCATTATCTATTTTATAACATGAACTTGGCTCGTCGGAGAGAATGATTATCGATGGGATCAGTGAGAGGCATTCCAAGGTCAAGGGAACAATCTATCCCAAGCTTGTGAAACATGTAGCTAAGGGCAGTGTCATAGGTGAAAGAAGTCACAAGAGAGATGTGATGGTTTTGGACAAGGAAGACTAACTCGACAAATATAATTTGGGCGTACTTCCTCACGAAAACAATGTAGCCAAAAATCATCGATTTGGCAAATGGTAAACCACTTACCACCGAATGGTCGAAATCACCAAGTGATGAGAAGGTGAAGGAAGCGCCCATGGCCATCAAGTACGGTTATAGAGCCACTATAGGTTTGACCAAAAGAATTTTCATCATCTATACCCGTATCACCCATTCCCAAAAGCTCGACAATAATTTTAGAATCAATATGGAATTTCTTAATTATTTCTACTTTGATTTAAAATACACTGGGCATTTGAGTAGAAAATAAGGACAAGATTTTTGTTAAAAACCCCTAGTATGCTTAAAAAAGTCATAAATTTCTAACGCCTCATTAAATCGAGATAACGAAAGTTAAATTCATTGGTGCTCATAAAATGCATAGAAACAACACGCTCATGACGGATTTTGACAGATTGAAATTGTTTAAAACGGTCTATAGCATTGGGATATTCTGGTTCACTAAAACATTTGATGAAAAGTTGGTTAAGGTTTGGTCTTGTACCATTGTTTTCGGGATTGGAATTTGGATTGGGAACGTTAGAACTAGATGCCATCTC
Organism: Hibiscus mutabilis; assembly: GCA_019671005.1. Lineage (NCBI taxonomy): Eukaryota > Viridiplantae > Streptophyta > Magnoliopsida > Malvales > Malvaceae > Hibiscus > Hibiscus mutabilis. Next base: position 31,642,308 of record CM033747.1, on the reverse strand, counting down.
TTTTCTAGATCTCTTTTTAGGAGGCATGGTTAAAAACCTGAAAATTCAAACTACAAATTACATGTATGCATAAACATCACATTCAATCCAATAAATCAATCCAATGATCAAGGTAAGATAAAAATCCATATTGTAGAGTTTAAAAACATATACAAATATAAAGAAAAATTTTGATAACTTAAAAACTTGAAAACAGTAAAATAAATTATACGAGTATAACATTATATTCGAATAAAAAAATTTAGTTTTGAAAAAGATTTTGTAAAATTTTTGAAAGCAAGGATATATACATCCTATATATATAATTTAAACATAAACAATATACAAATATGACAGAAATCGAAATTTAAAGAAAATAAGGTTTTTCCTTGAATATGGATGATGGATGAATGAGAGGATGTTGTGCACAAAGCTTGATGATAAAGACTTGGGTTTGATGTTGAAAACAAAATCCCCCCAAAAATTGATGAAATTTGGTGAAAAACCTAGAGATTAAGAGGGTATTTATAGGGTATTTTCGACCAGGGTTTTTAAAAATAAAGAAGAGTTTTGTTTAAATTAGGAAAACCCTCATTTAAGGTCATTTAAAGGCTCCAGCGGCTACGTGTAATGATACGCTTAGGACGCAAATCAAAACCATGTGCTGGTACGAGTTTACCTCGTACCGATCCTTAACCCATACCAATACAAGCTTACCTATACCGAAATGCTACCCTTGATACTCGTATCGATACGATATACCCCTTATATCGATACCCCCTGACCAAATTTGACAGATTTGGCTGCAAGGGACCCAAAAATTCTATTTAACTCGAATCGATATGCATGATTATGATATGAGATCCTCATGAAAGGACAAAAAAAATACATACTCCCCTAACAAAATGAATAGATGCATATAGGAGCAAAATCACATAAACATGTAAATCAACCAAAATTAAGCAATAGTTAAGCATAAAATAAGGCTCTAAGGTTCAAGAAAGGCCAATAAGCCCTAACTCTCTCCTAAGAGACCAAAAACGCTCTTTATCTAAAGGTTTGGTAAAGATATCCGCTAATTTGTTCAAGGTGTCTACATATTCTATAACAACATCATTTTTCAAAACATGATCTCTAATGAAATGATGTCTTATCTCTATGTGCTTGGTTCTAGAATGTTGGATGGGATTCTTAGTGATACAAATAGCACTAGTATTGTCACACTTTAAAGGGATGGTACCTACATCATTTCCGTAATCTAAGAGTTGTTGAGCACAACAACTACCGACCAAAATATATTTTGCCTCGGTGGTAGATAACACTACACTATTTTGCTTCTTAGAAAACCATAATATGAACATGCTACCTAGGAATTAACAAGTGCCAGATGTAACACCCCAATTTTTGGCTTAGAAAAATGCTATTGGTCCTATTGTTTATTAATTGTTTTAATGTGTCTTTTGATAGATTTATTGAGTAAACTAGGACCTCTTTAAAAACAAAAGAAATGTACTTGACCATTTTGGAAAAGATTAAACCGTAAAGAATGAAGAAATTTGAGAATGCATGATAAGAAAATTCTTGTTAGTGGCCATAACACATGTCACATGAATTTGGAGACATGTGGGAGAGTGAATCGGTGGGATGACAAAAAAGAAATTAACTCTATCATCTTCTTCTCTTTGGCCGAATCATCCTAGTGAGAAATGGAGAGAGAGATAGCTTATCTATCAATGGAAGAAAGCTTCAATCTAGGCTTCATTTTTTTTAAGATAATTGATCTTTAGTTTCGAATAGTCACTTCTTGGAGGTAAGAACCTCCCTTTCCAATTCATTAGATATAGATAATAACATGAGTTGTAAGGATGCTGCCCATACATGTTAAAGTTGCTAGATATTTTGATGAGATAAATCTTTATGTTTTAAGTTATTAAGGGATTTGTACTCTTGAGCTATGCACTAAAATTTCATGAATTATGTACACCATTGAATTGTTATGTTATGTAGTGACATGTGGAGAATTTTGAATAGTTCAAATAGAATCAATTTGTGGTTACTGTTTCGGTGCCCTATTTTAGAAACTTATGAAATGATTCTGGACATTTTATTGAATATGTTATTGTGCTTGAGACATGAAAATTGATGTATGGATTGTTAGGAATCAGCTAGAGACTATTGTGTTTTGAAACAAGCTGTTAGAGGACTGTTTTACAAGTTTAAAAGACTATTAAGGGACTGCTTTGATGTTTTCATGGACTATTTTGAAGACACTGGAATTAGGGACTGAATTTGTGAAAATAGGGAAATGTTTTGAATTGTTTGGCAAAGAAAAATGGACTGATTTAGTGATTCAAGACAGGGGCTATCTTGCAACAACTGAAAACTGTTTTACAAGCCTTGTTGAAGGACTATTTTGATATCAAAATCAAAGAGTAGTGTTTCAAATCAAATAAGGACTGTCATGTATTATTTAAGGAGTGTAAGGGACTGTTTGTGTACTAATAAGGACTGTTTTAAAGGTTTAGGGGCTGTTCTGCATGTATATAAATATATTGGGGATTGTTTTAATGTATAAAATATGTATGCAAGTATAATGGACTGTTTTGGCATGTATATGTAGTTAGAGGACTGTTTTGAGCATGTACATGATTGTATATGAAATGTGGGACTGTTTTGCATATATATGAATGGTTGTGGATTGTTTGTAGATACATATATGAACATATGTAATTAGGGACTGTTTTGGACATTTAAGAATGTCTTGGACTGTTTTGTGTGAATTTAATGACTAATTGAGCTGTTTAGCATGTGAAAATTTGTTAGGGATTGATCTAATATATGATTGCACTCTTTCTATGCTTAGACCAAGAAGGAGTTGAAGGAATAAGGACTAAAGTAGATCAAAGTGTGGATAAGCTAAAAGGGGATTGTAATTCGGGAGCAAATCTAGCTCAGAACAAACTGTGGGTGTAGTTTAAAGTCTCGGGATAGGCTTAAAACCTTCTCGAGTATCTTTTGTTAATTTTAAGTTGTGTTATCTTATTTTGAGTTAAGTTATGGTGGAATATGCTTGGATTGAGGTAAGTACGCTCATATTGAGATTGATACATGCTTGAAATGAAATTTTGCTATACAAACCTTTGAACTAGATAAATCATCAAACTTAGAATTATACATGAATTATGTATATGATTGACATGATAAACAATAAGTCTTGCCATTTGATATTTTGACTATGAATCTATGTTCAGTTCTGATTCTGATATCAATGAGACATGCTATTCGAATAAGATGAGAAAAATGTATTGAGAAATTCACGTAAGGTGAATACATGCCTAAAATGAAAGGGCAATAAGCTTTGTTAATATGATATTTTGATAAGGAGCTGTGATCAACCTATCTCTAATAAGATAAGATAAATGTGAAAGCCTTGGTCTCAAGTTAGTCTTAGGTATAGTTGACATGCCATAGAGTCCATAGAGCTCGTGTTTGGGGTGAACTACGGTCCTTATTTGGAGACAGTAGGAGGAAAGTGTTGTGGTCACTTGGAGACAGTATGAGGGATTGATCGGTACTGCGAGTACCATTTTATTTGGCGACAGTTGGTTGGGGGTTCGTGTACCTAGGCTATTACTTGATTCTTAAGGCTATGTTAAAGATTTATAATGAAACTTGTAATTAAGTTAATGAATAATATTAATACCTTTGTGACAAAGATCTATGCCTATAATATGATATGTTTACTATCTTATATGAAAAGTGACATTTGATCTTGTTATGCTATGTTTGATAAAGTGTTTGATAGGTAATAGACAAGTAACTTATATATTGATAGACTATGTTAAAAGAAACCAAGAAAGTTTATAAGTTAAATAATGAATCGTGATAATAACATGTATAGCAAGTAAAATGTATCTTTGGATTTTGAATGTTCTTTTGTGTGATTATACATGCTTGATAAAATGTCTACATCCTTGAATTACTGGACTGTTTTAATTACATTTTTGTATACACATGATTATGGGGCTGTTTCGAGTATAATTGAGTATATACTGGATTGTTTGATTACATGTTTGAAAACACATGATTATGGGGCTGTTTTGAGTATAATTGGGTATATACTGGACTGTTTTAATTACATGTTTGTATACACATGATTATGGGGTTGTTTCGAGTATAATTGAGTATATAGTGGACTATTTTGATTACATGTTGTTGCATGTAATAAGTGCTACGCAAATGTGCAAGTATACACGTCGCAAGTTATAGTATAAAAGATATCGTCTCCACAGGGATTGGTGCTACTTCAAGAATCTAGTCTCTTGCACTGTAAAAAGTAAAAACACAAGTAAAAGATTATAGAAGTTTAACTAATCTAGAAAGCAAATAAGTAAAAGAAAAGATGAATTCAATTGAGAGAGATAGGCTAGGTTATCGTGAGTTGAGGTGTGATAGCCGATTGGATTGTCTTGGTAAAAGAGTGCACGGGCAACTCAGTTGCCGTGGCAACTTGCACGACGGGTTGCCTTGGCAACTAATTAAATGGTTGCCTGGGCGACTAGTTGGGCAACTACTTGGGCGATCGGGCAGCAACTTCAAGGTTCGGCGGAGCGTTCTTCAATGGTTTCTTCTTATCCCTAAGTCGAAACTCTAGCTACTTGTGCATGCCTTGATAATACATCCCTGCGTGAATCAAGGGTGAACAACAACCAATCTTGCGCTCCTCTTAGCCGTTGAAATCCTTAACTTATTCCTAAGCCGGATTAATCTTCACCATCATTGGATTGCATAAAGATCATATTCATTCGTTTCTTGAATCTAACTCTCCCGATATTAGATAAATGGATGAAATCACGAGATCCTCTCCCAATTCACTCGCAAGCAATAATAAGAATCAAGAATGAATAAAACTTGAAATAGAAAAGTGCAAACTCTTATTACCTAAACAAAAACCAATAAGTTCTCACAACCACAAAACACAATAACCATAGCCAAGTAAATTTAGTTCATGGCTAGGTTCCAAAGAAACACAAGATAAACAATCCCTAGCATGAACCCAATCGAACAAGGAAGAAAAGATGAAGCTTGTCGAAAATTCCCCTTTGCTTCCTCTCTTGGTCTTGTCGAAATTCCCTCTTGGTCTTGTCGAAATCTCCTTGATATTTATAGGGCTAGGCCAAAGTCCTTCTTTGAGGAGGAGTTTGAGTTGGAATTAAATTATCTTTAAAGAATATAATTCTTTATTATAATTTTATTCCTATTAGAATTTCTCCTATCTTCTTGGAATTTAATTCTTCTTTAATCTCTTCATGGCAATCAAATTCCTTTGGGCTTGGGCCTTGCTCCATGTCATCTTGGGCTTGTAAAGTCATGAATTTCGACATCCATATTGCTCTTTGTCTTTGTCGACAAATGCCATGGCAACTGGCTCGGCGTCTCCTTCATGCATTGCCCTGGCAACTAGCTCGGCATATCCTTCATGCATTGCTCTGGCAACTAGCTCGGCATTGCTTTGGCAAGTGATCCTTCACATACACACACAAAAACACACCAAAGCAGCATCTATTTCCACAAAAATCACCAAGTTATGTAATCAAGCTCAACGATTGAAGGAAACATGGATTAATGCATGAATGGCTAACTATGCAACTAATATGAGCCTAAGTCTAACAATAATATGAGTAAAAAGGGTAAGAAAAATAGTACTTTTGAACACTTATCACACCCCCAAACTCGAACTATTGCTTGTCCTCAAGCAATGCAAACTCATAATTACCTGCCAAGACTTCAAATTTTCACAAACTTAGCTTTGAACTTGATTTCAATTCTCTGAACCGGGCACAAAGTATGATTGGCTTTTTATTTTTCAGAAAACTGAGGAGTTACTCGGAATCAAACTATAATGCTTGTGAGTGTGTGCGGAGTTGTGTGCAAGTTGATTTTTCAGATTCTATGCAAACAATAGGTTTTCAAATTACTTCATTGGGTTCTTTTTAACATGTTTTAACTAGAGCCAATTTCGGGCACCTCTAGTGTTTTTTTTTAGTTTTCTTAAGTTAATTTAATCGACTAGAGCCGGTTTCGGGCACCTCTAGTTAAAAATTTGTAACGCCTCCTAGAGCCAGTTTCGGGCACCTCTAGTGATCAATTTTTTAGCATATGCTAGAGCCAATTTCGGGCACCTCTAGCCTTCATCCAATTTTTATTCTAATCTCCCAATTAGTTAATTATCAACCTAAGTTTACTAGAACTCCTTAAATCAATCAAACCACAACAGTGTTTCATCAAATTTAGCATCATAGTAAAATTCTAAGTTTTTCCATGGTTATTCTAGAATAAAAATTCTATCAATTAAGTGCATTGGCAAAGTCATCATTGAATATTCATCAAATCTAAGAAATTCTTGTTCTAATTAAAGGCATGGCAAACAGTTTATGTATCCTAAATGTAATGCTTAAGATTAATGTAACTAAACATGGTAATTACTAATAACAATCCCCCCCAAACTCGAGTGAGGCATTATCCTCAATGCATGCATAAAAATAACGAAAAATAAAAATAAAAATAAAAATGCATACGAGGACTTACTCCGAGAGTTCGTCATCGTAGATGATTAGTTTCCTTCTAGTTGGCGTCTTGATTTTCTTGCTTGAACGCGATGGTTGTTTTCTTGTTGCCGGTGGTGGAATCGATCCTCGTACGGGGTTTTCCTCATCATCCTCTTCATCAATGTCAATGGCTTTTCGTTTGGAGGATTCAATTGGTGCGGTCTTTATTGGTTCAATGGAGGACTCGTCCGAATCTGAAAAATCAGAAAATGATTCCGTAGGAGTTGATTCGGGCATAGGTGCTTTACCTTTGGCTTTTGCAGTGGTTGCCGGGGCATCGTCAGGGTTGGTTGCCGTGGCGTCAGCTTCCTTGGTTGCCGTGGCAAGGATATCGGTGGGAAAGATTGGGAACGGCACGCGATTGTCCGGGTACTTTTCTAGGATGACTTGGGTGATGGCATTGTTGTGCTCCTTCATGTACCGCATGAACATTAGTTGCCGATCTTCAATTTGCCTTAGGCGGCTTGTCAATGGGTTCAAAAGTGCTTCAAAGTGTCCCGGGATTAATGGCCGAGTTGCCCTGGCATTAAGTGCTTGGGCATTAGGGATTGCCGCGGCGGCAGGAGTTGTCGTGGCAATTGGAGGCCTTGAAGAATCTTCCGGTGCCTCTCCCATTAGCTTCCGGATTAGTGCTTGATTCCAACCAGACTTGGGTAGGGCCTTTTCATCGGTAGACTCACTCAGGACATGCATCTCCTTGCAAAGATTAGAAATTAAGCAAGGGAAGAAAAGATAACCCTTATCTTTTGAGCTGCATACAAAAATCTCATCACAAATAATTTTTCCAATGTTAATGATGCGATTATGCAAAATAGAATGTATGAGCAAAAGACGTGGTATATCAACGGTAGTATTGTGTGTGGAGGGCATTAAAGAAGTTTTAACAAACTTATTCCATAGTTTTGCCTCGGGTTTAAGCCGAAGGCGATTTACCGTGCCCTTGTATTTACCGTCGTTCCAATGAGTTCCCGGTTGAGTGAGTTCTTGAAGCACCTTGTCGAGTTGCTTGGGATTGATTTGGTCAACGAAGGCTTGATGCTCGTCCTTCTCAATGTAAAGTCCGTAAAAGGTGTTGATGTTTTCGGGACTTATAAGTATGGCCTTGTCACGAACAAAAACATAAGGATTATCTGGGTTAGGTGAGTGAGCATAGAATTCTCTTACCCATGAGATGTTACCCGGTTCCGGTTGATGGCAAAAGATTTGCCACTTTTGATGTGCAATCCTCTTGAAGATGAATGGTTCAAGGCCGAAATCTTGATGAGAGTTGGAGTATTCAAAGCCTTGTTCTTCATGAATCTTCCGGCTTTCAAACTTGGATTGAAATCTTTCTTGAACCGCCGGTGTAGCAAACTTCTTGTATCTTGGTTCTTTGGAGGAACTTGGATGAACTAAAAGTTTAATCTTGGATGCCATGTATGATCTTGGTTGTGAGTAAAAAAAAAGAAAAGAAAAGAAAAGAAAGAAAAAAGTTGCAAGATAGAAAGTAGGAATAGGTTAAGGGTGATGGGTTTTATAGAAAAGATAGGTGGGTGGGATTAGGGGAAATCGACAAAGGGGTTAGGGTTTGGTAGGATTTTTTTTTTTTTTAAAAGGGGTTTTTGGTTAGGATGAATTGGAGGCTTTATATAAGCCTTAGATTCAGCCCATTAGTTTCCTTGTTGAAGATGTTTTCCTACTTGGTTTAGAATTCCTTCTTTCTCTTGAACTTCCTTTCCTACAATTCAAAAACAAATCAAATAAGGATTAAAATTAAAGATAAACTAATAAAGAAAATAAATAAAGATGTGTAATAGGATTCTTAGACTTGAATAAAAAAAATCTATCCTAAAACTACTAATAATCGGCAAAATAATAAAATAAAATAAAAAAAATCAAAAAAATGAAAAATAAATAAAATAATCGACAAAAAAAAAACAAAAATAAAAATAAATAAAAATAAAAATATCAAAAGGGAGAGCATGCTCATGCTTCTCCTAAATGACCACTTCCTTGTTACGTTCCACATGGGCACCATTGTAGTGCTTTAATCTTTGTCCATTAACTTTGAATTCATGGTTGTCAGAGATGGACTTGATTATCACGGCACCATGAGAGAATGGTTTGACGACTTCGAATGGTCCCGACCATCTTGATTTCAGCTTTCCCGGGAAAAGTTTTAGCCGAGAATTGAATAGGAGAACTAGTTGCCCTGGCGTGAATTGCCGTGGCAATAGTTTCTTGTCATGCCATCGCTTTGTTTTCTCCTTGTAGATTCGTGCATTGTTATAGGCGAGTGCACGGAATTCTTCTATCTCATTGAGATCCATCAAGCGCTTTTGTCCGGCACTTCCCCAATCCATATTCACGGTCTTGATTGCCCAGTACGCCTTGTGCTCGATTTCCACCGGTAGATGACATGTTTTACCATAGACAAGCCGGAAGGGGGACATACCTAATGGTGTTTTGAATGCAGTGCAATATGCCCAAAGTGCGTCATGTAGTCTTAATGACCAATCCTTCCTTGAGGGATTTACAACTTTCTCGAGTATTCCCTTCAACTCCCGGTTGGAAATTTCTGCTTGCCCGTTGGTTTGTGGGTGATATGCCGTGGCGATCTTGTGTGATATGCCGAAGCGTTGCAACATCTTGGCAATTAGTCTGTTGTCAAATGCTTGCCCCCATCGCTGATAATTGCTCTCGGCATCCCAAACCGTGTAAATATGTTTTTCTGCAGGAATCGTTGCACGGTCTTGGAATCGTCGTTGGGAACTGTAGCTGCCTCTACCCATTTAGACACATGTCGACGGCGAGTAAGATGTAGAGGTTGCTGAATGAAGATGGGAAAGGTCCCATAAAGTCGATCCCCTATACATCGAACAGTTCCACCTCGATGATGTTCTGGAGTGGCATCTCATGTCGTCTCGAGATATTGCCCGTCCTTTGGCAACGATCACATTGCTTGTAAAAGTCTTGGGCATCTTTGTACAATGTTGGCCAATACAAACCGGATTGCAAGACTTTGGCATGCGTGATGCGAGTTCCTCCAAAATGTCCTCCATAGGGTGAAGAATGGCATTGCCGGAGTACATTCTGTTGCTCTTCTTCAGGGACACATCGGCGTATAACCTGATCTGTACATTGTTTAAACAAAAGAGGCTCGTCCCAAAAGTAATGCTTAGCATCATGGCGGAACCGCTTCTTCCCTTGGTGAGTAATGCCATACGAAAAAATACCACAAACAAGGAAGTTAACTAAATCTGCGTGCGAGTGCTGCCGAGGCATGTCTTTGCCGTAGTGTTCGCTCCCGCACTGCCGCGGCGTGTTCGTCAAAGACTACTGCGGCGTCGAGAGTTGCTGAGGCGTGTGCATCCATGGTTGCTGAGGCGTCATGGGTTGCCGAGGCATCTAGGGTTGCTGAGGCGTCAAGGGTTGCCGATGCAATTAAAATTTGTTCATCCGGGAATGCATCGCATATCTCTAGATCCGCGTCCTCCTCCCTATTGCGTTCCAAACGTGATAAGTGATCGGCCACTTGATTTTCTGTTCCTTTCCTGTCCTTAATTTCAATATCAAATTCTTGTAAAAGTAATATCCAACGAATCAAACGAGGTTTAGCATCCTTTTTAGCAAATAAGTATTTGATTGCCGAATGGTCCGTATGAACAATTACCTTTGTACCAATTAAATAGGATCGGAACTTGTCAAATGCGAAAACTACAGCTAGTAACTCTTTCTCCGTTGTTGCGTAATTCACTTGAGCACCATTAAGAGTTTTACTAGCGTAGTATATCACATGGAAGGTTTTACTTGTGCGTTGGCCTAGGACTGCTCCTACCGCGAAATCACTTGCATCACACATGAGCTCAAAAGGTAGCGTCCAATCTGGTGGAACGACAATGGGTGCCGAGGCAAGCTTTTTCTTTAGGGTTTCGAATGCTTGAGTGCAAGAATCATCAAAATCGAAGACTTTATCATGTTCAAGCAGATTACACAAAGGTTTAGTGATTTTAGAAAAATTATGAATGAACCTCCTGTAAAAACCTGCATGTCCGAGAAAACTTCGAATTCCTTTAACTAAATTTGGTGGGGGTAATCTCTCGATCACGTCCACCTTGGCTTTGTCTACTTCAATTCCCTTGGATGAAATCTTGTGGCCGAGCACTATTCCTTCATCTACCATAAAATGGCATTTCTCCCAATTGAGGACTAAGTCCGTTTCTTCGCATCTTGCTAACACCTTCTCTAAATTGCCGAGACAGCCGTGAAGTCATTACCAAAAACTGAAAAATCATCCATGAAGATCTCAAGGAAGTCTTCGACCATGTCTGAAAAGAGCGCCAACATGCATCTTTGGAAGGTTACCGGGGCGTTACACAATCCGAACGGCATCATTCGGAAGGCATAAGTACCATATGGGCATGTGAAGGTTGTCTTTTCTTGATCTTCTGGTGCTATGGAAATCTGATTGTAACCTGAATAACCATCAAGAAAATAATAAAAGGGTTTACCTACAAGACGGTCAAGCATTTGATCAATAAAGGGTAATGGGAAGTGATCTTTCCTAGTGGCTTTGTTTAGCTTTCGATAGTCCATACAAACCCTCCAACCGGTTCTGATCTGGTTGGGATAAGTTCATTATTTTCATTGCTTACCACTGTTATACCTCCCTTTTTTGTACACATTGTACCGGACTTACCCACGCACTATCGGAGATAGGGTATATAATGCCTACGTCAAGCCACTTGATGATTTCTTTCATTACAACCCCTTTCATGGCATGATTCAGTCTCCTCTGGGGCCTCAATTGAAGGTTTGTGATCATCTTCCAACAAGATCTTGTGCTGCACACCGCCGGCTAATTCCCTTCAAGTCGGCAATTGTCCACCCTATTGCCTTTTATGTAGCTTCAACATGTTGATCAGCTTCTTTTCCTGCTCAGTTGTAACTTAGAGGAAATAATTACAGGTAATGTATTATCGATCCCTAAGTATACATATTTCAGATTGCTCGCAATTGTTTCAACTCAAGAATTGGTGGATTTTCGATGAGGGTTTTTCGAGCTTACCTTCCTTACCCGAGTAGTCCAGTGGTTCAAAGTATGTACCGGTCGATTGACTAGCCAATTTGCCTCTTCTGGTTGTTCCTCATCGACCGGTTCTTCATACTCCTCATGTTCCTCGTGTTCGGCAATAAAGTTGCCGAGGCAACTAAATTCCTCATCGGTTAAACTCGCGTGTGGCATGAAGTAGTTGACATTCTTCCGGATCATCGGCATGCCTTAGTGTTTGGAACACATTTAGTTTTACCTGCTGGTTATTCACCCTCATTGTGAGTTCTCCTTTTCAACATCAATCAAGGTTCTCCCCTGCCGCTAGGAATGGTCTCCCGAGAATGATAGGTGCATGCTCATCTCGCTTCACAATCCAAAACAATAAAGTCAGCGGGGAAAAATGAATTTATCAACTTTTACCAAGATGTCCTCGATTTTTCCCTCTGGATGCACATAGGATCTGTCACTAGCTGCAGCATGATGATCATTGTAGGTCTTGCCTTCCCGATTCCTAGTTTTTGGAAAACCGATTTAGGCATCAAGTTTATGCTAGCCCCAAGGTCGCATAGTGCTTTCCCGACATAGTGATTTCCAATAGAACAGGGTATTGTGAAACTTCCGGGATCCTTCAACTTAGGTGGCATACGATTGTGCAACATTGCCATACATCCCTCTGTCGCGGCAACTGTTTCAAACTCTCCTAGCCTTGTTCTTTTGGACACAATGTCTTTAAGGAACTTGGCATAGTTGGGCATTTGTTCAATTGCTTCCACCAGTGGCAAGTTGATGTGGACTTGCTTTAGGATATCAAGAAACTTCTTGAATTGGTATTCTTGTTTTTGTTGCTTCAACCTTTGTGGGAATGGTGGTGGAAGTCGGATATCTTCGATCCTTTCATTGGTTTGAAATCTGATTGACGGCATTGCCGGGACATCTGGAGTTGCCGAGGCATTATCAACTGGGGTTGCCGAGGCGTGCTTATCGCAAGTTACCGAGGCGTTGTCGGTTGCCGAGGCATGCTTATTGCCGGTTGCCGTAGCAATTCCTGGTTCAGCATCTGAGGCTTTGCCGCTAGGTTCGTCTTGATCTTTTTGTGGAGTTTTGTTTGACGAGCGGGTTTGAACCTCTCTAAGTTGTTGGCCACTTCTAGTGGTGATCGCCTTACATTGCTCATGGCCAGTTCCTCTTGCGACTTCAGTATCGCTAGGTAAAACTCCTTGTGGTCTAGTGTTCAGATTTTGAGCAAACTGTCCGACTTGATTTTCCAATGATTTGATTGCCGCCTCTTGGTTTTGCAATCTCATCTCGGTCCTGTTAATAAAAGCATCAGTTCTTTTTATGAAATTACTATTCTCAGCCATATAAGATTCAGTTTTCATCATAAAAGCATTTAGATAATTTTCCAAAGAACTAGATGTCGCTTGGTTGTTGCTTTGCGGCATCTGCTGTCGCGTGGCATATTCTGCTGAAATCCCGATGCTTGTGTATTCTGATTGTTCGGTTTAGAGCATTGTTGGGATTACTCCATGAAAAATTCGGGTGCTTCTTCCAAGCTGGATTGTATGTATTGGACATCATGTTGTTTCCCCGATTGTAATTCCCCACATAGAAGCTAGATTCCGGATTCTGCATACATTCAGAAGAATTATGGTTATCACCACATAACTCACAAAAAGAATCCATTACCTTGACTTCATGTGTGTTGTTTGGTTTTTGCATGTTCTGGACCATCTTGGTCAAAGTGGCCAATTGTGCCGAAATTGAATCTGATGATCCTAGTTCATGTATTGTGGCTTGGCGTCTAACTCCTCCTCTTCTAGTGGATGGGAATTGATAATCATTCTTGGCTAGCCTGTTTAAGATTTACATTGCTTCCTCCGGCGACTTATCTAGGAGTATGCCGTTTGCCGAGGCGTCTAGCATCATCCTTGTTGGTGTATTCACGACGTTGTAAAACATTGTTACTTGAGTCCACACCGGGAATCCGTGTAGGGGACATTTGTGTAGAAGTTCTCTATATCGCTCCCAAGCCTCGTACATGGTTTCATCATCTGCCTGCCGAAAAGAAGTAATGTCGTTACGAAGCTTATCACTCAAATTTGTAGGATTAAATCTAGCAAGGAAATCACGACAAAGATCAGTCCAAGATGCTATGGATCCGGCAGGAATGCTATTCAGCCATGCTTTCGCCTATCCCTCAAAGAATAGGGAATAATCTTAATCGTAGGACATCGGGGTGACTCCGTGTATCTTGAATGAGTTGTAAATCTCGAGGAAAGATTTCAGATGTTGTCGTGCATCTTCGATTCTTTGAGCCGCCAAATTGACCTATTGTGTTGATCATATTAAACATTACGGTTTCAACTCAAAGTGGTCGGCTTCAATTTCAGGTGCGACAACTCGGGGTTAAGTCCATCAAGATCTTCTTCAAGATAGTCTCGAATAGTTCTGTTTTCGTGCAAGAATCACTCCTCCTCCCGCTCGAACATCTTGATTCATATTGCCGTCTTGATTTGCCATTGCTTCACTTATCCTTCGTCTAAGTCTTTGTAAGGTTCGTTCGATTTCGGATCAAAGGGATATTCGTGAAGTCGGTGTCGCCTGTCATATACCAATGCAAAACCAAAGTTTGTTAGCCCTTTGAATTTTAAACAAGAAAAATAAAAGGAAAGTGCAAGAAAGTAAAAACAAAGTCGCTATTGCCAATCCCCGGCAACGGCGCCAAAAACTTGTTGCGCGTAATAAGTGCTACGCAAATGTGCAAGTATACACGTTGCAAGTTATAGTATAAAAGATATCGTCTCCACGGGATGGTGCTACTTCAAGAATCTAGTCTCTTGCAATCGTAAAAAGTAAAAACACAAGTAAAAGATTATAGAAGTTTAACTAATCTAGAAAGCAAATAAGTAAAAGAAAAGATGAATTCAATTGAGAGAGATAGGCTAGGTTATCGTGAGTTGAGGTGTGATAGCCGATTGGATTGTCTTGGTAAAAGAGTGCACGGGTAACTCAGTTGTCGTGGCAACTTGCACGACGGGGTTGCCTTGGCAACTAATTAATGGTTGCCCGGCGACTAGTTGGGCAACTACTTGGGCGATCGGGCAGCAACTTCAAGGTTCGGGCGGAGCGTTCTTCAATGGTTTCTTCTTATCCCTAAGTCGAAACTCTAGCTACTTGTGCATGCCTTGATAATACATCCCTGCGTGAATCAAGGGTGAACAACAACCAATCTTGCGCTCCTCTTAGCCGTTGAAATCCTTAACTTATTCCTAAGCCGGATTAATCTTCACCATCATTGGATTGCATAAAGATCATATTCATTCGTTTCTTGATTCTAACTCTCCCGATATTAGATAAATGGATGAAATCACGAGATCCTCTCCCAATTCACTCGCAAGCAATAATAAGAATCAAGAATGAATAAACCTTGAAATAGAAAAGTGCAAACTCTTATTACCTAAACGAAAACCAATAAGTTCTCACAACCACAAAACACAATAACCATAGCCAAGTAAATTTAGTTCATGGCTAGGTTCCAAAGAAACACAAGATAAACAATCCCTAGCATGAACCCAATCGAACAAGGAAGAAAAGATGAAGCTTGTCGAAAATTCCCCTTTGCTTCCTCTCATGGTCTTGTCGAAATTCCCTCTTGCTCTCCCTCTTGGTCTTGTCGAAATCTCCTTGATATTTATAGGGCTAGGCCAAAGTCCTTCTTTGAGGAGGAGTTTGAGTTGGAATTAAATTATCTTTAAAGAATATAATTCTTTATTATAATTTTATTCCTATTAGAACTTCTCCTATCTTCTTGGAATTTAATTCTTCTTTAATCTCTTCATGGCAATCAAATTCCTTTGGGCTTGGGCCTTACTCCATGTCATCTTGGGCTTGTAAAGTCATGAATTTCGACATCCATATTGCTCTTTGTCTTTGTTGACAAATGCCATGGCAACTGGCTCGACGTCTCCTTCATGCATTGCCCTGGCAACTAGCTCGGCATATCCTTCATGCATTGCCCTGGCAACTAGCTCGGCATTGCTTTGGCAAGTGATCCTGCACATACACACAGAAAAACACACCAAAGCAGCATCTATTTCCACAAAAATCACCAAGTTATGTAATCAAGCTCAACGATTGAAGGAAACATGGATTAATGCATGAATGGCTAACTATGCAACTAATATGAGCCTAAGTCTAACAATAATATGAGTAAAAAGGGTAAGAAAAATAGTACTTTTGAACACTTATCACATGTTTGAATACACATGATTATGGGTTTGTTTCGAGTATGATTGGGTATATACTGGACTATTTTGATTACATGTTTGAATACACATGATTATGGAGTTGTTTGGAGTATAATTGGGTATTTACTGGACTGTTTTTATTACATGTTTGTATGCACATGATTATGGGGCTGTTTCGAGTATATTTGAGTATATGCTGGACTGTTTTGATTACATTTTTGAATACACATGATTATGGGGCTATTTTGAGTATAATTGGGTATATACTGGACTGTTTTAATTACATGTTTGTATACACATGATTATGGGGATGTTTCGAGTATATTTGGGTATATACTGGAATGTTTTAATTACATGTTTGTATACACATGATTATGGGGATGTTTCGAGTATATTTGAGTATATGCTGGACTGTTTTGATTACATGTTTGAATACACATGATTATGGGGCTGTTTTGAGTATAATTGGGTATATAGTGGACTGTTTTAATTACATGTTTGTATACACATGATTATGGGTCTGTTTCGAGTATATTTGAATATATGCTGGACTTTTTTGATTACATGTTTGTATACACATGATTATGGGGTTGTTTTGAGTATAATTGAATTTATGCTGGACTGTTTTGACGAATAGAATATGTATACAAGTGTATTGGATAGTTTAAAATTACATAGTTTAATGTTGTAAAAAGAGTATAAGATATGTTATGCCTATGATATGTTGATGTTGTAGGTGGCAAGAATTCAAGACTAGGATTACTTATATGATAAGTAGCCATGTTCAAGTGATGTTTTGTTTAAGAAGTCATAAGTTATTCTAAAGAATCAACATGAAAACTTGCGTGATAAGTAACTAACATCTAATTGATATTTATGCTTAAGTGGATCAAGAAATAGTGCCATATTCGAAATCTTGTGGTTACAATGACTTGTAATCGATCAATCTTGTTACTTGCCTAAATCCATTAGACTTGAAGAAAGAATAGAGTTATATCATAGACCTTTTGATTCTTGTTTTTGGCTATTTAAGCTACCTCACTAAGCAATTGCTTACTCAATTCTTTCTAACATTTCAGGGTATACTTGCATCTGAGTACCTTGAGAACTTGGACGAGATCACAAGGGTCAAGAAGTATGTTTGTAAACTTACTTTAAGAACTCCTAGATGGTGGCACATAGATGATATATGCATAAGGCATCTAATTTATCTTTTTTGGTCATGTATATATTTAAGTTAATTAAGTATTTATTATGATGTGTAAAGGCCCTTAATATATTCAATGGTTATTTTGATTTGTGTTAGTTGTTATGATCATTTGAGTGATAATTTACATGTATATGTGTGTATAGAAGCTAGATTAGCATGTTGTTCTCTATGGATGACTTCTGAATGTTATTTGAATATGTATAAAACGAATAGCATGATATAGAAATGGTTGCTGGAATGCATAAGTAATTAGAAGCCTTTGTCATGTCTAGGAGACATTAGATCATCTTTGAAATTTCGACACTTATGGTGAATTCTTGAATTACATGGATATGATACTTGTTAGTAGTTTTGAATGCGATGTATAAGATTGATCTATAATGAAATTTTGCATCTAAGGGGATTACATAGAGTGATAATGAGTTCTATGGTGCTTGAGAGTTCGTATGATATCTTGTTAAGTGTTTAATGTGAGCATGATCTTGCAAGTAGGTCATGGTGTATAAATTAATGCAACTTGAGGAAATTCTATGTCCTAACAATATGCCCTGTTAGATAATTTTTGGGACAGCCTCTAGTGCTTTTAGATCGTATCAAACATTTGTATATGCTTAACATGGTTGTTTATTGTTCAAACCCTTATAATGATTTATAAGTTATCCATGCTTTGGTTGA
This sequence comes from Hibiscus mutabilis, assembly GCA_019671005.1. Classification (NCBI taxonomy): domain Eukaryota; kingdom Viridiplantae; phylum Streptophyta; class Magnoliopsida; order Malvales; family Malvaceae; genus Hibiscus; species Hibiscus mutabilis. The sequence continues at coordinate 31,624,557 of CM033747.1, read as the reverse complement.
ATCGATTTATGTTTGAATCTTATGAAATTGATGATAATGAATCTCATATGTTCAAAGTTTTGTTCGAAACCTATTGTTCAATGTATACAATCATGGTCTATTTCCTTGTTTCATATGGAATTGAAGTAGAGATATGTTTCAGACCTAGATTAAAAGACCTGGTTTGGTTAATTCTAATTGGTGGTAACAAATGTTAGTAATAAATAAGGTAGGGGACCTAAGGTGTCTCACTTCTGAATGACTTGTATTCAACCAAGTTGGTTTGCCATGTTATGAATCAAATCTATAGTTACCTTTGCGATTAATTGAAAATTTTAGTCCCTAAAAATGGTATTAATCTTTGCTAGTATGCCTTGAATATTCACCTTAGTTGATTGTTTGTTTGTATTTGTTTTGAAACACCTCCTAATGCGGTTTACTCCTAAGCCGGGTTAGGGGTGTTACACTAGAGGTACTCTTTCTATCTATCTTACAACCTCCATAATCCGCATTTGATGTGATTCTCTAAGACTAGAGGTACTTCTAATACGGTTTACTCCTAATGTGGTTTACTCCTAATGGCTTGTGAATGTGATTCTCTAAGACTAATTTGAAATCTAGCACACAAGCAAACACTAAACATGATATTTGGTCTACTTGCTGTAAGATAAAGAAAAGAACCTATCATAGATATATAAAGCTTAAGATCAACACATTTACCTCCTTCATCTTTGTCAAGCTTTGTAAAAGAGCTCATCGGTGTGGCTTAAGGTTTCATGTTCTCTAAGCCAAACTTCTTGAGCATATCCTTGATGTACTTTGCTTGATTGATGAAGATGCCATCCTTCATTTGTTTGATTTGGAGCCTTAAAAAGAATGAAAGCTCATCCATCATGCTCATTTCAAATTCACCTTGCATCAACTTAGCAAATTCTTGGAAAAACAATTTATTAGTAGAACCAAAAATGATATCATCAACATAAATTTGAACTACTAAAATATCTTTGCCTTTTCTTTTTATAAAAAGTGTAGGATCAATTTTCCTTTAGTTAAAACCTTTTTTAATAAGAAAACTTGACAATATTTCATACCAAGCTCTAGGAGCTTGTTTCAAACCATATCAAGCCTTTGAAAGTTTAAAAACATGGTTTAGATATTTTGGGTCTTCAAAATTGGGTGGTTGTTTTACATACACTTCTTCATTTATAAAACCATTTAGAAAAGCACTTTTAACATCCATTTGAAAAAGCTTGAATTCTTGATAACATGCAAATGCAAACAACATCCTAATAGCTTCCATTCTAGCTACGGGTGCATAGGTTTCATCAAAATCAATTCATTCTTATTAAGTGTAACTTTGAGCAACAAGTATAGCCTTGTTTCTCACTATGTTACCACCCTCATCTAGTTTGTTTCTAAAAAACCATTTAGTGCCTATAGTGGATTTATTACTAGGCCTATTAACTAATGTCCAAAAGTTTACTCCTCTCAAATTGATTTAACTCTTCTTGCATGGACAATATCCAATAATCGTCATTTAATGTTTTTTTTATATTTTTAGGCTCAATGCATGAGATAAATGCAAGTTATCAGTATTTCTAAGAGATGATCTAGTGGTTACCCCTTTGGATGGATCACCCAAAATCTCACCACCTTTGACATAGTTGAACTTCCTTGGGTAGGTGACCTCCTTTTCCTCTAGAGACATGTCCTTCAAGGCTTCTAGAGGCGGATCTTGTGGTTCGTCTTTAGTTGGAACATCATCTAACTTTGATGATTGTCTTTCACCATCATTGGCATAAAAAATCCCTACATCACCATCATCACAAGTATTCTTCTTCGAAAGGAGGTTATCATCGAAAATCAAATGAATTGACTCTTCAACTACTAAAGTTCTTTTGTTAAATACACGATAGGCTTTAGATTTTAAAAAATAACCTAGGAAAATAGCTTCATCGCGTTTTGCATCAAACTTGCCTAAGTTGTCTTTTCCATTGTTTAAAACAAAAAATTTGCATCCAAAAGGATGAAAATAGCTAATGTTAGGCTTTTTATTTTTGAAAAGTTCATAAGGTGTTTTCTTTAAAATTGGCCTAATCATTACTCAGTTGTCAATATAACAAGCCGTATTTATGGCTTCTACCAAAAAATACTTAGGCAAATTATTTTCACAAAGCATGGTTCTAGCCGTTTCTTCTAAAGTTCAATTTTCCTCTCAACAACCCCTTTTGTTGAGGTGTGCGAGGATCGAAAAAATTATGGCTTATCCCATTAGAGTTGCAAAACTCTTCAAAACCTAAATTTTGAAATTTGGTTCCCTGGCCACTCCTAGCATGTGAAATAGAGTAACCATCATCGTTTTGATTTACTTTTGAAAAAGTTATAAATTTTTCTAAAGCCTCATCCTTGGTACTTAAAAATAGAACCCAAGTAAATCTAGAGTAAGGCCAAAAATTTTGAAAACGTGATGATTTTTCCTAAAATAAATGCATATGATTTTCCACCCAATCTCATAGTTTAATATGGCCAAAAAGATCTATATGGATCAATTTTAAAACTCTACTAGTAGAAACATCATTAATAGGTTTCAAAGAAACTCTTTTGTGTTTGCCTTTTTCACATGCATCACAAATTTTGTTAAGAGAAAATTTATTTTTGGAAAACTTCATACTAGATCATTTGAAATTAATTTTTCCAAAACACTCATGCTTGCATGCCCTAGTTTTCTATGCCATAACCATGAATCATGCTCATTTTTTGGAACAAAACATGCATTTAAAATATGAATGTCATTTAGATGCACCATGTAAATGTTTCCTATTCTATGACCAATGAGCACAATTTTGTTGGAATCAATGTCAATAATTTTACAACCATTTAAATAAAAAAAGGACATTGAAACCTTTATCACATAATTGGCTTATGATCAAAAGATTATGCTTAAGACCGTTGACATACAAAACATTATCAATGAGTATAGAAGAGTGATTACCAATGGAACCAATTCCTTCAATGTGGCCTTTGGAGTTATCACCAAAAGTCACTACTCCTCCACTTTTTGGTTTTAGCTCCAAGAATCTACTATTGTCATCGGTCATGTGTCTCGAGCATTCACTATCAAGGTACCACGAATTTGCACTTGAAGCTTTGGCCTTGTAGCAATGCTCCCCCTACAAACATAGCATCAAGTTTTGATTTTTTGTACCCAAATTCTTTTGTGTCCATGAGTATTAGCTCTCAAAATCTTGGTTCCCTTGGGAATCCAAGAAGCAATGCCATTAATATTATTAGAAGCAATTAGTTCCTTAGGAATCCAAACACTTATAATTCTCTTACCATTAGAGGGCCCTGGGTAGCTTCTATGTTTGTAGCCACCAAAGTTTCTTTTCACATAGTTGGGTTTTGAAGCTGTTATTTTTTAAAACATGGTTTCCTAACTTTGTTCAAAGAAGCTTTGAGATCTCTCATTTCCTTTTGGTGAACATCATAAACTTTGAAAAGAAGGTTATGTAAATCTTGATTTTTCTTTTCAAAATCATTTTATTTAGTTTGAAAATCCATAACCTTCTTCTCAAGTTCCAAGTTGGCTTTGGATAAGAAATCATTTTGGTTTGTCAAATTTGAAATTATTTTCTTGTATTTTCAAAAGTGATTCCTTATACTTATTTACCAACTCATCATAAATCTCTTGCAACTCATCGTAAGCTTCTTAAAGCTCATCAAATGTAAAATAAAAGTTATATGAATTTGAGGTTACTTTAGGATCCTCCTCCAATTCCATGAGACAAAGATTTGCTACTTCTTGCTCCTCCTCATCATATGAGTCCTCATCACTCCAAGTAGCAACATGAGCCTTGAGCTTTTTCTTTTTCTCGAAGCTCTTCTTCTTTAGTTAGGGATAATCAAACTTGATGTGTCCCGAATTCTTGTACTCATAACATATGATTTTATCTTTCTCTTCCTCATTTTGCTTATTCTTGAAACCCTCTCTCTGTTAGAACTTTTTTTCCCGGTTGGATTTCATGAACCGTGTGAATCTCTTGGCAAGCATAGCCATTTCTTCATCTTCTTCTTCACTTGAATCACTCTCCTCTTCTGAATCTTTGAGAGCGATTCCCATCTTTTTCTTCTATACTTCCATCTTCTTTATCTTCTTCTCTTATTCTCTTTCTTTCTTCATAATTTCATGAGTGAGAAGAAACCTTATAAGAGCATCAAGCTTCAAAGTCTTGAGATCTTTAGCTTCGATGATAGTGTCTTCTTTGAGTGCCATGACTTGAGAAAAGAGTAAATAAGCTTTTGAACAAGCTTGTTGATAAGTGTTCAAAAGTACTATTTTTATTACCCTTTTTACTCATATTATTGTTAGACTTAGGCTCATATTAGTTGCATAATTAGCTATTCATGCATTAATCCATGTTTCCTTCCAACGTTGAGCTTGATTACACAACTTGGTAGTTTTTGTGGGAAAAGATGCTGCTTTGGTGTGTTTTGTGTGTATGTGCAGGATCACTTGCAAGAGCAAGGCTAGAGCTAGTTGCCAGGGCAATGCATGAAGGAGACGCCGAGCTAGTTGCCAGGGCAATACATGAAGGAGACGCCGAGCCAGTTGCCAGGGCAATTGTCGACAAGAGCAAAGGTGATATGGTAGTCGAAATTGATGACTAGACAAGCCCAAGATGACGTGGAGCAAAGCCCAAACCCAAAGGAATTTTATTTCCATGAAGAGATTAAAGAAGAATTAAATTCCAAGAAGATATGAGAAGTTCTAGTAGGAATATAATTATAATAAAGAATTATATTCTTTAAAGATAATTTAATTCCAACTTAACTTCCTCCTTAAAGAAGGACTTTGCCCTAGCCCTATAAATAGGAAGGAGATTTCGACAATCCAGGGAGAGCAAGAAGAGGGAAAATTTCGACAACTCCATAGAGCAAGAAGAGGGAAAATTTCGACAACTCCATAGGGCAAGAGGAGAGAAATTTCGACAAGAGAGCAAGGGGGAGAGAGTTTGATTTCTTCTTCTTCTTCTTTGCTTCCATGAGATTCATGGTTTGGGGATTATTCTTTGTACATCTTTTGAACCCAACCATGAACTAACTTGATTGGTTGGGGTTATTGTGTTTTGTGGTTGTGAGAAACTATTGGTTTTTGTTTAGGTAATAAGAGTTTGCACTTTTCTATTCAAGGTTTATTCATTATTGGTTCTTATTCTTGTTTGCGAGTGAATTGGGAGATGATCTCGTGATTTCATCTATTTATCTAATATCGGGAGAGCTAGATTCAAGAAACGAATGAGTATGGTCTTTATTCAATCTATTGATGGTGAAGATTAATCCGGCTTAGGAATAAGTTAAGGATTTCAACGGCTAAGAGGAGCAGAAGATTGGTTGTTGTTCACCCTTGATTCACGCAGGGATGTATTATCAAGGCATGCACAAGTAGCTAGAGTTTCGACTTAGGGATAAGAAGAAACCATTGAAGAACGCTCCGCCGAACCTTGAAGTTGCTGCCTAGACGCCTAAGTAGTTGCCCAACTAGTCGCCCAGGAAACCATCGATTAGTTGCCAAGGCAACCCCGTTGTGCAAGTTGCCACGGCAACTGAGTTGCCCTTGCACTCTTATACCAAGACGATCCAATCGGCTATCACACCTCAACTCACGATAACCTGACATATTCTCTCTTTTGATTTCATCTATTCTTTTAGTTTATTGCTCTTAGTTTTCTCGTTAATTAAAACCTCTATTATCAATTGTGTTTTTATTTTCACAGTGCAGTAACTTAAGCAAAGTGGCCCAAACCAATCCCTGTGGAGACGATACTCGATACTCGTATCACTTTATTACTTGCGACGTGTATACTTGCACATTTGCGTAGCACTTATCACACGCAACACTTGTCTTCCAGAATGACTTCTCTAAGGCTTTTAAGCTCGTTGACAATAATGGAGAATCTATCGAACATCTTGGTGATGTCTTCATCTAGTTCCATCTTAAAGTTCTCATAGCTCAAATTGAGGAGTCCAATCTTGGTCTTCTTCAGTTCGTTGGTTCCCTCTTATGTAACTTCAAGCTTGTCCCATATCTTCTTTGCACTCGTGCAAGAAGACATCTTGGCGTATTCGTCCGGTCTAAGATAACAAAAGAGTATATGCATAGCTTATTCGTTGATTTGCATATTTCTCTGATCTTTATCGGTATACTCTTTCCTTGTCTTATAGATACGCCGATCACCTTCTTCTTTCATCGAAATAGTCGGTCTATCTTTCACTATATCCCATAGAACGTAGTCATTGGATTTGATAAAGAGTCTTATTCTATTCTTTCAATAAGGATAGTTATCGCTATTGAAATACGGTGGTTTGGTGATAGATTGAGACTCGTATTGGTTGTTGCTGAAGGTAGAGGCCATGGCTTGATAGTAGATTGATTGAAACACCTTAGGATCGACTCAAGAGGGTGTTAATCCTACCAACGATTGTAGCTCTGATACCATATTGAACCTAAAACCAAAATCCCTTATGAGTATCGACATGGTTTTATGTGTACCAGTACGAGGGTTAAAGATTTTCCAAATCTTTTTATTTAATATTCAACAGTTGCCTTGTTAATTTTATTGGAACCATAAGTTTAAAATCAGTTAACACGTACCGATACCCATATAGGCTTATCGATACAATTTTTATCGTACAACTTATCAGGATTCTAGTGAGCAAAACTGGTACTGATACGGTACAAACCGTACTGGTACACCCTTTAAAATACACTCACTGTATTGATATGGCTTTCTGCATATCGATACCCTTTTGTTTGCAATAACTATTTCTCTTTTTCAGGTACCGATAGCTTGCTCAAGTACCAATGCGCTTGGCCACCAAACAACATTTATTACGGGAAAAGTGTAGCCCAACGTCTCTATTCAATATCCCAATTACCTAAACAGCTAGAAATCAATGAGGGTGTATAAAATCAAGTCTCCAAAGCTTCAACAACAACTATTGAACAAGTCTAAAGCATTCAAGCACATATCCAACAATCTTTGAGCCTTAATTGTCAAATTATTGTAACCCACTTGAGAGTTCATCATTGTAATCTTTTTACTCAAGTTTTAGGGTTTTAGTGAGCTTAGAATTGTGTAAACAAGTAACCTTGTGAGGGATTTTTAGTTTGCTCTATTTGTATTCTCTTTGTGAGGGTTCTAAAGACTTTGGGGTATAAGTCTTAAGGGAGTTGTAAGGTTGTCTCCTTAAGCCTCAAAAGGAAAGCAAATCTAGTGGATTTGAGAAATCCTTAGTGTGGATAGATAAGGTAGTAGATGTAAACCTTGTTTGAAGGTTGAACCACTATAAATTCTTGTCTCTCAATCTTTTTATCTTTCCAATTACTTTCATTAAATTTTTTATTTGCCAATTCACTCCCTATTGGCCATTTATCATTGATTGATCATCCCAACACCATGGTAAATGGCTTGAATGAGTGATCCGATGCTATGTGACTCTGAACCTTATTTGTTGATACTTGATGAGAGATTCCAATTATGGGTTTTTGATTCGAGGCTAGGTGGAACCGGGTCTCACCCCGAGTGTATGATTCTGAGGCTATGTGACGCTGGATCTTACTCAGAGTATGATTCTGAGGCTATGTGACATCGGATCTCACTCAAAGTGTATGTCTCCTAGGCTGTATGGCATCGGGCCTCACTCTAGGGTTGTGGTTATAAATTTGTGTGCTTTGCTCGGATGATCTCGTGAGATCCCGAGTATGGTTGGGCCTTGTGTGCCATGTATGATGTTTTTCTATGATGATAGTGTGTTTAGGCGACTAGTGGTAGCGTCACGTGTTTATTTATCTCTCCTTATTGCTCGTACTAGCTTGCATACTTATGTTTATGATTAGCATGAAGTATTGTAGAGTAGATATTTACCACTGAGCTTTGTAAGCTCAGTGCTCAGAATTTTGTTTCTGTGCATAGGTTGATCGTTGGATCATAGGATCGAGGAGCACCACCGATACGAGATTCTAGCATGTGGTGATTTCTAGAGTACGATACTTGTATTTAGTGAGTTGTGTATTCATAGGACCTTACATGGTAAATTCTATAATTCTTATTTCTAAAATTGTATTAATCAAATCAGACGTTCAAATATTTTTAATTAAATTTAGAGCTCATTTGTAACGGTTTAATCATTTATATATATATTTTCAATCGTTGGCTTTAAATGTTTTAAGAAAGTATTTTATTTGGGCTAAACCAAGTTGAGAAATTTTATGGTAACAGGTTTGGCCTTAAGGCTCAAATGTGATATTCAGGTTTAGGGTATTATATTTGGTGGTATCAGAGCTTAGGTTTAGCCGGTTATAGGAAACCCCGGGTGATATAGGTGTTTTAGTAAAGTGTCTAGTGAATACAAGCCCTTAAATTAAGTTCCTACTCTTTAAGATTGGAATCTTGATGGTTCATCCAATGTTGCGATGCTAAGATGGTTACGATCATGGACGAGAGGGCCGAGTTAAATACTAAGCCACTCATACGAGTGATTCTGAGGGAGAGGTCGCCCCAAATTGTTGAGATGCAAGTTAGTTGAATGATGCAGGAGTCGAGGATGTGTCCTCCTCACACCACCTGAATGGTGTCTTCTTTATGTTTTGTAGTTGTTCTGAAGCCTTCAGATACATTATGAAATCTTTTGGTAAAGAATCTTTATCGTTATACGTGAATAACATTGTGAAACGAGTATGGATAACCCGCTCTTGAAATGAATCAGTGGATGCACGTTGGTTGGAAGACCCTTTGTTCGCTTAGAATGAGTCTCGTTGATTCTTGGGAAGTATCATAGCCATTCTCAAGGGCATTTCTCAGAGATAGTGGATTCAGAATCCACTAGTTCGTTAGAGTGTGACCGAAGTTAGACGTTCTACCAGTTTGATGGAGCTACCTTCTTGAAAGTTATTGCATTTTGGAAATTGATTTGGTTGATCAAGCGCGACGCTAGCCTATAATGTCGAGAGTTGTGCTCGAGGCTTTGGGACCTTGAGGGAACCCAACCTTTGGTAATGACTAAGGGGATTGTCCAAGAATTTAATGCCACAATAATTGCTTGTGAAATGGAACAAATGAGTTTGGATTGGGTTTTAGACTTAAGAAAAATGACTAAGGAAAAGGAAGTAAAAGTTCAGGCAAATTGGCAAACAAATGTATTCAAATGAATGGTGGGCGTTGGAAAGGGATGCATGGATTTCACGCTAGCTAAGACAATATTTAATAACTTCCAGCCTTAGTTTTATTGCCGAGCAGAATTTAAAGTTAGTATTGCCCATGTCGATAGCAAATCATTATCTCTTAAGTCTGTTAAGATATTAAGGGATAATATGCATGCAATGCCAACTGTCGCATGGCAAACAGTTTAAGAAAATTAAGTACTAGTAGGATAGACAAAAATGCCAAAGTATTCAATTATTAAAAACTAAAAAACAACTAAGTGTTCATCGTAAAAATATCCCCAATCAACTTAAAAGAATTTGTTCATGGCTAGGGGAACTATCAACACATCATCATTTTCAAATAACACCATCGTTAAAACATAATTAAACTAAGAGAAATGGGAAAAGAAGGAGATCCATCGATGCATCCCTTTAATGGATCCAGAGCTCTAGGTCTTAGACTGGTTGAACCATAGTTTTCCCTCTTTCTTCACCATGGTGCAACCTCCTTTGATCACCATCTTCGATTTATCGTTGGGCTTACTTTAAATAGAAACTCGTAGAAACCCTAGTCTGGTTTAAATTTGAAAGTTGGTTACGCACTTGAGATGAGCGCATTATCTTCTTATCCTCTTGTTTGAATTTAGGGCTGACTAGATCTTTGACCAACAACTAACTAACCGGGCATCGGCCATCCTTCTTTTGCCAATCACTACTAGACATTTCTCTTCTGCACCTTCTGCCATCAGCTCATGTCCTGCTCATGCCCTGCCACAACAAAGAAAATACACATTTACTCTGGCAAAGGAAACGTTCCTCAACTCTTTAGTGCAAATGCATGATTCTACTAGCTAAATGCACAAATATGTACTCAAAGTAAAGTAAAAGCATAACAGTATATAAATGAAAAGTAGTACTTTTGAGGAGTTAACACTCCCCCAAACCTAGCTCATTGCTTGTCCTCAAGTAATGCAACTAAAACTTATAAAAATAGAAAAATAAAATAAAGTAAAATACCTTGGCAAAATTTTCATGATTATCAACACATGCTAGCAAGCAGAATCTGGTCCTAGTTCTGTCCTCAAATATCCCGAGTAGTAATGCCAAATAGATCAACAAATTCAAGTGCAACAATATAATACCAGCCTAGGGTCATCAAGTGTGCATGAAGTGCAGGCAATTTACATCAAGTATCCTTTAACTCCCTTAGCAAATCTTTACTATCCAAACTCAGAATTAAATAATTTTTATTTACCAAGGGTTTCTTTTTTCTAGCATTAAATTTGGGTTCGCGTCGTGACACTATTTGGTGTGAGAAATAAGAGGGAGCATACCACCAATCCCTATGTTAATCTAGACTACACTACTAAGCTAACCCATACACTCATACCCTAAAGTTTTGTTGACTTAAGAACTAAGAGAGATCAAACCATGAAGCCCCAAGTTACTTATTGTCTCTAAGGCAGAGAAGTGTTCTAAATATTTTTTACTTGCCTTTGGCAAAACATTGTTGCCTTATTTTTTACAATGACATTGTTTTTTGTTTTTCTATTCTGAGCTTAGTTTCAAGATTCTTAAGTTTGTTTTGGGAACTAGATGCATATCACGTGTTTAAATGAGACTAAAGTTTCTAAGCTAGAGATCAATTGCCAAGCAACCTGACATTACTAACTTGCTAGCTTATGCTAACTAAAGATTCTAATTTGATTATCGGACAAGGCATACTAGTGAAAATTCTAACTATGCTAGCAAAATTGTTGGCAAAATTATCAGGTTAAAAACATGTCGTGGCAAAAAAACAAGTACTAGTCTGGTATGCATGATCTATCTAATCTACATGCCAAAAGAATGCATATGGCAACAGAAACATGCATGAATGACATGACATGACAATAAATGTGAGGCAATACACACCCAAACCAAAGGCGTGCATTGTCCTCAATACATGAAAACCCATATAGACAAAATGAAATGCATGAAAACACATTTATACAAAATGAAATGCATGTGAAAAACAAAAAGGCACATTTAATCTTCTTCCATGCCTTGTGAAAATTTTGTCCATGATCAACGTCAAAAGCCCATCGTTTCGGATTCAATCTTCTTCCATGCACACAAAGGTGGGTTTGATGTATTTTGAAAACTTTGTCCAGAAACAAATTCAAAAGCCACTTGTGTGCGGGAGCCTCACACAACAGTGCGGTCCCTAGAATGCAGAAGGCCTGCACATCATCGGCCAGTCCAAGGCCCTGGGGTGCGGAAAATCTGCAATTAAAGAGTTAAGGGGAAGAAGATTCTCATTCAGAATGTTCCAGACATGAGACACATGTCTTTCTCTTGACAAAGCTCTTTCGATTTGGAGCCGTGTGCTTCTTTTTCTTTAAATGGGGTTTTAAGGCAGTAGTGGGGGCTCTCACATCTTGGAAGACCTCCTTGATTATCCTCACCGGCTTAGACATAGCATGAGCTACTAGAGTGGTGGAAGACGCTGGAACAGAAATAGACACCTCTATCTTGGTAGGTACATCACCATTAGATTCATTGGAAGTGTCAATTCTGGCATATTTAACATGAGCATGCGAAATATAGGCAGTGGCATCAGATTGCTGGGTCAGAGTGTGAACAGATTGTGGACTAGCTGGCATTCTTTCTGGTGCAGTGAACTCGGTTGGGAACTCTGGCAATGGTGGCAAAGAATTAGTGGTGATGCCCTCAAGGGTCATCTTAAAGGCACGATCCCTAGCTCCAATGTATTGCCAGAGAACCAAATTCTAATCCTCGGCCTTCTTTAATTTCTAGAGAATGATTTTTTGTCGCTAAAAGACCTGAGAAAGTAATGCCAAGGCATTATCTGGCATCTATGCTGGCATCGGTCTGACAGGTTAGTGGCATCACCACTAATTCTTAGTGGCATTTCCCGTGCCATTCTCCATCGTTTCCCGGGTAATCAACTACTACCATAGAGCATGAGTGATGGTTCCCTTGTATTTTTGGGTTTTATCGGAGTCTAGGTTTGGCACCTTATGCGGCCTACAGATTTTAAAGATTAGTGAAAGAAAAATCAAACTACCACTACCCTTACCAGCATATTTATAGGTCTTATCCATGATCAGACGTCCCACGTTGATTTTCCTTCCCAACATGATAGAATGTAGTGGAGCCATTCGCTCTTCTGAAATAGTTTCATTATGCGTGCTTGGCATAAGATTTTCCTTCAAGAAGTGGTTTCACCCTATTGAATGTGGCTTCAATGCCATTCGTTTCACAGTCCGTTTACCTTTGGATGAAATAATCCATTTTGTGTCAGATTCGCATAAGTCTTTCAAAATTAGCTGACTCTTGGCTTCATCAAAAGATTCAACAAATGCCGAATGTTCTTCCCCTACACTATAAACAATCCATTAATATATCCTTCATCGAATTGCACACACGTACCTCATACAAACATAAAAGGTGAATCTTTTATAGTGAGGTGGGCATAGAACTCGCGAACAATGGTGGAGTCGACCTCCCCTGGCTGTAGGAAAAAGGTTTCCCATTTTTGTTTATTGATGATGGCAACTAGTTCAGGTGAGTAACCTAAGTTGGATTCGTTCTTGAACTCAAAACCCTTCTCGTAGCAGAAAGTACGAGCATCGAAATTTTATTCATATTTCTTCTTGATTTCATCATTGAAGAAGATTTTGAATGTTGTTGAAGAAGATTCCATTGCAAAAGATTTGGGAAAAAGATGATGATCGAAAAATATATTTTGAAAACAAGTTTTGTTCTTGATTTTCTTTTACCGTGCGAGAGAGTTAAAAAAGAGTAAAAATTTTGCTTAAGGAAAAAATGGGGGTTAAATAAGATAAATGGGAAACGGTTAGGTTGGTTAATGGAGAGGTTAGTAGGGATAATGATGGTCGTGGCAGTTATGCGTGTTTAGGGAAGTGGGATAATGATGGGTTTAGGTGTTATGTGAGGTGACGACGTGTGAAAAGAAAAGAGGTAAAAGGTTGGGGTAAATTTTTAAGCTTGAAAACTTAACCTAGGCGGCTAGGGTTTTCCCGTTTTAGCAAAAATCTCTCCCTTGGGCCTGATCGTGCATAGGGTCCACGTGAATTCGATGGGTGTCCAAATACATGCCTGTTTTGGCATACTGCTCTGGCATTTTGTCCTGGAAAAATTTCCTGTACTAACACTCACAAAAACCTTTCAAAGCATAAAAAGAAAATAAAAATAAATAAACTAAAATACCAAAAAAGAAAAACAACTAACCTAACTATTTACAATGATCAAAAGATGGTGACAAAATTACTCAATCTCTGCCAGGAGAATGGTCCCCTTGGCATTACTCTGACTTCCTTCCCAATAATGCTTCAACTTCTAGTTGTTTACCTTAAACGTTGTTCATGTTTTCAAATCTTTAATATCTACTGCGCCATGAGCGTAAGGCTTGACAACTTCAAAGGGTCTTGACCATCTAGACTTAAGTTTTCCTGGAAATAGTTTAAGCCTTGAATTGAACAATAGAACTTTTTTCCCTACTTCAAACTGTCTTTGCAAAATTCTGTTGTCATGTCACTTCTTCGTTCTTTCTTTATAAGCCCGATATTTTATAATCTTGTGCTCGAAACTCCTTCAACTCATTTAAGTCTAACAAACGTTTCTTGCCTCCCACTTTCCATTCCATGTTCAACTATTTGGTTGCCCAATAAGCTCAATGTTTTAACTCCACTAGCAAATGGCATGACTTCCCAAATACAAGCATGTATGGGGAAGTTCCTAAGGGAGTTTTGAAAGTTGTTCTGTATGCCCACAAGGAATCATCTAGCCTCAAAGACCAGTCCTTCCGTGTTGGGTTCAAAGTCTTCTCCAAAATATTTGATAAGTGCATGTTTAGGTAATAAGAGTTTGCACTTTTCTATTCAAGGAGGATTTCGACAAGCTTCATCCTTCATCTTTTTCTTTCTTGTTCAATTAGGTTAATGCTAGAGATTCTTTATCTTGTGTTTCTTTGGAACCTAGCCATGAACTAAATCTACTTGGCTATGGTTATTGTGTCTTGTGGTTGTGAGAACTATTGGATTTTGTTTAGGTAATAAGAGTTTGCACTTTTCTATTCAAGGTTTATTCATTCTTGGTTCTTATTCTTGTTTGCGAGTGAATTGGGAGAGGATCTCGTAACGTCATCTATTTATCTAATATCGGGAGAGTTAATTCAAGAAACGAATGAATATGATCTTTATTCAATCTATTGATGGTGAAGATTAATCCGGCTTAGGAATAAGTTAAGGATTTCAATGGCTAAGAGGAGCGCAAGATTGGTTGTTGTTCACCCTTGATTCACGCAGGGATGTATTATCAAGGCATGCACAAGTAGCTAGAGTTTTGACTTAGGGATAAGAAGAAACCATTGAAGAACGCTCTGTCGAACCTTGAAGGTTGCTGCCCAGACGCCCAAGTAGTTGCCCAACTAGTCGCCCAGGCAACCATCGATTAGTTGCCAAGGCAACCCCGTTGTGCAAGTTGCCACGGCAACTGGGTTGCCCTTGCACTCTTTTACCAAGACGATCCAATCGGCTATCACACCTCAACTCACGATAACCTGGCCTATCTCTCTCACTTGATCTCATCTGTTCTTTTACGGCTTTCTAGTTTAGTTATTAGTTTAACTTCCTATAATCTTCTATTTGTGTTTTTATTTTTTATAGTGCAAGAGTTTAGATTCTTGAAGTGGCACCAATCCCTGTGGAGACGATATCTTTTATACTATAACTTGCGACGTGTACACTTGCACAATTGTGGAGCACTTATTATACGCAACAAGTTTTTAATTCTTCTATAATCTCTTGCACTCTTTTACCAAGATGATTCAATCGGCTATCACACCTCAACTCACGATAACCTGGCCTATCTCTCTCATTTAATTACATCGCCTTTTACTTATTTGCTTTCTAGATTAGTTATTAGTTAAAACTCCTATAATCTTCTACTTGTGTTTTCTTTTACTTTTTACAATGCAAGAGACTAGATTCTTGAAGTGGCACCAATCCCTGTGGAGACGATATCTTTTATACTATAACTTGCAATGTGTATACTTGCACAATTGCGTAGCACTTATTACACGCAACAAGTTTTTGGCGATGTTGCCGGGGATTGGCAATAGCGAATTTGTTTTTATTTTCTTGCACTTTCTTTTTATTTTTCTTGTTTAAGATTCAAAGGGCTAACAAAATTTGGTTTTGCATTGGTATATGACCAGGGCGAGACCGATTACACCAGAATATCCCTTTGATCCAGAAATCGAACGAACCTTACAAAGACTTAGACGAAGGTTAAGAGTAGCAATGGCTAATCAAGACGGCAATATCAATCAAGATGTTCCAGCAGGAGGAGGACTGATTCTTGCAAGAAATAGGACTATCCGAGACTATCTTGAAGAAGATCTTGATGGACTTAATCCATGAGTTGTCGCACCTGAAATTGAAGCCGACCACTTTGAGTTCAAACTGGTGATGTTTAATATGATCAACACAATTGGTCAATTTGGCGGCTCAGCAACTGAAGATGCACGACAACATCTTAAATCTTTCCTCGAGATTTGCAACTCGTTCAAAATACACGGAGTTACCCCTGATGTTTTACGATTAAGATTATTACCCTATTCACTGAGGGATAGGGCGAAAGCATGGTTGAATAGCATTCCTACCGGATCAATAGGATCTTGGACCGATCTTTATCGTGATTTCCTTGCTCGGTTTAATCCTACAAATTTGACTGATAAGCTTCGTAACGACATTACTTCTTGCAGGCAGACGATGAATCCATGTACGAGGCTTGGGAGTGATATAGAGAACTTCTACACAAATTCCCCCTACACAGATTCCCGGTGTGGACACAAGTAACAATGTTTTACAACATCGTGAATACACCAACAAGGATGATGCTAGATGCTTCGGCAAATGGCATACTCCTAGATAAATTGCCGGAGAAGCAATGCAAATTCTAAACAGGCTTGCCAAGAATGATTATCAATTCCCCTCTACTAGAAGAGGAGGAGTTAGACGCCAAGCCATAATACATAAACTAGGATCATCAGACTCAATTTCGGCACAATTGGCCACTTTAACCAAGATGGTCCAGAACATGCAGAAACCAAACAACACACATGAGGTCAAGGTAATGGATTCTTTTTGTGAGTTATGTGGTGGTAACCATGATTCTTCTTAATGTATGCAGAATCCAGAATCCAGCTTCTATGTGGGGAATTACAACCGGAACAACAATGTGATGTGCAATACATACAATCCAGCTTGGAAGAAGCACCCGAATTTTTCATGGAGTAATCCCAACAATGCTCTAAACTAGAACAATCAGAATACACAAGCATCGGGATTCCAGCAGAATATGCCACGGCAACAGTTGCCGCAGCAACAACCGAAAACATCTAGTTCTTTGGAAAATTCTCTCAATGCTTTTATGTTGAAAACTGAATCTTATATGGCTGAGAATAGTAACTTCATAAAAAGAACTGATGCTTTTATTAACAGGACCGAGATGAGATTGCAAAACCAAGAGGCGGCAATCAAATCATTAGAAAATCAAGTCGGACAATTTGCTCAAAACCTGAATACTAGACCGCAAGGAGGTTTATCTAGCGATACTGAAGTCGCAAAAGGAACTGGCCATGAGCAATGTAAGGCGATCACCACTTGAAGTGGCCAACAACTTAAAGAGGCTCAAGCCCGCTCATCAAACAAAACTCCACAAAAAGATCAAGACGAACCTAGCGACAAAGCCTCAGATGCTGAACCAGGAATTGCCTCGGCAATCGGCAACAAGCCTGCCTCGGCAACTTGCGATAAGCATACCTCGGTAACCCCAGTTGATAATGCCTCGGCAACTCTAGTTGTCCCGGCAATGCCGTCAATCAATTTCCAAACTAATGAAAGGATCGAAGATATCTGACTTCCACCACCATTCCCACAAAGGTTGAAGCGACAAAAGCAAGAATATCAATTCAAGAAGTTTCTTGATATCCTAAAGCAAGTCCACATCAACTTGCCATTGGTGGAAGCAATTGAACAAAAGTCGAACTATGCCAAGTTTCTTAAAGACATTGTGTCCAAGAGAACAAGGCTAGGAGAGTTTGAAACAGTTGCCGCAATAGAGGGATGCATGGCCATGTTGCACAATCGTATGCCACCTAAGTTGAAGGATCCCGGAAGTTTCACAATACCCTGTTCCATTGGAAACCACTATGTCGGGAAAGCATTATGCGACCTTGGGGCTAGCATAAACTTGATGCCTAACTCGGTTTTCTAGAAACTAGGAATCGGGAAGGCAAGACCTACAACAGTTATGCTACAGCTAGCCGACAGATCCTATGTGCATCCAGAGGGAAAAATCGAGGACATACTGGTAAAATTTGATAAATTTATTTTTCCCGCTGACTTTATTGTTTTGGATTGTGAAGCAGATGATCATGCACCTATCATTCTCGGGAGACTATTCCTAGCAACAGGGAGAACCTTAATCGATGTTGAAAAGGTAGAACTCACAATGAGGGTGAATGACCAGCATGTTAAACTAAATGTGTTCCGAACACTAAGGCATGCCGATGATCCAGAAGAATGTCAACTTCTTCATGCCACAACAGAGTTTAACTTTGAGGAGGAATTTAGTTGCCTCGGCAACTACATTGCTGATCAAGAAGAACCTGAGGAGTATGAAGAACCGGTCGATGAGGAACAACAAGAAAAGGCAAATTGGCTAGTCAATCGACCAGGTACATACTTTGAACCACTGGATTACTCAGGTAAGAAAGGTAGGCTCGAAATACCCTCTATTGAACAACCACCGATTCTTGAGTTGAAGTAGTTGCTAGAGCAACTAAAATATGCATACTTAGGAACCGATAATACATTGCCTGTAATTATTTCTTCTAAGTTACAGCCTGAGCAGGAAAAGAAGCTGATCAAAATGTTGAAGCTACACAAAAAGGCAATAGGGTGGGCAATTGCCGACTTTAAGGGAATTAGCCCAGCAGTGTGCATGCACAAGATTTTGTTGGAAGATGATCACAAACCTTCAATTGAGGCCCAGAGGAGACTGAATCATGCCATGAAAGGGGTTGTAATGAAAGAAATCATCAAGTGGCTTGACGCCGGCATTATATACCCCATCTCTGATAGTACATGGGTAAGTCTGGTACAATGTGTACCAAAAAAGGGAGGTATAACGGTGGTAAGTAATGAAAACAATGAACTTATTCCAACCAGGACTGTGACTGGTTGGAGGGTTTGTATGGATTATCGAAAGCTAAACAAAGCCACTAGGAAAGATCACTTCCCATTACCCTTTATTGATCAAATGCTTGACCGTCTTGCAGGTAAACCCTTTTATTGTTTTCTTGATGGTTATTCAGGTTACAAACAAATTGCCATAGCACCAGAAGATCAAGAAAAGACAACCTTCACATGCCCATACGATACTTATGCTTTTTGAAGGATGTCGTTCGGATTATGTAACGCCCCGACAACCTTCCAAAGATGCATGATGGCACTTTTTTCAGACATGGTCGAAGACTTCCTTGAGATCTTCATGGATGATTTTTTTGTTTTTGGTAATGACTTTGAAAGCTGCCTCGGCAATTTAGAGAAGGTGTTGGCAAGATGTGAAGAAACTGATTTAGTCTTCAATTGGGAGAAGTGCCATTTTATGGTAGATGAAGGAATTGTGCTCAGCCACAAGATTTCATCCAAGGGAATTGAAGTAGACAAAGCCAAGGTGGACGTGATCGAGAGATTACCCCCACCAAGTTCGATTAAAGGAATTCAAAGCTTTCTTGGACATGCAGGTTTTTACAGGAGGTTCATTCATAATTTTTCTAAAATCACTAAACCCTTGTGCAATTTGCTTGAACATGATAAAGTCTTCAATTTTGATGATTCTTGCACCCAAGCATTCGAAACCCTAAAGTAAAAGCTTACCTCGGCACCCATTGTCTTTCCACCAGATTGGACGCTATCTTTTGAGCTCATGTGTGATGCAAGTGATTTCGCGGTAGGAGCAGTCCTAGGCCAACGCTCAGGTAAGACCTTTCATGTGATATACTATGCTAGTAAAACTCTTAATAGTGCTCAAGTGAATTACACAACAACGGAGAAAGAGTTACTAGCTGTAGTTTTCACATTTGACAAGTTCCGATCCTATTTGATTGGTACAAAGGTAATTGTTCATACGGACCATTCAGAAATCAAATATCTATTTGCTAAAAAGGATGCCAAACCTCGTTTGATTCATTGGATATTACTTTTACAAGAATTTGATATTGAAATTAAGGACAGGAAAGGAACAAAAAATCAAGTGGCCGATCACTTATCACGTTTAGAACGCAATAGGGAGGATGACGCGGATCTAGAGATTTGCGATGCATTCCTGGGTGAACAAATTTTAGTTGCCTCGGCAACCATGGACGCGCATGCCTCAGAAACCATGGACGCATATGCCTGGCAACTCTCGACGCCGCAGCAGCCCTTGACACGCACGCCTCGGCAACCATGGACGTGCACGCCTCGACAACTCTCGATGCCGCGACAGCCTTTGACGCGCACGCCTCGGCAACCCTAAACGTGCACGCCTCGACAATTTTGGGAGCAGTCGCCACGGCAGCACATGCCTCGGCAATACCCTGGTACGCGGATTTAGTTAATTTCTTTGTTTGTGGTATTTTACCTTATGGTCTTACTCACCAAGGGAAGAAGCGGTTCCGCCATGATGCTAAGCATTACTTTTGGGATGAGCCTCTTTTGTTTAAAAAATGTACAGATCAGGTTATACGCCGATGTGTCCCTGAAGAAGAGCAACAGAATGTACTCCGGCAATGCCATTCTTCACCCTGTAGAGGACATTTTGGAGGAACTTGTACCGCGGCCAAAGTTTTGCAATCCGGTTTGTATTGGCCAACATTGTACAAAGATTCCAAAAACTTTTACAAGCAATGTGATCGTTGCCAGAGGACGGGCAATATCTCTAGACGACATGAGATGCCGCTCCAGAACATCATCGAGGTGGAATTGTTCGATGTATGGGGGATCGATTTTATGGGACCTTTCCCATCTTCATTCGGCAACCTCTACATTCTACTTACCGTCGACTACGTGTCTAAATGGGTTGAGGCAGCTGCAGTTCCCAACAACGATTACAAGACCGTGCAACGATTCTTGCAGAAAAACATATTTACACGGTTTGGGATGCCGAGAGCAATTATCAGTGACGAAGGCAATCATTTGACAATAGACTTATTGCCAAGATGTTGCAACGCTTCGGCGTATCGCACAAGATTGCCACGACATATCACCCACAAACCAACGGGCAAGCAGAAGTTTCCATCCAGGAATTGAAGAGCATACTCGAGAAAGTTGTAAATCCCTCTAGGAAGGATTGGTCATTAAGACTAGATGACGCGCTTTGGGCATATCGCGTTGCATTCAAAACACCCTTAGGTATGTCCCTCTTCCGACTTGTCTATGGCAAAACATGTCATCTACCGGTGGAAATCGAACACAAGGTATACTGGGCAATCAAGACCGTGAATATGGATTGGGAAAGTGCAGGACAAAAGCATTTGTTGGACCTCAACGAGATAGAAGAATTTCGTGCACTCGCCTATAACAATGCACGAATCTACAAGGAGAAAACAAAGCAATGGCATGACAATAAACTATTGCCACGGCAATTCACGCCAGGGCAACTAATTCTCTTATTCAATTCTCGGCTAAAACTTTTCCCGGGAAAGCTGAAATCAAGATGGTCGGGACCATTCAAAGTTGTCAAACCATTCTCCCATGGTGCCGTGATAATCAAGTCCATCACTGACAAAAATGAATTCAAAGTTATTGGACAAAGATTAAAGTACTACAATGGTGCCCATGTGGAACGTAACAAAGAAGTGGTCACCTTAGGAGATGCACGAGCATGCTCTCCTTTCGATATTTTATTTTTATTTTTTATTTTTATTTTTAATTTTGTCAAACTATTTAATTTTTATTTTTTTATTACTTTCGATTATTTGCTTTTTTAGGATAGATTTATTTTCTTTTGTTTTATCTTTCTTTAAGTTTAAGAATCCTTTTACACATCTTTATTTATTTTCTTTTATTAGTTTATCTTTAATTTTAATCCTTATTTGATTTGTCTTTGAATTGTAGGAAAAGAGTTCAAGATAAAGAGGAATTTTGATCCAAGAAGGAAAACATCTTCAACAAGAAAATTAATGGGCTGAATCTAAGGCTTATATAAAGCCTCCAACCTACCCTAATTAAACCCCATTGCCGTCACCCTTCCCCTAAACTGAAACCCCCTTTATTTTCTATCCAAAATTAATCCCACCCACCATATTTACTACCTATCTTTTCTATATAACCCATCACCCTCAACTTCCAAGAAACCTATTCCTACTTTTCATCTTGCAACACTTTAGTTTCTTTTATTTTGTTTTCTTTGTTTTTACAAAACTCACAACCAAGATCATCTATGGCATCCAAAATTAAATTTTTAGTTCAACCAAGTTCCTCCAAAGAACCAAGATACAAGAAGTTTGCTACATCGGTGGTTCAAGAAAGATTTCACTCCAAGTTTGAAAGCCGGAAGATTTACAAAGAACAAGGCTTTGAATACTCGAACTCTCATCCAGATTTCAGCCTTGAACCATTCATCTTCGAGAGGATTGCACATCAAAAATGGCAAATCTTTTGCCATCAATCGGAACCGGGTAACATCTCATGGGTAAGAGAATTCTATGCTCACTCACCTAACCCGGATAATCCTTATGTTTTTGTTCATGACAAGGCCATACTCATAAGCCCCAAAAATGTCAACACCTTTTACGGGCTTTACATTGAGAAGGACGAGCATCAAACCTTTGTTGATCAAATCACGCCCAAGCAACTTGACAAGGTGCTTCAAGAACTCACTCTACCGGGAACTCATTGGAACGATGGTAAATACAAGGGCACGGTAAATCGCCTTTGGCTTAAACCCGAGGCAAAACTATGGAATAAGTTTGTTAAAAATTCTTTAATGCCTACCACACACAATACTACCATTGATATACCACGCCTTTTGCTCATACATTCTATCTTGCATAATCGCATCATTAACATTAGAAAAATTATTTGTGATGAGATTTTTGTATGTATTTCAAAAGATAAGGGTTCTCTTTCCTTCCCTTGCTTAATATCTAATCTTTGTAAGGAGATGCATGTTCCAAGTGAGTCCACCGATGAAAAGGCCCTACCAAAGTCCGGTTGGAATCAAGCACAAATCCGAAAGCTAATGGGAAAGGCACCGAAAAAATCCTCAAGGCCTCCAATTGCCGCAGCAACTCCTGTCGCCCCAGCAATCCTTAATGCCCAAGCACCTAACGCCCGGGCAACTCGGCCATCAACCCCGGGACACTTTGAAGCACTCTTGCAACCATTGGCTAGCCACCTAAGGCAAATTGAAGATTGGCAACTAATGTTCATGCAGTACATGAAGGAACACAACAATGCCATCACCCAAGTCATCCTAGAAAAGTACCCAGACAGTCGCATGCCGTTCCCAATCTTTCCTGCCGAGATCCTTGCCACGACAACCAATGAAGCAGTCGCCGCGGCAACCGCAACAGATGATGCCGTGACAACCTACAACGTGCCTGCCCAAGCAGATGCCATGGTAACCAACCCTGAAGATGCCACGGCAACCAAAGCTAAAGACATCCCGGCAACCACTACAAAAGCCAAAGGTAAAGCACCTATGCCCGAATCAACTCGTACGGAATCATTGTCTAATTTTTCAAATTCGGACGAGTCCTCCATTGAACCAACAAAGACCATACCAATTGAATCCTCCAAGCGAAAAGCCAATGACAATGATGAAGAGGACGATGAGGAAAACCCCGTACGAGGATCGATTCCACCATCGGCAACAAGGAAACAACCATTGCGTTCAAGCAAGAGAATCAAGACACCGACCAAAAGGAAACTAATCATCCAAGGTGACGAACTCTCAGAGTAAGTCCTCGTTTACATTTTATTTTTCGTTATTTTTATTATTCTTTAATGCATGCATTGAGGACAATGCCTCACTCGAGTTTGGGGGGATTGTTATTAGTAGTTACCATGTTTAGTTACATTCATCTTAAGTATTACATTTAGGATACATAAATTTCTTGCCATGCATTTAGTTGGAACAAGAATTGCCTAGATTTGATGAATATCCGATGATGACTTTGCCAATGCACTTAATTGATAGAATTTCTATTCTAGGATAACCATGGAAAAACTTAGAATTTTACTATGATGCTAAATTTGATGAAACGTTGTTGTGGTTTGATTGATTTAAGGAATTCTAGTGAACTTAGGTTGATTATTAAACAAATTGGGGGATTAGAATAAAAATTGGATGAATGCTAGAGGTGTCCAAAATTGGCTCTAGCATGTGCTAAAAAAATTGATCGCTAGAGGTGCCCGAAATCGGCTCTAGTATGTGCTAAAAAATTGAACACTAGAGGTGCCCGAAACCAGCTCTAGTTAAAACATGTTAAAAAGAACTCAATGAAGTAATTTGAAAACCTCTTGTTTGCATAGAATCTAAAAAAACAACTTGCACACAACTCCGCACACACTCACAAGCATTATAGTTTGATTCCGAGTAACTCCTAAGTTTTCCGAAAAATGAAAAGCCAATCATACTTTGTGCCCCGGTTCTGAGAATTGAAATCAAGTTCAAAGCTAAGCTTGTGAAAATTGAAGTCTTGGCAAGTAATTATTAGTTTGCATTACTTGAGGACAAGCAATAGTTCGAGTTTGGGGGTGTGATAAGTGTTCAAAAGTACTATTTTTCTTACCTTTTCTACTCATATTATTGTTAGACTTAGGCTCATATTAGTTACATAATTAGTCATTCATGCATTAATCCATGTTTCCTTCCATCGTTGAGCTTGATTGCATAACTTGGTTGTTTTGTGGGAAAAGATGCTACTTTGGTGTGTTTTGTGTGTATATGCAGGATCACTTGCCAAAGCAAGGCTAGAGCTAGTTGTCAGGGCAATGCATGAAGGAGATACCGAACTAGTTGTCAGGGCAATACATGAAGGAGACGTCGAGCCAGTTGCCAGGGCAATTATCGACAAAGAATAAGGTGATATGTTAGTCAAAATTGATGACTAGACAAGCCCAAGATGACATGGAGCAAAGCTAAAACCTAAAGAAGTTTGATTTCCATGAAGAGATTAAAGAAGAATTAAATTCCAAGAAGATAGGAGAAGTTCTAGAAGGAATATAATTATAATAAAGAATTATATTCTTTAAAGATAATTTAATTCCAACTTAACTCCCTCCTCAAAGAAGGACTTTGACCTAGCCCTATAAATTAGAGGCCATGCCGTCAACTCCAAAGGGAGAGAGATGAGAGAATTTTTGACAAGCATCTAGGGCAAGGAGGATTTCGACAAGCTTCATTCTTCATCTTTTTCTTTCTTGTTCAATTAGGTTCATGCTAGGGGTTCTTTATCTTGTGTTTCTTTGGAACCTAGCCATGAACTAAATCTATTTGGCTATGGTTATTGTGTCTTGTGGTTGTGAGAACTATTGATTTTGTTTAGGTAATAAGAGTTTGCACTTTTCTATTCAAGGTTTATTCATTCTTGGTTCTTATTCTTGTTTGCGAGTGAATTGGAAGAGGATCTCGTAACGTCATCTATTTATCTAATATCCATAGAGTTATATTCAAGAAATGAATGAATATGATCTTTATTCAATCTATTGATGGTGAAGATTAATCCGACTTAGGAATAAGTTAAGGATTTCAACGGCTAAGAGGAGCGCAAGATTGGTTGTTGTTCACCCTTGATTCACGCAGGGATGTATTATCAAGGCATGCATAAGTAGCTAGAATTTCGACTTAGGGATAAGAAGAAACCATTAAAGAACGCTCTACCGAACCTTGAAGGTTGCTGCCCAGACGCCCAAGTAGTTGCCCAACTAGTCACCCAGGCAACCATCGATTAGTTGCCAAGGCAACCCCGTTGTGCAAGTTGCCACGGCAACTGAGTTACCCGTGCACTCTTTTACCAAGACGATCCAATCGGCTATCACACCTCAACTCACGATAACCTGGCCTATCTCTCTCATTTAATTACATCGCCTTTTACTTATTTGCTTTCTAGATTAGTTATTAGTTAAAACTCCTATAATCTTCTACTTGTGTTTTCTTTTACTTTTTACAGTGCAAGAGACTAGATTCTTGAAGTGGCACCAATCCCTGTGGAGATGATATCTTTTATACTATAACTTGCAATGTGTATACTTGCACAATTGCGTAGCACTTATTACGCGCAACAGTATTCTTGATTTCTTTGTTCGAAATTTCTACCTGGCCATTTGTTTGAGGATGGTAGGCAGTGACAATTCTTTGCTGGATTCTATACCTGCACACAGCTCTACTAATTAATTGGCATTTAAAATGAGTACATTCATCGTGAATGGTGGCTTTAAGGGCATCGAATCTAGTAAAGATGTGCTTGTGTAGGAACTTGGCATCATTTGATGGGAGAGCAACAGCTTTAACCCACTTCGAGACGTAGTCTACTACCATAAAGTCTATCCCCCAAACATTAAATATTTCTACAGGCATGATGTTCTAAAGTGGCAATTCATGTCTACTGGAAATGTTTCCAGTCAGCTGGCAACTGTCGCATGCCTTAGCAAAATAAATGGGCGACTTTAAACAGTGTATGCCAGAAAAATCCTGACTGCAGTACTTTAGCCGTGATCTTTATTCCAGCAAAATGGCCTCCATATGGTGCTGCTTGGCAGAGTTGAAGAATATTTTGTTGTTCATCCTTTGGCACACATTGACGAATAATTTGGTCGGCACAATGTTTGAACAAGAATGACTCATCCCAATAATATTGACGTATGTTTCTCAGAAATTGCTTCCTAACATTACTTGCCAAGTCTGATGGCAAAATCCTGCTGACTAGGTAGTTGACTATGTTAGCATACCATGGCATGGTATTGACTGTAAGCAAGTATTCATCAGGAAACTCATCTCTAATAGCAGCAACATTGCCATCCTCATGGTGGTGCTCTAATCGAGACAAATGATCAGCTACCAAGTTTTCACTCCCCTTCTCATATCGTATCTTGAGGTCAAATTCTTGTAATAAAAGTGTCCATCGAATAAGTCTGGGCTTGACGTCTTTCTTTTTCAAGAGATACTTGAGTGCTAAATGGTTTATGTATACCACAACTTTACTACCCACCAGGTAAGATCTAAATTTGTTAAACGCAAAGACGAATGTAAGGAACTCCTTCTCATTTGTTGTGTAATTAAGTTGGGCCTCATTCAATGTTTAGCTGGCATAACAGATGGTATGTAAAATTTTGTCCAATCTGGTGTCATGACTATAGGGGTATTAATTAACATGTTTTTCAATTTCTGAAAGGCTTTCAAACAAGAATTGTCAAACGCAAAAGGGGTATTCTGTTCCAAAAGTAAATATAAAGGTTTAGAAATTTTTGACAAATATTTAATAAAATGAAGATAAAACATGCATGTCCCAAGAAACTTCTAATACCTTTCACACTTGTGGATGGTGGCAATTGTTTGATTACCTCTAGCTTTGCTTTGTCAACCTCCAGTCCATTCTTAGTCACTTTATGTCCAATAATTATGCCCTCCACCATGAAGTGGCATTTCTCCTAGTTTAGGACTATGTTGGTTTCAATGCATCTCTGGAGAACAAGTTCCAAACTCTTAAGACACTTCTCAAATATTTTGCCAAACACCGAGAAATCATCCACGAAGACTTCTAAATTATTCTCAATCATGCCTGAGAAAATCGACTTCATGCAATGTTGAAACGTTGATGGGGCATTACACAATCCAAACGACATTCTTTTAAAAGCGAATGTCCTATATGGACAAGTGAACATAGTTTTCTCCTAATCTTCTAGCACAATGACAATCTGATTATAACCTGAGTAGCCGTCCAAAAAGTAATAAAATGTCTTCCCTACCAATCTATCAAACATCTAATTGATGAAGGGCAATGGAAAGTGGTCCTTTTGAGTGGCATTATTTAGCTTCTTGTAGTCCTGCACACTCTCTAGCCCATCATGATCCTCAAAGGGATTATTTCATTTATGTTGTTCTGGACTACAGTCATTTCTTCTTTCTTCGGCACGCACTGCACTGGGCTGACCCACGAGCTGTTAGAAATAGGATAAATTATCCTGGCATCCAGTCATTTTATTACTTCTTTCTTGACTACCTTTTTTTATGTTGGGATTCAATCTCCTCTAGGCCTCGATTGTTTTGCCATGGTAATCCTCCAAAATAATTTTATGCATACAAATTGTTGGGCTTATACCTCGAATATCAACCAAGGTTTACTCCAAGGCTTCCTTATGATTGCCTAGTATCTCCAACAATCTTTCCTTCTGGTCATCAGTCAAATCGGATGCAATAACCACTGGCAAAGTTGAGTCATCACCTAAATAAGCATATTTGATGTGGCTTGGCAAAGGTTTCAGTTCCAATTCTGGTGGCTCCCCAATGGATGGTTTAGGTGCCTTGATTTTCTACCAGCCAACTCAAGTGGCTCAGGTCTCTTAAAATAACTCATGACCTCATTCAGCATGGTTGGTCTTTTAGATTCTTCACTTGTCGTATCCTCATCATCCTGCTCTATGGCATCATCATCTATGTCTTGGCAAAACTTTGCTATCTCCACATTAGAAATCGATTCCATCATCTCAGCAGCTTGACATTCCTCATGTTTATCTGCACACTTAAGAGCTTGAAATACGTTAAACATAACCCGTTGGTCATTCATACGCATAGTAAGCTCACCTTTGTGAACATTAATTGAAGTCCTACCTGTGGTAAGAAATAGTCTTCCCAAAATTATTGGGACATTAACATCAACTTTATATTCTAAAACATCCTCAATCTTACCCTTGGGATGTGCATAAGATCGATCTGCCAACTGGAGTGTTACTGTGGTAGGCATTGCTTCAATGCCAAGTTTTTTGAAAACTGGCATTGGCATCAGATTGATGTTGGCTCCCAGATCACACAGTGCCTTGCCCATGAATCTATTGCCAATCATATAGGGAATTGTGAAACTTCTCGGATCTTTCAATTTTGGTGGCAATTTATTGGTGATCATTGCACTTCATCCTTCAATAAGAGCAACCATCTCAAAATCACCCAACTTCCTCTTGTTAGACAATATGGCCTTCATGAATTTGACATAGTTGGTCATTTGTTCAAGAGCTTCTACTAATGGTATGTTGATCTAAATTTGTTTAAGAACTTCCAATAATCGCTTAAATTGCTGGTCTTGCTTGTGTTTTTGGAGCCATTGTGAAAAAGGTGGTAGCGGATAATTGAATGCTAGATTGAGGTCTAGCATTGTTAGAGCTTGCCTCATCCTTCTTTGTTTCTTTGGGTTTATCTGTTAGCAACAACTTCTCGTCCTGGCAATTAGTTGATTGTCTAACAAGTGTCTCAATCTCGCATTATTTGCCACTCTGAAGAGTTATTGCCTTGCATTATCATCTACTTTTTTGTCGAGCATCCTCCGCATCGCTTGGCAAATTCCCATGGGGTCTATTATTGAGTGTGTTGGCAATTTGCCCCAGTTGAACTTCCAATTTTCACATAGATACTGCTAGAATCTGGACAGTTGCATCATTTCGCTCCATATACTCGGTTAGAGTATTCCCTTGGCTAGATCTCTGCCCTTGATGAATTTTTTTTGTGCTCTCTATGGCATCACATTCTAATTAAATCCTGGCAGTGCATTGCCCTTCTGACATTGGGCATTATATTGGTTACCGCTTTGGTTTGCTCATGAAAAGTTTGGATGTTGCTTCCAACTTGCATTATAGGTATTGGAATATGGGTTAAAATTACGATTGAAATTGCCAACAAAATTTACTAATTCAGGGTTTGTTGGGCATTCTTCCATATTATGATCCTCTCCAAAAATAGTGCAGAATGGTTCTAATGCATTTACTTCTCGGACTTCAGTAGGCTTTTGCATCGTCTTCATTATGTTAGTGAGATTGGAAATCTGAGCATTGATTGATGATAGTACATCAAGCTCTAATTTTCCAGCAGTTTTGTTCTGATTCCCAGTCTGGTAGTAAGATATTGGAGATTATTAGTGACAATCCTTTCAAGGATGTCAAATGCCCCCGTGTAATTTTTGTCTAGCAACAACAAACCATTTCCTGAAGCATCAACCGCAGTCTTGTCATGATCATTGAGTCCATTATAAAAGGCCTCTATTTGGGTTCAAGTAAGAAATCCATACATGGGGCATCTTCTCAACAGGTCCTTGAAACACATTTAGGCATCATACAAAGTCTCATCATCATCCTGCCTAAAAGTGATGATATCACTTTATAGCTTAAACATGAAGTTTAGGTGGCTAGAATCTTAGAAGAAACTTCTGGCATAATTATGCCCATGAACTGACTAAAGCAGGTGGCAAAGAACTTAGCCACAATTTTGCTCTATCTCTCAAGGAAAATAAGAATAGTATTAGCTTCATTGTCTCTTCAGCTACACCAGGTTGCTGAAATAGTTGGCACACCTCCATGAATTACGTCAAGTGTTGCCTTAGGTCTCCAGTAAGTGATCCATCAAATTGATCTACATTCAATAGCATCTAAATCATTACCGGTTTAAGTTCAAAATTGACTGTATTTACCTCGGCTCTAATCAGTCTTGGCATCAAATTGTCTATGCTTGGTGCCAAGTGTTCTCTAATAGGTCTCTCTTCAAGATTTTCAGCAGCAACAGTAGGTGCGGGCAGTATCCCATTATGTATTGGTGGATTCTCATTATTATTTATGACAGTGTCCACTCCATTTCCATTATGAGCCATTTCTCGAAGTTTTCTTTTCAATCTGCATAAGGTTCTTTCAATCTCTGAGTCGTATGGCCAATCTTCTTCCGCAACGTGGCTCCTGGTCATACACCAAACAAACAAAATAATAAAAATAAACAAAAACAATCAAAAATCAAAACAATAAATTTCGTTGCAATCCCTGGTAGCCGTGCCAAAAACTTGTCGACTAACTAACTCTTGGCAAATAATTGATAAATTAGTGTAAATATACCAGTAAAAATAATGCCAAGTTTAGGTCTTTTTGCGTGCAAGTATACATGGTCAATAAGTAACACAATAGTAAGTTGAGTATCATATCCATAGCGATTGTTTAGGAATTCAATGCCATAATAATTGCTTGTGAAATAGAACAAATGAGTTTGGATTGGGTTTTAGACTTAATAAAAATAACTAAGGAAAAGAAAGTAAAAGTTCAGGAAAATTGGCAAACAAATGTGTTCAAATGGATGGTGGGCGTTGGCAATGGATATATGGATTTCACGCTAGCACAGACAACATTTAATAACTTCCAACCTTGGTTTTATTGTCGAGCAAAATTTAAGGTTAGTATTGCATCTGTCGATAGCAATACCTTAAGTTAATTATGATTAACTCTGATATGTCTATAGCGATGTTTTTCAATAATTAACTTAGCAAAGTTCTAATCTTTACTCCTAACGGGTAGATCCACTTCCGAAGTAAGCTCATCTACTTGAACATCTTCTATCGAAGTTTCTCACCTTAGTATCTAGCAATTAATCGTTATCTCTTAAGCCTGTTAAAATATTAAGGGATAATATGCATATAATGCTAACTGTCGTATGGAAAACAATTTAGGAAAATTAAGTACTAGCAGGATAGACAAAAATGGCAAAGCATTCAATTATTAAAAACTAAAAATAGCTAAGCATTCATCGCAAAAACATCCCTAGCCAACTTAAAAGAATTAGTTCATGGCTGGGGAAACCAACAACATATCATCGCTTTCAAATAACACCATTGATAAGTGTTCAAAAGTACTATTTTTATTACCCTTTTTACTCATATTATTGTTAGACTTAAGCTCATATTAGTTGCATAATTAGTTATTCATGCATTAATTCATGTTTCTTTCCACCGTTGAGCTTGATTACATAACTTGGTGATTTTTGTGGAAAAAGATGATGCTTTGGTGTGTTTTTGTGTGTGTGCAGGATCATTTGCCAAAGCAAGGTTAGAGCTAGTTGCCAGGGCAATACATGAAGGATATGCCGAGCTAGTTGCCAGGGCAATGCATGAAGGAGACGCTGAGCCAGTTGCCATGGCAATTGTCGACAAAGAGAAAATACAATAGGGATGTCGAAATTAATGACTATACAAGCCCAAGATGACGTGGAGCAAAGCCCAAACCCAAAGGAATTTGATTTCCATGCAGAGATTAAAGAAGAATTAAATTCCAAGAAGATAGGAGAAGTTCTAGTAGGAATACAATTATAATAAAGAATTATATTCTTTAAAGATAATTTAATTCCAACTTAAACTCCTCCTCAAAGAAGGACTTTGGCCTAGCCCTATAAATAGCAAGGAGATTTCGACAATCCACATAGAGAAAAATAGAGAAATTTCGACAAGAGAGCATTAGGGGAAATTTCGACTTCTTCTTCTTCTTTGCTTCCATTAGATTTATGGTTTGGGGATTATTCTTTGTATATCTTTTGAACCCAACCATGAACTAACTTGATTGGTTGGGGTTATTATGTTTTGTTGTTGTGAGAAACAATTGGATTTTGTTTAGGTAATAAGAGTTTGCACTTTTCTATTCAAGGTTTACTCATTCTTGGCTTTTATTCTTGTTTGCGAGTGAATTGGGAGAGGATCTCGTAACTTCATCTATTTATCTAATATCGGGAGAGTTATATTCAAGAAACGAATGAGTATGGTCTTTATTCAATCTATTGATGGTGAAGATTAATCCGGCTTAGGAATAAGTTAAGGATTTCAACGGCTAAGAGGAGCGCAAGATTGGTTGTTGTTCACCCTTGATTCACGCAGGGATGTATTATCAAGGCATGCACAAGTAGCTAGAGTTTCGACTTAGGGATAAGAAGAAACCATTGAAGAACGCTCTGCCGAACCTTGAAGTTGCTGCCCAGACGCGCCCAAGTAGTTTCCCAGGCAACCATCGATTAGTTGCCAAGGCAACCCCGTTGTGCAAGTTGCCACGGCAACTGAGTTTCCCGTGCACTCTTTTACCAAAACGATCCAATCGGCTATCACACCTCAATTCACGATAACCTGGCCTATCTCTCTCATTTTCTCTCATATTTTCTTTTACTTTATTGCTTTCTAGTTTAGTTATTAGTTAAACTCCCATAATCCTTTAATTGTGTTTTTACTTTTCACAGTGCAGTAACTTAAGCAAAGTGGCCCAAACCAATCCATGTGGAGACGATACTCGATACTCATATCACTTTATTACTTGCGACGTGTATACTTGCACATTTGCGTAGCACTTATCACACGCAACAACCATTATTAAAACAAAATTAAAATTAAGAGAAATGGGCAAACAAGGTGATCTGTCGAGTAACACTTCAATAGATCTAGAGCTTTAGGTCTTAGCCTGGTCGAACCATAGTTTACCCACTTTTTCACCATAGTCCAGCCTCCTTTTGATCACCCTCTTCGGCTCATCATTGGGCCTCCTTTAAATGGCACTCGTGGAAACCCTAGATTGGGTTTAAATTTGAAAGTTGGTTACGCACTTGAGATAAGCGCGTTATCTTCTTATCCTCTTATCTTATCGTTTGAATTTAGGGCTTACTGGATCTTTGACCAACGACTAACTAACCGGACATTGGCCATCATTCTTTTTACAATCGCTACTCGATATTTCTCTTCTGCTCCTCCTGCCATCGGCTCTTGTCCTGCTCCTACGATTCTGATCCTGCCCTGCCACAGCAAAGAAAATACGCATTTACTCTGGGAAAGGAAACGTTCCTCAACTCTTTAATGTAAATGCATGATTCTACTAGCTAAATGCACAAATATGTACTCAAAGTCAAGCAAAATCATAGCAATATATAAATGAAAAGTAGTACTTTGGAGGAGTTAACAATTTTCATAGTGGTCATTTTGAGAATGACACAATAGTGTTGTAAGACATGTTTGACCGTTCGATAGATGCTAATGTGTATAGTTCAATGCTCAAGAGCTTTTGGACTGACATAGTATTCTCTTGTGCTATTTTAGGAGTCGTCGGGACTTCTTCCCTATCAAGAACATGAATGGATTTTGAGGTGAGGCTGAGTTGGACGTCGATACTCATCGCCCATGTCAGAGGACATTGACCCAGTTGACAGAGTCAAAGATTCAGTGACGAAGGTGCAACTTAAATGAGGTTTCTTCTGTCTGAGTGTTTTGCCCAAAGGAGAACCGGGCTTGTTTGCTAGTAAGAAGTTGGTTCATTGAGGTGATGCTTAGACTGTTGATAGCTTGTTAAATGACAGTGAAAGATCGTTACTTGTCTACTAAGGTGGATGACACGTTTAATTAATTATGAAGTACTCGTGTGTGTTTTCCGGATTGGTTTAGGAATAAGGTGTTTATTGTTAAAATGTTGGAGGCTAGTAATTTCAAAATAGATTTTTGAATGAGGATTTCTCTCATTAGGGTGTCATGGTAATGTTTGATGTTTGTAGTGATGTTTGAGATGTTTTAGTGATGTTAAAATGGGGCCCACCTTGTTGTCTCTCGAATATAGGTTGATGCTTCCGTGACACATGTGAATGTAGAAGGAATATAGAAATATGAGCGTTGGTAAGATAATTACCTTAATGACCTTGTGTGTGGGATAGGTTAGTTATCATGTAATTAGTTAAGGAAGCAAGGGTTTGATACTTCGTAAATGCTTTTGATTTGTATCAAAGTTTCCTTGGAATGTGCCGAAAGACATTGGTGGAGATCCGAGCTGTGTGAGACCATTTTGTTGTGACAGTGGTGCTGACCCGGTTAAATTCTAGTAAGATTTTGAGATCTTTGAGGATATTTTGTTGTTTTGTCAGGGTTGTATTTTTGGGCTAGAAGATGGAAGGTTATGTTCACCCTAATAGTGTAAAATTTTGGGTACTTGATCTTTAAGGAATTTGAGATTTGGACAACAACATGAGTCAAAGTAATTGAGAACTGATGATCGTGTGATCAATCACCACATAAGTAAAGTGAACTTGATAAGTGATGGATTGTACGGAGTTAGTCCAGGTTAGAGTATTATATTGCCCATGTAGGGAGATCAAGGATCGCAAGTGATGGTCGTGTAAGGGAGTACCGATGCTAGCTCCATGCAGTACCAATACCTGTGTGTTTCATTAGTTAAGCTCCGAGTTAAGGATTGATTTACAGTGGAAAGCAGTAAGAAGTATCATCTGATTGTAATTAAGAGGATACAGTGTTATGATTGAATTTAGGTTCGATGGTTTTGATGGACTTTGAGATCTTGTTGTGGGTGTTTTAGAGAAAGATATATCAAGGAAATAGATTCTTCTTATATAGTACAGTGGTCAGTATATGGTCAATTTTAGGAGTGACAGTTTGTATCAAACTTTGTCGCATGTTTTGGAAGAC
Organism: Hibiscus mutabilis; assembly: GCA_019671005.1. Taxonomy (NCBI): domain Eukaryota; kingdom Viridiplantae; phylum Streptophyta; class Magnoliopsida; order Malvales; family Malvaceae; genus Hibiscus; species Hibiscus mutabilis. Next base: position 31,589,839 of record CM033747.1, on the reverse strand, counting down.
AGCGTGGAGTCGTGTGCTTAAGATAGTGATAAGTGTTTGACTAGCCATCGGTTGGAAATCAAACATTGAGATCTTCAGATTTGTTGTGACGCTTTGATGTTCCTTTGTGGAAATTAAATAGATGACCGTGAATCTTGTAAAGGATTGTGAGTGCACAGTTTTGATAGGATTTTATTGAGTAATGATATTTCTTGGTAGGTATCTGTTGTTATTTTTCGGTGAAGACAAAATCCAAAGGAAAAGTCTACTTGGATTGATTGTTGGTTGAGTTATACAACACTGCAGTGTGTACGTGCTACCTTTTGACACGAGACTCGAGGTTTGTAATAGAACCTTATCCCTTGGTGGGATTTCATGCGATGACAAATACTACTGAGGGTACAAATGACATTTTTCTAGACACGTGATAGTTGGAGCGTAAGACTCTTGCGTAAATCAAGTTTGTGGGAGCTGCTTTAGTTGTTGTTTCAACATAAAGTATGTCGGGTTTAAGGTAAATGCTTGAGATGTGTTGAGACACTGTTCATTTTCAGAAGTCTTGCACCGGGCAAGCACTAATATTGATAAGGGATGCCATCAGAGTTAGAGTCTCCTTTAGGGAGTCGCCACGAGAGGAATCAGTTCGCTTGGTTGTAATGGCTGTTTAACCTCCATTTTTTTTAGATCATACGGAGTTGTGGAAAGATTTTGTTGTGCAACAATATTTTGGGTTCTACAACATAAGTTAAGTCTCTTGATGACGTATTTATGTGATGTTTTTGTCAAGGTACTGTTGGATTTGTTTCATGGCTTAGGTTAAACGCCAAATAAAATGGATCTTTTTAAAAGAATGGTCAGTTGAATTAGGTTTGTACCATTAAAAGACAAGTGTTTTAACTGATAAGTGTTGTGAGAAATTAGAGTTGCGCAGTGGGAAATACTTGAGTATGTTGGAGAGTTTTAAAAGTTTTAACAACTTCTTTAGTTTGCCGGTATAAATTTTGAGAATGAAATTTTCTTTAAGGAGTGGGAGTTGTAACGACCCAATTTTTGGGTTAGCGAATCGGGTCTCGGACTCGGGTTTTGGGCCTTTATTTTGGAAGCCCAAGTTAAGGATTTTAAGTTTGGGCCTATTATTTTGGGGGATAAGGTTTTGAATTTTAAAAGAATGAGGATAAGAGGAAAAAAAGGGGAGATGTTATGTTGCAAAGAGAAAAAGTAAATAGGGAGAGAGGAAATGGAAAAGTCAGAGAGAAAGTAAATGGGGAGTTTTTGAAGTCCGTTCTATCATCGTCCAAGTATACGTTCGCGACACCTCTGGCACTGTTGGAAAGATCTCGCAGAGACGAGTTGGTTGGTGGTCACCAAGTCGCCGCTGCCATTCGCTAAGGTGCGAGGAACCAAGGTTCGAGTTGCTTGAAAGGAGGCATTTTTGGAGGCCAAATCATGAAATGGAAGGCACTACCGTGTTCACCAATGTCGGGATAGCGGGACTAAAGCTTGCCGCTTCCATCCGACAATCAGAGCATGCCTCACGCGCCCCCACGCGCTGCCCCTTCATGTGAGAAAGGTTCAGCTATAATGGGCAACTTATCCAACTGTTGGGCTTGGGCTGAGTTGGCCTGTTGAGCAAACCCAAGTTAAGAACCAAGCCGTTCTGCCAAGTCGAGATGAGTCATTGACTTTTTTTGGATGACCCTACTCTGGGGTTTCTCGACGTTCTAAGTCTGTTGGCACAGTCTATTTTGCCAAATTCAAACCTGGTAAGTTATTTTTATGCATTTGACCTTGTGAATTAGTTAGTGAATGAGGTTTATTAATATTGTGGTGTTCGTATATTTATAAGGATTGTTCGGGCTCGAATACCGGATCAAGAGGAGTGTTTGAGGAGCTCAAGTAATGATTTATCGATAATTGCTTAAAGTTAGTACACTTCGAACTCCTAATGCTTTATGAGCATCATAAATATGATTGCTTTGCGTATTAGTATCCGTAAAATAGGTTGATGATAAATAAGCATGTGTTGAGACCAATATTATGAGACTTGGTAATTATGAGATGCATGATGATGATTAGGGATGTGATTTGACTCGTACAGACTTTAGAGATCGGGTAGGGTTGTTCAGACATTCGTATATCTATGTGATGACTGTTTGAATTGTATGTTGTGATGATTGGGTGCTAGAGTATGGATATTGATGTATTCGATGGGAATTGTGTGTAAGGGATAAATAATGGTAATATTCGAATAAATGGTCATGAGGTCGGTAATTAATATTAATTGATTGAATGCGTTAGTAAACCAACCCTAACGACTTTCATAAGCTTTAGAGATCGACTACGCTTTGTAATATCATAATCTGATGGAATGGTACGAACATATGAGTAGGGTATCTGTACGAGCTTTGGTCATGCCAGTACGTATTTAAGGGTTGTATCAGTATGGGTTGACCCGTATCGGTACTTGTGGAAATCTAGTGTTTCTAGTAAGCAACATCTGTATCGATACACGTGTTAGTATCGGTACCCAAGGGTGTCGTATCAATACTCGTGTTCGAGTACCAGTACCCACTAAACGAAATAATTTGTAATGCTAATAAAAAGATGGAAATCAATGCGGAATATCATTGAATTGATTTATGCCTTAATAAATGAGAAAACACGGATAAATGAGATAATTAATGAGAATGATTAATGTACACTTTCATAATGTATTAACAAGTTAGTAAACTTAAATGGGTGGCTTTATAATTGATAGAAACCATAGAGTTTGGTAATCGTTCCAATGATGTGTGTTGTATGGTAGTCGTGTCCTTTCATGTGTTGAAATGGACACCTAGATAGTTGAGTCACCTTTGATTGATAGGATCTGAATACCCAGTGAAAATGTTGCAACACCGTGGTAAATGGATTGAATGAGTGATTCGATACTATGTGAATCCGGACCTCATTTGTTGATACTCGATGAGAAATTCTGAGTATGTGTGTTTGATCTAAGGCTAGGTGGAACTGGGTTTCACCCTGATACATGTATGAATAGACCTAATTGCAAGTCCAAAAATTTAGTCAAATTATTTCAACTTTTTGATTGGGATTCGGGAATATTTTGACCATGAAGTCTTCTTTTGACCTGTGAGTCAGTCTCTTAGCTTTCCAACGCACTTTGAAACGTATCAATCCGACAACGAGAGCTCAAGATATGACCACTTTAGCAAAGATAGTGCGGTCAGGAAATTCTATACGAGTATAATACGAGATTTTCAAATAATTATGAATTTTTATTGATTAATTGTAATTTAAATCAGCTTAGGAGTTTTCATTATGTATTTTAGAAGATTTAGAGTCATATTTATCATTTAATTAAATTTATTATGATATTTAGATAAATTAGGATTTGTTTTATTTTATTAGTTTTATAGTTTAGTTCAAATACAATTCTTTGTATTTTACCTTTATTTTAGGATTTTATTAGCCTATAAATAGGCTCCTCTCTTTTGTAAACAAAACATTTCTTTTTTAACAAGAATATTGAAAACTCTCTGTGAGTAATTTGTTGCAAGATTTGTTCATCTTGTGTTTTTTTCCCTTTAGAAGTTGTTTCAACAAGATCTCTTGAAGATCTTTAGAGATCATATTCACACTCTTGCTTGCCTAGATAATCACGCCTTAGAGGGTGCGTTAGAGTCGTTTAAGGTTGCTTGCTTGTTTAATTGTGATCAAGAGAGTGCCGAGGACTAAATATGCTTCAACAACCATCACGCCATCTCCATTCAACCAAACCAATTTCATCATCCACCTTCACCAAGTGGTTTTTATGCTGCTCTACTCTATCATTTGGCATCAGAGCTAAACCGATTATTGTTTGTTACCCAATGATACACCAACCAAGGCAAAAGTTCATAGTACATTCTTTTCAAGGAAAGTATAATCCTGATGGTTATTATGATTGGGAAAATATCGTTGATATCTTGGTCAAGTTTTACAGATGTCCCGAAGAGCTTCAGGTTTCGCTGATTGTCTTAGCATTCAGAGATTATGCATCAATATGGTGGTCATCATTGACACAAGATAGGCGTCTCAATGGAGAGGCTAAGATAAGATCATGGGCAGAACTTAAAAAGGTCGTGAGAGAGATATTCACTCACAAACGTTACCAACAACAAAAGTCCAAGGTTTTGCGGAAGGAATACACCTCATTTGATAAAGCTACATCTTAACCTCCACCTTTACACCGCCCTACTAATACACTATTTGACTCTAATAGAATGAAAACGAAGGAAGAAGAATCATCGCTAGTCCAACATGATCGTGAACAACCATCGGTGACTCATGTCGAAGAAGTAAGCACCACACTAGAGATTGAGATATTCCAACAGGCCGAATCACCCACTATAACCGAGAATCCACCAAGTCTCCAATGCAAGTACCAAAATGATGTTTTTGAAGAAGAAACTATTACTCTTACCACATACAAGAGTATTGAACTAGATTCTAAACACTTGAAATATATTGATGATGTGTTAGGTGAAACACCTCGAGGTTTGTCGCTAGAAAGAGACAAAGAACACCACTTGTTCTTCCAAAAGATGGTTAAACTTCATAGCATACCAAGCACCATTAATTCAATCCAAGACATGAAGTTCCTTAACCATGGCGTGAAGCAAGCAAAATTGATCCATACCAAGATAAAGCACACAACATGAGATAAGCAACACATGGTGAGGACATACTCTTTCAAGTTTGCCGACACCAACAATCGCTTTTTTATCCAATTCCTAAAGGTGGAAACAACTTGTCTTCGATCCAGGTATCTACAACGTAACTTTTTCTTCTTATGATGCTCCTTTCTCTCCTGTTACCAGTTCAGATTCGAGGATGAATCCTTTTGAGAAAAGAGGGAATGATACATATCTGAATAGACCTAATTGCAAGTCTAGAAATTTAGTCAACTTATTTCGACTTTTTGATTGGGATCTGGGCATATTTTGACCACGAAGTCTTCTTTTGACTTGTGAGTCAGTCTCTTATCTTTCCAACGCACTTTGAAATGCATCAATCCAACATCGGGAGCTCAAGATACGACCATTTTAGTAAAGACAGTGCAGTCAGAAAATTCCATACGGGTCTAATACGAAATTTTCAAATAATTACGAATTTTCAATATTTTTATTGATTAATTGTAATTTAAATCAGCTTAGGAATTTTCATTATGTATTTTAAAAGATTTAAGATCATATTTATCATTTATTTAATTTTATTAGGAGATTTAGATAAATTAAGATTTATTTTATTTTATTAGTTTTATAGTTTAGTTCAAATACAATTCTTTACATTTCCTCTTTGTTTTAGGATTTTATTAGCCTGTAAATAGGCTCATCTCTTTTGTAAACAAAACACTTTTTTATCAATAATATTGGAAACTCTCTCTGAGTAATTTGTTACAAGATTTGTTTATCTTTTTTTTTCCTTTAGAAGTTGTTTCAACAAGATTTATCGGAGATCTTTGGAGATCATCTTCACACTTTTGCCTAGATAATCACGTCTAGGAGGGTGGGTTAAAGCCGCTTGAGGTTGCTTGCTTGGTTAATTGCAATCAAGATGGAGTTGAGGACAAAAATACTTCAACAACCATCACGCCATCTCCATTTAACCAAACCAATTTCGTCATCCACCTTCACCCAGGGGTTTTTATGTTGCGCTACTCTATCACACCCCGAGTGTATGATTTCGAGGCTATGTGATGTCGGATCTCACTCAGAGTGTATGATTTTGAGGCTATGTGACACTGGATCCCACTCAGAGTGTGTGTCCCTGAGGTTGTGTGATGTTGGGCCTTACTCCAGGGTTGTAGTTATGACTTTGTGTGCTTTGCTCTGATGATCTGGTGAGATCTCGAGTATGGTTGGGCCTTGTGTGCCATGTATGATATTTTGCTATGATGAGTGCATGTGTTTAGGCGACTAGTGGTAGCGCCACGTGTTTATTTATCTCTCCTTATTGCTCGTATTAGCTTGCATGCTTATGTTTATGATTAGCATGAAGTATAGTAGAGTAGATGCGTACCACTGAACTTTGTAAGCTCAACACTCGGAATCGTTGTTTCTGTGCGTAGGTTAATTGTTGGATCGTGGGACCAAGGAGCACCATCTATACGGGATTCCAGCATGTGGTGATCTTCAGGTACGATACTTGTGCTGTGTATTCATAGGACCTTTGATGGTCGAGTCTGTAATTCTTATTTCTGAAATTGTATTAATCAAATCGGACGTTCAAATATTTTTAATTAAATTTAGAGCTCACTTGTAACATTTTAATCATATATATATATATATATTCAATCGTTGGCTTTAAATATTTTCGGAAAGTATTTTATTTGGGCTAAATAAGTTGAGAAATTTTATTGTAATAGGTTTGGACTTAAGGCCCAAACGTGGCATCCGGGTTTAGGGTGTTATATTTGTTCATGTACGTTTGTTTATTAAACGAACATAAAAAAATTTGTTCTTACTCGTTTATTTAGCTTAATAAACGAACATTATACGAATGGTTCGTCGAACACTATGTTCATTTACACCCCTAGATATAATCACATCAGAATTTTTTTTTAATATTTTCCCTGTAGTTAAACAAACATTTTTAACAACCCACAACAGCTCCCATCTGAAGCAAATCTTTAACATTTTCCCTTAACGATAAAGCTCACCAACTCAAAGGCAAGACAGCCTTACAATGGCCCTATTATATTTCAAGCGCATAAAAGTGAGCAAAAAGAACAGTCCACTCCACTAACAAAGCTAACCTGGTTCTATGGTGTAGTTGTTAGCACTCTGGACTTTGAATCCAGCGACCTGGGTTTGACTCCCGGTAGGACCTTATTTATTTATAATTTATCTTCTGGAGCTGGCAGATGCTGCTCCCTAAGGCAATGTTGCCAGTGTACTAGTTAACTTTGCGCACAGTTCTTTTGGAAGAATGCCTGAAAGGTGTTAGGCTGAGTTGCAATGTCTACAAGCAGCTGGGAAGCTATTCGCCAAAGGAGAAGGTTCCTTGGCTTAAGCTGACCTGGCACACATTCCACGCACCTGAGCATGCTCTTCAATCGCTTGGATGGCTATTTTAAACCGGTTGAGTTCAGTAGTACTCTATTTGTGTTTGTTAAAATATTTTGTTAAGCTTGATAAAATTTTATTTGATTTGTGCTCGTTAAAAAAAAAATTTCTCAATTCGACTCCTTGTTTATTAAGTTCATCAAAATTTTTATCTTTTTTTTAAATATATAAGTAAAATCTAGTGATACTAATAGAGCTTACTGTAAACATACAAAATGAGAAAAAAAATGTGAGGATAGTGGAGATAAATATACAAACATGCCATGACCAAGTTAAAAATGAAGTCGATATTCGAGTGTGAGTGTGAGTGTGAGTGTGACTCTTTAATTTCTTAACGATGAACAACAAAGGAGAGAAGAACATAGAAACTTCTGAGACCTGGAAGTTTTTTCCCTTTTTTATTTTTATACGTAAAATAATTATATATTCTATGAGTAAATTAATTAGCAAGCCATTAAATTTTTTTAGGGTTTTCAACGAACATTTAAATTTCTTGGAACATATTTCTTAAGATAGCCAACAAAAATCATAAAATATATATTAAAAAAGTAACAAGATACTCACAAACTTACCGAGTCAACTTGCTAAGATCTCAAGTTGAGCGTTGACCGTGTCAAACTTGAACTGCTTACGGCTTGCTGAACTCAATTAGCACTCTTATCGTTACTACTTACTAGGCCAACTCTTGTTAAGCTCTCTGTTTTTCTTCTTAAAATGTCTTTTTCCTTGGAAGTGCAGGAACTAAATTGGAGAATTGTTTTTCATACATACCAAGTCAAATATTAAAATTTTGAGTTTTTTGTAAAACAAAACAAGTAGCCGACTAATATACATTATATATTGACATCTAATTTCTTAATCACAACAGGATTCTATTTTGTGATAAAGCAAGGCTATGGCGATCCAGCAAAAGCCAATGATGGCAAGACAGTCTTTGCGGATGAATTAGAATTCGAGTTTACGTTAATTAAGAGTGCAATTTCCAAGTATTGCTTTGTTTCGCGTTAGAATTACTCAACGATAAAAGTCAAAAGGGAGATTATAACTTATAGACATTTTTCCTATATATTATAAAATGACTATACCTATCGAATTAAACTCAATTGTATACTAGATTGCTCTATAAGGTTTTTTATGTTTAAGATTCATTTCTCCCTCCAAACAATGTCTTTTTTATACCTTGCCATTACACTCACTCTTATTTGTTACGTTTCGATTCATTTAAGGTGTGATTACATTTTTCAAAGTACATATAATATTTATATTATCTAAACTCATTTTTATTTATAAATTATAAAATATTTTTTATAAAATAAATTGAATATTTTTTATAAAAAAATTAAAAATTATTGAACGCTTAGACACCCATACCAATTGAAATGAAATCCCAATCGAGCTAAACGAATCCACCTGTACGACAGAAACTGAACTGTGCTTATATGCTTTATTTTTTGGTATAAATAATAAATGATTAACTTCCTTCTTCAAACATGCAACCTTCAAATAAATAATATCACACGACTGGAATCCTAGATTTGGTGCCTCACAATGTACTTAATGTTGGCAAAAGACATTGATCAATAAAAATATTCAAAAACATTAGGTAATACTTTCTTCATTTGAGTGACTACCAACCCAATCTTCACAAACATAAGCAGAAGAAAGCAGAACATTAAAAACTTGAAAGTTCCAAAATTCCCGATTCATCATCTCCAATATAACAAAACACTCGCACACCAAAAATACAAAATGGTCATGGGAAAGATTCAAACTGTGTTTGGGTTGAAACAATACAGATGATAACCAAAATATATGTGGTACAATAATTGAATAAAAAGTACCAAAACAAGTAAAAATCACCCCATAAGTATGCATCCAAGGGAATAAAAAAATACCTTTTTATAAAAAGAGGAGGAAAGCTAAAATTTCAAATTAAAATAAGTCTCAATTAAGCTCCCGAGTGCGAGACTGGCGTAGTTTCGAACTGTCCGTCCTTGTATACATGGATATACTGTTGCGGCAAAGAATGCTCCCCCTAACACCAGAAATAACAACGTAAGCCATCCATAGATAACAAAAAAAAAAAAACCAACACTACTGTATAGTCTAATATATTATTAATCCACCACATTTTCAGAGAAACTACATCTTATAGTAAGCAATTTTTGATGGAAAAACTAATTGTGTCAACAATTGGACTTGAAAATGTAAAGACGATTTAATTTTTAACTTTTGAAGTACAAAGACTAAATCTCAAACTTGGAAGTATAGGGACTAGCAGCATATTTTGACCAAATTCAAATGCAGATACCTGTTTTAAACCGACAGATACGAGAGCCACATCATAAAGCATATTCTTTTCACTCTCTTACTCTTACATTCTCTAGGGCGTGTGATCATAACAATCTAGTAAGAAATGTGTTACCTCTCCAAAAGTACTGTTTTTAATGTCAATCTTACAATGCTTTTGCTTGTTTTTAGGTACATTTAGTTGCATTTTGATGTTAGAATCATGCATTTGCATAAGGAGTTTAGAGTTTTGTCTATGCCAGTGTGAAGGGTTGTTTTGTTGGCATTTTTGCAGGTTTGGCATATTATTTGGCCCAAAAAAGCAACACAGGAAGGAATGTCAGAGAGAATGCCGAGTGTTGTTGGCACAGACGGACCAGTCAATGCCAAGCACCAGATGGCAGAGAAGTGAACTTGAAAAAATCTTGCGGAGGTTAAAAAGAAGATTTCGAGAGATGAACCAAGGTAATGGAGGGAATGGTGTAGTGAACAATGGGGGAAATCCGCTTAACAATGAGATACCACCACCACCACCTACTGCCACAGTTGTTAATGATAGGCCTATTAGAGAACACTCGGCACCAATCATTGACAATTTGATGTCAGGACTTGTTGGCACGGAGGAAAACGCTGTCAATTTTGAACTTAAGCCAGTAATGATTCAAACTCTTTTGAATGTAGGTCAATTTGAATGCGCACTCACTGGAGATCCGAGGCAACATCTTAAACAGTTCATGGAGAATTGTCAGCTATTTCAATAAAATGGAGTACCTGAAGATACCGTAAAGCTAAAGTTATTTACTTTTTCTTTGAGAGACAGAGCAAAGGCTTGGCTTAATTCCTTGCCACCTAGCTCAGTCACTTCATGGGCAGACCTATGTCAGAAGTTCTTGACAAGATTTCAGCCCCAACACTCACTGTCAAGCTGCGGGGTGAAATCATTACATTCAGGCAGGCTGAGGATGAGACCTTATATGATGCCTAGGAAAGATTTAAAGACTTGTTGAGGAGGTGTCCTATGCATGATTCCCGAATTGGACTCAAATTCAAACCTTTTACAATGGATTGAATGCACAAACGAGGACGGTTGTTGATGCTTCAGCAGCTGACTCATTGCTTGACAAGACATATACGGAGGCTGTTGACATTTTAGAAAGGATTGCAATCAATGATTTTGAATATCTTGTTGCAAGACTTGGACTGGAACTAAAACCAATGAGAAATTTCAGGTTGATGAACTAACATCCATTAATGCCGAGATTTTCAACCTTACGAGCATGGTAAAAACGTTGCAAAAGAACAATGAGTCCCAAGAAGTCAAAGCATTAGATCCATTATGTACGATATGTGGAGAAAATCATCATGTGGATGAATGTCCTGCCAACCCTCAATCGGTAAATTTTGTTGGCATTATTAATCGTTACTATAACCCTAACTCCAATACTTATAATGCAAGTTGGAGACAACACCCTAACTTAGCTTGGGGAAATCAAGGAGGTAACCAATACAATGCCCAGCACCAGAATACTCAGAGGCAGAATAACAATGCCATGCCAGCATTCTATCAGAATGCCATGCCACAGAAAACTCACAACAACTTTCAGCAAGGGCAGAGACTCAACCAAAGAGGCACTCTCACAAAGTACATGGAAAGGAATGATGCCACAGTCCAAGGTTTGGCTGCGTCAATGAGAAATTTGGAAGTCCAGCTTCGCAGATTGCCAGTGCACTCAGCAATCGACCCCAGGGAGCATTGCTAAGTGACACAAACGATGCTCGGCACAAAGACAATGAGCAGTGCAAAGCTATAACCTTCAGAGTGGTAAGCAGTGCGAGATGGAGAAGGTTGCTAAGCAATCAATTAATTGCCAAGATGAGAAGTTATTGCCAAGATGAGAAGTTTGTGCCAGCAGATGATCCCAGGGAAGCAGAGAAAGAGGAAACAAAAACAAATGATGCCAGAACTAATGCTAGACAGCACACTGATGCCAGCATCGATGCTAAACAGTCTGATGCCAGCACTGCGTTGGCAAAGCCAACAGAGCAGGCACGTATCTATCCGCCGCCACCATTTCTAGCAAAACTTTAAAAGCATAAGCAAGATCAACAGTTCAAGCGTTTCTTGGAGGTTCTTAAGCAATTGCAAATCAACATTTCATTGGTAGAAGCCCTTGAACAAATGCCCAACTATGTCAAATTTATGAAGGACATTTTGTCCAAAAAGAGGTAGTTAGGAGACTTTGAAACTGTTGCCCTGACCGAAGGATGCAGTGCCATGATCCTAAACCGTTTGCCACCAAAGCCGAAAGATCCGGGAAGTTTCACTATTCCCTGCACCATTGGCAACAAATTCATGGGCAAGGCACTGTGTGACCTAGGAACTATCAACTTGATGCCAATGTCAGTTTTCCGGAAGCTTGGCATAGAAGCAAGACCTACCACGGTGACACGTCAGCTGGCAGACCGATCTTATGCACATCCCAAGAGTAAGATTGAGGATGTGTTGATAAAGGTAGACAAATTTATTTTTCCAGCTGGTTTTATCATTTTGGATTATGAGGCTGATATTAATGTCCCGATTATTTTGGGTAGGCCTTTTCTTGTCACAGGTAGAGCTTTGATTGATGTTCATAAAAGGGAACTAACAATGCGCATGAATGATCAGCAAGTTACATTTAATGTGTTTTAAGCTTTGAAATGTGCAGATGAACCTGATGAGTGCCAAGCAGAGGAGATGATGGAGTCCATTTACACTTTGGACACGGCACAGTTATGCCAATATACAAAATTTGATGCCAGCAATTTAGATTGCATAGCTGATCTGTTTGAGGAACCAGAAGAACCAGTCTTGTAGGCTGAAGAGGCGAGTTATTTTGAGCCACTACAGTTGGCCGGTAGAGAAATCAAGGCATCTAAACCATCAATTGAGGAGTCACCAGCATTAGAACTAAAACCGCTGCCAAATCACTTGAAGTATGTTTATTTAGGTGAACGCTCAACTCTGTCAGTGATCATTGCCACTAGTCTCACTAATGATTAGGAGGAAAGGTTGTTGGCAATATTACGTGACTATAAGCAAGCATTAGGATGGACTTTGGCATACATCAGAGGTATTAGCCCAACCATTTGCATGCATAAAATTATCTTGGAGGAGTACCATGGCAAGACCATTAAAGGCCAAAAAAGGCTAAACCTAAGCATGAAAGTAGTGAAAAAAGAGATCATAAAATGGCTTAATGCCGGGATTATATATCTCATTTTCGATAATTCTTGGGTTAGACCAGTGCAACGCGTGCCAAAGGAGGGTGGCATGACCGTGGTACAAAACAGTGAAGCTGAGTTAATCCCCTCCAAAACTATCACTGGATGGAGAGTGTGCATTGACTATAGGAGGCTGAACAATGCCACGAGGAAGGATCACTTCCTATTTCCATTCATTGATCAGATGCTAGACAGATTGGCAGGTAAAGTTTTCTATTATTTTTTGGATAGTTATTCAGGTTATAATCAGATTGTCATTGCCCCTGATGATCAAGAGAATACTACGTTCACGTGCCCATATGGGACATTTGCGTTTAGAAGAATGTCATTCGGCCTGTGTAATGCACCGGCAACGTTTCAACGTTGCATAATGTCCATTTTTTTCGATATGATCGAGCACAACATGGAAGTATTCATGGATGACTTCTCAGTGTTTGACAAAACATTTGAGGAATATCTTCAGAGTTTGGAGCAAGTCTTGAAAATATGCATAGAGACGAACCTAGTGTTAAACTGGGAAAATGCCACTTCATGGTGAAAGAGGGCATTTTTCTCGGGCACAAGGTAACTGAGAGAGGGTTAGAAGTGGATCAACCAAAAGTTAAGGTAATTAAGCAACTACCGCCCCCAACAAGTGTCAAAGGTATAAGAAGTTTCTTAGGACATGCTGGTTTTTATCGGCGTTTCGTTAAAGACTTTTCAAAAATTGCTAAACCCTTATGCTTGTTGTTAGAACATAATGCCACTTTTGCATTTAATGATTCTTGTTTGAGAGCATTTCAGGAGCTTAAAGAAAAGTTGATCAATGCCCCTATAGTTGTGGCACCGGACTGGAATGAGCCTTTCGAGCTCATATGTGATGCCAGCGACTATGCCGTCGGAGCAGTTTTGGGATAAAGGCATATGAAGGTTTTCCATGCCATCTACTATGCCAGCCGAACCTTAAACGAAGCACAACTGAATTACTCTACAACCGAGAAAGAATTTCTTGCGGTTGTATTTGCTTTTGATAAATTTAGATCTTAATTAATTAGTAACAAAGTTGTGGTTTTTACAGATCATTCGGCATTAAAGTATCTCTTGGCAAAGAAGGATTAAAAGCTAAGGCTAATCCGATGGACGCTCCTACTTCAAGAATTTGACCTTGAGATCCGAGACAAAAAGGGTAGTGAAAACCTAGTAGCTGACCATCTCTCACATTTAGAGCATCATCTTGAAGATGGTAAAACCAATTTGATAAGAGATGAGTTTCCTGATGAGTATTTGCTTGCAGTTAATGTCATGCCATGATATGCCGATATTGTCAACTACTTGGTAAGTAACATTCTGCCACCAGACTTGGCATACAATGTCAAGAAAAGGTTTTTGCGGGAAGTTAGGCAATACTATTGGGATGAGCCAATATTGTTCAAACAGTGTGCCGACCAAGTGATCCGCCGGTGTGTGCATGAGGATGAACAGCATAACATATTGCATCTATGCCATGCCACACCATATGGAGGTCACTTTGCTGGAGTAAAAACTGCTGTCAAGGTACTGCAGTCAGGATTCTTTTGGCCCACACTATATAAGGATGCCCACGAGTATGCCAAAGCATGTGATCGATGCCAAAGGACAAGAAACATCTCTGGCAGACACCAACTACCGCTTCAAAACATTATGCATGTGGATTTATTTAATGTATGGGGAATAGACTTTATGGGTCCTTTTCCACCCTCATTTGGTAATGTATACATTCTTGTGGCTGTTGACTACGTATCTAAGTGGGTAGAAGCTGTTGCTCTGCCAACAAACAATGCCAAGGCCATTGCCAAGTTTTTACATAAACATATCTTTATTAGATTTGGCGCCCCTAGAGTGATCATTCATGATGAGGGCACTCATTTTAAATGTAGTCTAATTTCTAAAGCCTTGTGCAGGTATGGTATACAGCAGAAAATTTTTATAGCATATCATCCGCAAACAAACGGGCAAGATGAGATTTCAAACAAGGAGATCAAAAACATCTTAGAGAAGACTGTTAATCCATCAAGCAAGGATTGGTCCTTGAGACTAGATGAGTCCTTGTGGGCTTACAGGACTGGGTTTAAAACTCCTTTAGGTACTTTACCGTTTAGACTTGTTTTCAAAAAACCATGTCATCTGCCAGTGGAGCTTGAGCATAAAGCCTACTGGGCCATCAGAACACTTAGCATGGCATGGAGAGCTGCCGAAGAAAAAAGGTTACTGGACCTAAATGAGTTGGAGAAATTCAAAATGCAAGCTTATGAGAACGCCAGGATTTATAAGGAAAAAGCAAAACGTTAATAACAGCAGGATAATGCCAAGACAGTTTGAGGTAGGCCAACGTGTTTTGCTATTCAACTCACGGCTTAAGTTGTTTTCAGGAAAACTCAGATCAAGGTGGACGGGTCTTTATAAAGTTGTGAAGCCCTATGCTCATGGAGCTGTGGACATTAAGAACTTGAAGACGGGAAAAAATTTTAAGGTGAATGGCCAACGTTTAAAGCACTACATGGAAGGTGATCAAAACAATGCCAAAGAGGTGATCCTCTTGGCAGAGGTAACATGAAAACTCCATCAGGTTTGAACTTTTGTAAATATTAAGTTAGTGTTTTTCTTTGTTTTAGGTTTTTAAGTTTTTAATTGTTTTTCTTTCTAAGTTCCATGTTTTTGTTCTTTTAATGTGTTGAAAGGTTTCCTTTGAGTTGCGCAAATTCATTGTGCCAGGAACACTGCCAGGGTCGCTAGCATGAGCCAACGCTTTAACAGAAAAATCTACCAGACGCAGTGCCAGAGTAGCTTGGCATACAGCGGTGCAAAAGATTGAAGGAAAAGGGAAAAACCCTAGTTTTATCGGCCCAATAAAGAAAAATGAGAGTTGTTAAACCCTGACCGCCCAAATTTTGGTTGAAATTTAAATTTCAAATCAATTACCTTATCACTCCAATCTTTATCCTATCTTATCACTTATCACCTTATCACTTTAACCTTATCACTCCACCTATTTTTAAATTAATTCTTTTTATTTCTCATCATTATCCCTAATTACTACTCCCATTAAAACTCAGTCAACCCAAAATCTTTCACTTTCTCACCCTTGCCGGTTAAAGGAACCAAACATCACTCTCACTTTTTACTTTCCTTCCGATAAGCAAGTAAAAAAAATCGTCTT
This sequence comes from Hibiscus mutabilis, assembly GCA_019671005.1. Taxonomy (NCBI): domain Eukaryota; kingdom Viridiplantae; phylum Streptophyta; class Magnoliopsida; order Malvales; family Malvaceae; genus Hibiscus; species Hibiscus mutabilis. Next base: position 31,574,026 of record CM033747.1, on the reverse strand, counting down.
TTTTCTTTATCACCCTTTCAAGTATCTTCAACGAGTTTTCAATGGCTTCTTCCTCTACTTCCTTCAAGCGATTCTTCAACAAGAAAATCGAGAAAAAAAGTTTAAATCTAACTTTGCCTCGAGGAGTTTTTGCTATGAAAAGCACTTTGACCTCAACACAGAGACGAACAATAGCTTTCCTCCAGAAGTTACGTCTACGATTAATCTGCACAAATGAACTCAGTTCTGCCAGCAAAAAGGGGAGGTCTATGCCACAATTGTCCAAGAATTCTATGCGCACCTTGTGACCAAGGATTCGTCATTCTTGATGAGTAGAGGTAAACGTGTTCGTTTCGATGAAGGGTATATTAATAATATGTTTGAGTTAAATGGTGCAAAGGATGAGTATTTCGAGTACGCTTATTCAATAAACGCTGCCAAGAGAAAGAGGTTGCTAGCAGATCTGTGTGAGCCTGGCACGGCATGAACAGTGTCATCCAAGGGACACCATACGGTGAAGAGGCTGGCATTGAAACCCAAATGGGGCACAAGATCAATGTTGGCAATAATTGAGGAAACCTACAAGTGTGCAACGAAAGGTACTGGCAGCTTGTTTTTCTCTTTGTTGATTTCTAACGTTTGTATGCTCCATGATGTGCCAAGGTTGGATACGGACAAGAGGCAAACGATCAAAGGAACAACGATTACTACAGCTATGGAGGAATTTAGTTGCTGCCGAGCCCAAAGACAAGGGCAAAGGAAAGGCAAGGGTACCAACGCCAAAGCCCAAGGATTCAAAGGCTGCGCTAGCAACCATGGAAAAAAAAAACTATGCCAGACAGTTCACTGGCAATGTTGTCCCAAATTCACCAACGCCAAAAGATTATTCTACAAAAGCTGAAAAAGGCTGAGAAGCTCAATGTCAAGCTGAGACACTACATCCAGGCCAGAGATGCGGTGATCAAGCAGGCTCTTACAAAATTATCAACTAATTTTGTGTCAAAATTTCTAGACTTCCCTGCCGAGCTCTCTACTAGTGACAATGCCATGCCAGCTAGTCCAGTTCATACCCTGTCTGATGCCACAGTCCCGTTGTCCCCAGTTGAAGTTGAGTCTGCCAGTTCTGATTCTTCATTTGGATCAAAGGAAACCAAAGCCAAGTCTGTCAAAGACAAGTCGCCAGTAACACCTGCTGTCCATACGCCATCTGATGTCACCGATGCACCTGCCGCATCGGAGCCTGCCAAGAAAAGGAGAAAGTTGGAGCCTTCATTGCCGCTTCAAAACCAAGCCTGAAAAGAAAGAAGCACATGGCCCTAGATCGAGGGCCATTTGTGAGAAGAAAAACCCGTGCCGCACGACAAATAGTCTTCAAAGGGGAGTCATCTTCTTTCTAAACTCTTACATTTCAATTCATTGCATTTACATGATCATGCATTTTATTTTATTCTATTTTTCTTATATATGTGTTGTTTCATGCATTGGGGACAATGCACATCTTGGGTTTGGGGGTGTGCATTTCTTCACATTTATGCTCTGCATATCATGTTTAATTTAAGTTGCCATGTCATCGAGGTCATTTAGAGTAGATACATACCGAACCGCTAAAAAAAGAAAATTTTATCTCGATTTAATTTTGAAAAATGTTAACAGTTGTTAAGCAAGCTTAATTTGATCTAGGTGTCTGTCCAATGAGTAGACTTTAATCTTTAGTTGTCATGTCGTGCCCGCAGAGTAGTATGCAAGGGAATTGAACTTGCACTTAACACATAAGATGTATCTAGTCCCTTAGCAAACTTATACTTTTTGAAACTATGCTCAGATTAAAAAAAATGATGCTAGGATAAAAGAAATAAGGCAGCAATGTTCTGCCAAGGCAAGAAAAAATAAAACTCTCCTCTCACGCTAAATAGTGTCACGAAGCAAGCTTAAAAGAATGTCAGCAGAAACCCTTGGCAAAAATAAAAACAAATAAAAAATCTGAGTTTAGGTAGTAAAATTTGTCTAAGGGACTGAAAAGAAATTTGATGCATATTGCCTACACTCATGCACTCTTCATGAACTTTGGCTAGAGTTATATTGCTACACTTGAATTACTACCTGTTTGGCATTATTGCACTGAGATACTGAGGACAGAAATAGAGCCAAATTCTGCTTGGCAGCACGTGTTGGCATTCAACCAAAATTTTGTCGAGGTAACTTTTTCACAGTTTTTGCTTTTATTTTGATTGCATTACTTGAAGACAAGCAATGAGTTAGGTTTGGGGTGTGTTACCTCTCCAAAAGTACTGTTTTTAATGTCAATCTTACAATGTTTTTACTTGTTTTTAGGTACATTTAGTTGCATTAGGATGTTAGAATCATGCATTTGCATAAGGAGTTTAGAGTTTTGTCTATGCCAGTGTGAATGGTTGTTTTGTTGGCAATTTTGCAGGTTTGGCATAGTATTTGGCCCAAAAAAGCAACACAATAAGGAATGTCAGAGAGAATGCCGAGTGTTGTTGGCACAAATGAACCAGACAACCAAGCACCAGATGGCAGAGAAGTGAATTTGATGTCACGCCAAGAGGCTGTTGGACCCCGAAAAAATAGGACATGGTCAGGCTCCGAAAAAATAACAATTGGAACAATCTCCGGAAAATAGCAGATAAGATGGTGCCAAGACTTGTTGGCAGACTCATGCCAAGCTTGGATGTCAGAGCAGCGTCGGCAGGATGACGCCAGCCTTAGCCTGATCAGCTCTCATTCAAATCTGGAAAAGAAAATAATTCCTTATCCCTTGGGCAATTGAAATTCAAAATTTGAAGAGCTCGTCCTATCCCTTCCTTGCACGCCTATTTAAACACCAACCAAGCTAAACTTGAGGAGAGGAGAAGATTGGATCGTGAGGAGTTGGCGTGTGTGACGATTGACGACCGGGTGCACCGTGGAAGGGTGGTCCGACCAACTTGGCCAAGAAGTCTGGATCTTAAAGGGCTGCATCGAGAGACCCCTTCTAGCCCATTCTCTCTTTTAAGTTATTTTAGTTTGTTTTTAATGATGATGTTTTGCGAAAACGTTTGTGGATTGTTGGTTAAATCCCTCGCCATGAACTAATTTAATAGTTGGTGGGGATGTTTGAGTTTTATGTTATTTTCATGCTTTAGTTTTTAATAATAAATCTGCCTTAGCAATGTTTTATATATTCGGCATACTTTAATGTTTTCTAAATACTCTGTCAAGCGAGAGTTGGCACTGTTGGCCTATTGCACCTTAATATCTTAACAGATTTGGGGTGGCAACGAAAAAGTTGTTGAATGCTGAGGAGAGAAGCTTCGAGAGAAGTCGTTCAAGTAGATGAACTTACTTCGGGTGTGAAATCTACCCGTAGGAGTATAGATTGGATCTTAATCAAATTGGTTTATTTAAAAACAAACACTATAGAGATATAGGGGTTTTTACATGATCAATTTAGGGCAATGACCATCGAGAGAGGCTTTGCTACTTTTGAATCTGCTCGGCAAACAATGCCAAGACAGGTTGTTGTTAACGGCTGGCACGGCATGAATAGCGTGAAAACCAGGCATTCCCTGCCAACGCTCATCATTCATTAAACACATTCCTTGCCAACGTCTTTACTTTTCTTTCATTTTTTTACTTTTTAATTATTTTCCAAAACCAATTTCAAATCAACTTTTTTTAAGGCAAGTAACAATCAAGGCAATTGAATTTCAAGACACTCTCGTGAGATCGATACTCAGCTTACCAGTTGTATTACTTGCAGACTGTGTATACTTGCACGCAAAAGACTCATTTTGGCACATTCTTATATTTTCCAATACATATTTCCTGCCACTTTTGTCAGCATTTCACCTAGAGAGTCTACAGAATGGCAAGCAACCATCTTAACTAAAAGGATCAAATCTCAAAATAAAACAAAGAAAAGCAAAATATCTTCTTTTCTATGTAAAATGTCAGCTAACCCATTGTTATGAAGACTTCAACTTTATAATTAAAATGTAATTACTGTTTTCCATCCTAGAACAAGCCTTCTATGTACAGAATAAACTTGTAGTAGCGCATGAAAAATTGCAGTTAACACAAATATGGCAACTAAATGGAAAACAATGTCATTGTTCTACGAGCAAAAGAAAAATGCATCCCAAACGGGAGGAAAAAACAGGAGAATTTAACTCATCAAGGAAGCTTTCAGAAATGAAGGAAAAAAAAAACTTGTCAACTTACCCAATCTCCGTCAGGTCCAGTAGGCATTAATACGTTGATCTCGCTCGACTTTGCTGTTGTTATAGATGCCCCCAAAGAATCTTTGCTCAAGTACAACTGGCAGCCAGAAGTGTTGTCCACTGAAATTGTTGGAGCAGATCCCTACAACAGCCACAAAATAGATCATAAGTAAATAATTAATACAATTGTCAATTAGTAACAAGTAGTAACAATACTAATTGAAGAGCATGGAACAGAAGACCTTCACATGCCGTGCAACATAGCGTGGCCAGTATTCTCTTTGAAGGTATCTATGTCAGGAAGAGAAAGAAGAAGAAGAAAGATACCTGGCATTGCACCTCAACACCATTGCAGTTTACTATCTCACAAGCAGCCACAACATCCTACCCATTTTAAGTCAAAAACATAAATAGTATATGATTTGATTAGGAAAATCTCAATGGTAAAAGGTCTTCGCCCTACCAACCTTAAATACTACTCCCATCTTAGTGCATTTGTCAATTGTTATATTGTTGACTTTCCCTGCACAACATCAAAGAAACATTAAGTTGCTCGTTACTTTTCAGTAGTTATCTCTTCCAAATAACAAAGAGATTCATAGTGCCAAAGTAAAGAGTTATACAAATAAGGAAAGCACAATGAAGTGGGAAAAAAGAACCGTGCATATGATATATATATATATTTACCCTGAATATGCAAAACAGAATCCTTGCATCCATAAATATACACAGACTGCTTGGCATCGCAATCATCAATTACTAAGTTCTTTCTTCCAATTTGGTTCTCAACAGCCCACCTGCCAATATTACAAGGAAGAGATACTTAAAAAGTCAAATACCGATACCAACCACCTAAATAAAGTTAAACAAGCAAACAGAAATCATGCACACTTACTTACGACCCATTTGTAGCTCTAGTTTCGGTGGTCCCGCTTTTGAGAAAGAAGAGGAGCTGGACCGTGTCTCCTTCTCACTGGCACTAACAACACCTTTTCTATCTGTACGGTTCTTTGTCTTCATATCAGCAGTAACCTTCTTCAGGCCTAGACATGAAGAGAATGAGATCATAGTGACTCGATATTGATAGTAAAGCAGAAGAGAGAGGGAAACATGATTACCTGAAGAGACATTCCCACTACTAATTTCTTGGAAAACAGCTGACATTCCTTGTTTTGGCTGTGATGAAGAAGGCTGAGAAGGTTCGGAGTTGAAAAGAGAAGCAGGTGAAGGAGGAGGAGGTGCAAGGGCACCAGGGGGCGGAGCTTTTGGTGGAGCAATAGATGCCTTTTTACCAGAAGCACACCATACCGGGCCAAGAGGATAATAACTTTTGACATAATCCTTCAGACCTGGTAAATACAGTTCCTTCAAAGCTTTAGCCCATTCAACATGGTTCTGATCTTTGTTTCTGTACTCTACAAGAACCTGATATTTACAACACAGTAACCAAGGAAATGACAAGAAGATTAACATATTGCAGTTTCCAGATTGAACAAATAAAGAAGTACCTTGTTGTTGTAAAATTCAGCCATTTGCCAACTTTCTTCCACATGTGCAATAGGCATGCTCATACCTAGAATAAGAAAAAAACATTACCAAGAATCAGAGCAAGTGGCAATAGGTCATATGCAATTGCCGTGTGATTTTTTTTTAAAGGGCTGAAGTCTTGGGCATGACAAGCACGAGTGGAGGTCACATTTTTCCCCAAAGTGTGATTAGTTGAAAGCACGAGCCCAACTCAAGCTTTGAACAAAGGCAGGAATGCAGTCCACGCATTAAACAAATAGTTTAAATCAGACTCCTGATTTTTTCAACACAAGTTAGGATGTAAGCTACGCACCACGCGTGAACCACTTCATTGTGAAGACATAGCTATGTGCAAATAGGCTACAACATGCATTTACATACCACAATCTTTTCCGGTGTAAGCAATCCATGCTAAAGCTGAAAGACTATCCCCGGAACTCTTCAAGTGGTTGAAAAAATCAGATTGCCTCCCTTCAGTCATAGCATTAACCTTCAAGATCACGTCATTCAGTGGTTTGAGAAATTCAACCAAGCCTGCCATATCAGGTTTCTGCACCAACAGGGTGGAAGACATTAAATTTCCATGAAAACAATAGTAACCACTAAAAACTATACATGATAGTAAAATTATACGCCAAGCCACCAAATGCTAATTTCCTCTAGGATAAAACCTTCTGACAGCTTCTTATGAACTCTATCACTTAAATGCTTCGGCTAAAACTGTTAATTCTCAATATTTCTATGCTTTCTTAGGTCGTGAAACAATCATAGTCAAATCTCAACAGGAAAGGGACAATCTATGATTGCAATCAAAGCTCTGAGATATATCCAAGCGTCAAGATATCTTCTCATTCTGGTCCTAAAGCCAAACATCTTGTACAAAATCAAGGCAACGACCAAATTTAATCTATAAATGCATTACACGTAAATCTAATTTAACCGCATTTCACATAATTCATCACGAAATAAAAAATAAATAAAAGAGCAAATAAAAAATCAACCAAACAAAACAGACACTTCAAAACTTGATTACATAAAATGAAAAAAAATGAAAAAAAACAACAACCTGAGTTTGCTTGATCTCGATAAGAAGTTTCTTTTGCACAGAGAAAGCCTCGAGAACTAGCTTAGTCACATCCAGCACTTGACCTCCAATCTTCTCCGCAGCAGCCGAAACCCTCGCCGCATATTCAGCCATCAGATCGTCAAACGCCAGAATCGATGGATCTGAAGACACTTCAACTCCGCTCTCCGGTAATCCCCTCTCCGAGATTCCACCGGCCGATAGAACCTCCAGCCGAGCCACCGCGGCCTCCAGTCTCTCTATAAGCTTCGCCTCCATACTAAATTTAATGCTCGAACAGATTTCAAATTTTCTCAGAGATTTCTTAACTTTGTCTGTAGAGCAGATCTAGAGCTTTGAAATGATTTTCTTTTCTTTTCTATCTACTTTAATCGCCGAAAGGTAGAGATGTGTGGAGTTGGTGGCAATGTCATAACTTGATAATCAAAGAATTTAGCTGTTTACGAACAAAACGGTGCATTTTAGGTCTCGGCAAGAATTTTGCTTTGGTTTTTTATCGACTTGATTTTGTTTTATTATGCTTTGACTTCAATACATGAATTTCATTAGACTAAATCAACTCAACATGGGTACCACAAATAATCAAATATAAATAGACATATTGATTTTTTTATCAACAGCCATATAATTTTATTCATGAGGAAATCATACAGCATTTCGTTATCGTACGTTTTGTTAAAAAAATTCTTGCACCTAATTAAAAATAAGAATATAACACAACAACGTTATATAAAACTCGATAGAACCAACACCAAATAAAGCCACGCATACAAGCAAAATCAACCCCATAGACTATCAGCGTCCAACTCGATCTGTAATACAAGACTCAAAGCCATACGCATGGGAAAATAGCTCTAAACTAGAGGTGGCAAATGGGTCATTCGGTTCGGTTTTGGTTCGGGTCATTTCGGTTCTGACTACATTCGGTTTAAATTTGGTTCAGTTCGGTTTGGGTCTGATTCGGTTTTAGTTCGGGTCTATGGTGATTTTGGTTCGGGTATCGGGTCAGGACGTCGAGTCGGATGATTTTCGGTTCGGTTGATTTCGGATCGGTTATTTTCGGATCGGTTGATTTCGGGTCAAGTCAAGTTAATAGGAGATCGATCGGTTTTAGTCGGGTTTTTAGTCTGAGTTAAGTTTTTCCACCCTATATATGACTTTATATAGCATGTATATTTAACTTTTTGGTGAGTTCTACCACAGTTCACATCTCATATTTAATTATTTATTTTAATATATTTTCTTAATTTCAGGTTGCCTTCGGTTCAGTTGCTTTCAATTTGGGTGAAATCGGTTTGGTTCCATTTGGTTCGGTTAAAACTCGGTTCAGGTCCATTTGGTTCGGTTGAAAATCGGTTCGGGTCAATTTTCGGTTCAACTGAAATTCGATTCGGTTTCGATTCGATTTATTTCGGGTTTTGGGTCATCATGTTCAGATCAATTTCGGGTCTCGGTTCGAGTAAATCAGTTCGGTTCTCGGGTCAAGTTTGTCAGGTCTACTCTAAACTCACCAACCAACCAAACCACAATCGGACAGGACCCCAACCACAACCCTATGCTATTCGCACAATACGCGACACTCACACCACAAGCCTCATACAAGCTTGAAACAACATGCCCCTCGTCACCCCTTCTCTAGCTAACGCATCAGCAAGGCTATTAACCTCACTAAAGACATGATGAAAATTGACACTTCAAAGACTATGGCATGCATAATCAATTTCACCAAAAACTTCCCACAATTGCTGCGGCCGCTTATGAGCCTGCAACACCCAACCTAGCGCAATCTGTGAATCTGATTCCACCACAAGACAACGATTCGACCACTACGAACCAATGAACAAGAACAACGCAAATGCAATCACGCGCAGCTCAGCCTCATTTGACTCCAAACAACCGAGTGGCCCAGAAAAAATTATAAAGATCTGACCATGCTCGTCACGGAGCACCCCACCAAAACCCGCCGGATCCTGTTTGTCACGAGCTAATTCATATACATTAAATTTCAACACCAAGAAGGCGGAGGTTCCCACTTCACCCCAAAGAAGATAACACATCCATACCTTGCGGACGAGAAATACATCCAGCAAGTTCCGATGACCAACAATTTGCATTAAAGTCTCCTGCCACACACCACGAACCATCAAAACTACCCATCCGATTCAAAATCTACGACCATAACAAAGCTTGGTCGCCCCTGTCACATGGAGCATACACCGTTAGAATGCAGCAGCAAATATCCTCATGAACCCAACGTCCCTGCAGAAAAACAAAATGTCTGTCGATCTCTACGGATTCCATGATAAAACGTAATCCCTCTCATATAACCAAAACACCACCAGACGCTCTAATCGACGATGAAAATGCAAACTCAAACGTATCAGTTACCCATAAATTTGCAATCACAAGAGAAGAAATCTCTTCAAGCTTCGATCCCTGTAACAACACCATGTCTACCCGTTGTTTCTTAAGAACATCTCGTACTCCATGTCTCTTGTCCGCATTGCCCAAACCCCGGATGTTCCACGACCTCCACCAGAGATAATCTGAGAGATGTCCTTAATGATATCCTCTTCCCAACCAATCGATGTCACCCCAATCAGGTTTCCTAAATTCACAGTTGCTTCAATCTCTCGACGCAACACCTGCTGACTATGGTGCACATTCGAATGTGTAAGTGACTGATCAGCAATAACCTTGTACGATTTATCACCCGTCTTTTTCGGCCTTCCCCTACGCTTCTTGCCTGTCACATTTGCACCGGATCCAGCGTTCACCCTCTTTACCTTGCGCAACACCCCTTTAACATGAACTTCTTCAGTTGTTCCTAAACCCGTTTCCTTGTCATTCGCACCAACAATCACAGCTCTATCAGGATTCTGTTCCCCAGAAACGTCACATAAACAATCAACCTTATCTTGTATTTCACATAGATAATCAGCCTTATCCTGAATTTGAGATTTAATTGCAACCAAAACTCTAGCATTATTAGGACTCCCAGTACCAATATCTAGCATGTCTCGAATCCCCTCACCACCCATCACATGTGCCCCATATCCTATATGGAATCCTGTACCATCATTTCATCCTCGCAATTTACCACTGGAATTAAACTATCACTAAAAACGCACAGATCCGTTTGACGGTCGTCTTCCCAAATCTGATTCAAACACCAAGAAACATGCTCTTTGGCAGAGTCACATGAACCTCCCAATATCCTTTGACCATCGTCCGCGTCTAGTACAGGATCGTGAGACGAACTCTTACGACATGGATCAGTTGTTGTGTAACGTTATCACAGTCATCTTGCTCCTTCGATCTCCCGCAATTACATTCCACAACCGGTCCACATAAATCTAATTCCACAACACGCAACGGAAAAGACTTGGTGCCCACCTGAAAATCAACCAATTCATCAATTCGGGTAATAACAGTGGTTTCAATTAACATCATACGCCGTTCGAAGGATGATGGTGATACAATATCATCATCGACGCACACAAATGTTCCCCAGAGCTTTGCTATATTTTCAAAAGACTCATGTGTCCACGCATGGATTGGCATTCCCCCAATCCCCACCCATACTCGTCCCATGTCAATTGCAATATTTGGCGACCATTTCTCAACTCTCAAGAAACAGTCTCGAACCACCTCAGAATTCAACACTGTGTCCCTAATTTCCGCAGACGTGAACATTAATAGGATCATCGAGCCTACAATCCTCAAAATTGAGAAGCCCGAACATTGTGTTATCTTCAATTTTCATGCCAATTCCGCAAGATTACATGGCGACTCACACCACCCCACCGCACAAATCTTCAGGATGTCCCACTTATCCTCATCTACCACGCCCATCACGGTACGTCTCTTCTCTGGCTGCACATCTTGAGATCTCTTTTTCGAACTTTCTAATTCCAATTCCGCCTGCAATGAAGATTTCTTCCCCAAAGATTTGCACTTCCAAAAAAGACCCTTTTCCCCCTTCCAAGCCATCGACACTCTGATCCGCGACCCATAAATCCAAACAGAGCCATTTTTTAGATTGGCAAGGGCGAACATAAAAATTAGGCCCGGATAATAAATATTAAAAGTTGAATTTTAAAAGTATCAGAAAAATTAAGCCCCTAATAATAAATACTAAAAAATAAATTTTAAAAATAGACTCCTAATAACAAGTATTAAAAAATAAGTTTCTAATAACAAATATTAGAAAAAAATTAAATTTTAAGAGTATGTTCCTAATAACAAATATTAAAAAATTAAATTTTAAGAGAATGTCTCTAATAACAAATATGGGAATAGGGCCCTAATTGTAAGTATTAGAAAAAATCGAGTCTAATAACAAGTATTAAAAAAATAAGAGTATGTCACTAATAATAAATATTGGAAAAAATATGACCCTAATAATAATTATTGAAAAAATTAGACCCCTTATAATAAATATTGTGAAAATTTAAATTTTAAAAGTAGACCTCTAATAACAAATATTACAAAAAAATTTAATCCTAATAATAAATATTAAATAATTAAATTTTAAAAATAAATCTCTAATAATAAATATTAAAAAATAAATCTTAATATCGACTCTTATAAAAAAAATTAGGGCCCTGGGCGGGCTCTTCTGCCCACGCCCAGGGATGGCACTGAATCCAAGCGCCATCTAGTAGTTCAATTACCCGATCAGCGTCACGACTGGATCTCATCCTAACAAAACCAAACCGTGCTCATCCTTCGTCACCTTTCTTAGAATAAATGCATTGACAACCACGCTGTGTCGATCAAAAACTTGCCATAGAACTTTCCAATGCAAGTTTCGCGAGATATCCCCACATACTGTTGAAAATCAAACTTGATTAATATCAACAGCATCTAGAAGGACCAAGAAATCCTTAGCTTTGAAGCAATGAAAATGGCAGTAAACAAATATCATAAAACGTGGCAGCATAGGATTAAGCTTGGTGGCATGGATTGGACAAATCATGGAGATTAGGACAGCAAAACAAGTAGATGTGGCAGCATTTGAAACTTCACAAGGACAAGTGTCAAAGTAATTATGCTTGCTGGATTTCTACTATGCCGGTTAATAACCGTTATAAAATGACTGTAGACTTATGAATGTATAGATATTCAGAGAAAAAAGCAATACAGTGTGAGTCGAGAGAAGCAAAATTAACAGTGAGTGAAGAAAGCTTAGCAAAAGTTTTGTTAATTATGTTTGTAAAAACTAGCGCAGCTAGTAGTTCTGAAAATAGTTGTACTTATATACCAGTTCGTATTAATATATTTGTGAGTTATAAATTATATTGAGTGTCCACCAACACTTTCAATACATACAAGGTCCAAACACAACGCCGATCCTCCAAACCTAAACACCCATTCTGATCACGATCCGACGCCGCCATTAATTTAGAATCTTCGGCACTAAATATTTAAAAGTTTTTTATCTTTCTTGTGTTGTGATATCCATAGGTCAATTGAGTAAAAGGATTCATTAGCTGTGTAAATCAACAAGGTTTAATGAGATTTTTTTATTATCACAATTAAAAAAAATATCATTTTAGTTCTTAAATAAGTTTCATCTCTTTTATCTCTGGATTTTTATATTTTTATCAAATTAAACCAAATAACGAAAAATATAAGAACTCATTAAGTTAATATCATGTTAATGCAAACATTAGTGATTGTTCTTTTGTGCACAAATTTTAAAAAGATTATAAAATGTTTTAAAATATAAAATATTAAAAAATGTAAAGCTATAAAAATCATAAAAAAAAAAAGATATCATGAAAAACGAAGGTAAACTAAGAGATGTTGAATTTGTACTCTGGGATACTTAAATCAACGAAAAATGAACTACCACAAATGAACTCAAACGAATATTGAGTATTGTTTAATTTTTTTCTTAAAAAGTCTGAAGTCTCGTACATTGAGTATTGTTTATTTTTTTATTTCATAATTTTAATATACGTTTTAAATTTTTTAAATATAATAATTTTGTCATGAAAAATAATAAATATAAATGGACATATGTGAATAAATTTAAACTAACATAAACAAACGGATTACTAAACGTTCACGAACGTAAATGAACGAACAATCCCTTTGTGTGTCCGTTTATTTAATTAAATGAACATGAAATCTTGTTCATGTTCTTCGTTTAATAAATAAACGAACATAAATGAACTTCTCACCGAATAATTCACGAACGGTTCATTGAACGTTCGTTTCGTTTACGGCCCTAATCATCATACATGTATCATTGGTTCCAAGCTATTTTTTATTGGTTGTTTGCTTAAAAAATGATCATATGTTATATCAAATAGAGTTGTTGGTATTACATAAGGATGTTGATGCTAGTGTTGCTGATACCCAGTTGGATAATTAATAAATGTCTTATCTTTTTTTACCAAAAAATAGAGTTGTTAGTACCAATAATCAATTGATGTAGTGGGACAAGACACTAAGAGGCTTGTTTAAGAATAAGGTTGTAACGAGTTTTTGGAGCGTCTCCAGAAAAACTGCGCCAAACGACCAAAAATCACGCGCTTCCAACTAACTTCTGCACTTGATTTGTCTTCAAACACAGCTTTTGGAAACGCTAAAAATTTCAGCTTCTCCCCAAATTACTATTCTTGTCGTTTTCCTCCTAAAATCTCGTTTTAAAATCAATCATGAACAGAGCCTACATCCTTTAAATAAGATTAAGGGTTTAAATTTTGGCAATGCAAAAAGAGAAAATTAGGTTGAAAAGGTTGACCCCATAATGAACCTCTGCAATACTGGATTCAGATTAAATAATCAATGAGTTGAAAACTAAGATGATCGTCCCATTTGCTTGACTAATCAATTTCTTGTGCCCAAATTCAATGACGAAGCTACATGGATAATAGGAGGGGCTCTTGCCCCCAGTCAGGATTTTTTTAACTTTTTTTTTTAAAATATATTAATTATAAAATTTGTCGTGCAAATTTTAAAATTTACATTTTGTCTCCACTAAATTCATGAATTCGTTCTTGTCCAAGTCATAATTAAATATGAACTTAGTTAATTAGGCTTCGTTCGGTGTAGTTTTTTCAACTCTGGTTGCGGTGAGAATGGTGGTTTAGGAGAAGTTGAAAACTTTAACATTTTCAAAAATTTGATTTAGAGACAAATCAGGTGCTAAATGTGATTGAAAAATCTGTAAATTTTAATTATTCGGCGTAGTTTCTTCCTTTAACAGCTAAAAACTAGTTCTAACATCAATGCTGATCGTGCCCTTAGTAAAGTAGTGCAGCGGGTTCACGCTTTAAGGTTTCATTTATTTCTCCACCTAACGAGTTATTGATCATTAAAAAATGAAAATCTGCAGTGCAGAACTTATTTTCACAGCAACTACTATGATAGAAATATATGCATTTTAGTCAAAAAAAAATGAAAGAAATGAATTCCATTTTAAGTTTCCTACTTGAAGGAATTATGTTTGACTTCGCATGTCATTTTTATTAAGCATTGGTTATAATGAATTATGCTAGACCCAGAGATGATGTGCAATCATGAAATGATCAGTATTATAAGCAGTACTTATTAAAGGGTAAATTACACCTAAAAGTCACTTTTTGTTTTCATTTTATCTTATTTTAACTATTGATTTAAAAAAAATTATGTTTCAATCACTTACATTATGAATTTGTTATACATTAGTTACTGAACCGTTAATTTTATCACATTTTAACGTGACACGTTAATAAAATTGATTAGATTTTATTTTGAAGGTTGTACTTTTAAAATTTTATTTTTTAACATTTTAAAAAAAAATTAAAAACTCTATCAATATTTTTAATCTAAATCCTAAATTTTTATTTTATGGCTGATGGTCTCCTCTCCAGTTATTTCACCTATATTTGATGAGAACCATTTTTTACAATGGGAAAGATGGACCCACCCTGTTGGTTTGGGTTGTGAAAGATCTATAGGAGGGTTTGTGAATCCTTGGACTTTTTCTCTTTTATCTCTCTACTTCATTGCTTTATTTCTTTTTGTACATATTTTTCAGTCTTCTTCGTAGGATGGTGAAGTTCTTTGGCTGGACTTTCAGACTTTACTTATTTCATTGCGCTCTCTTCAGTGTTTCCTTGTTACTCAGGTGGTATTCCGTCGTTGAAAAATGCTCTGATTGATCGGCCCTAGTGACGTTGTTCCTTTATCTCTGCTGGATTTTAAGCTAAGATTTGAGATTTCTGTTCTCTATATGAATAAGACCCTTCGGTCTGTTTTTTTTATGTTTTGGGCCTTTATTGCCCATATCCTATTATGAACCTAGGTTGAGCCGTTTAATGGTTTTTTTTTTTTTTTTATAAAAAAATGAATATATCTCAACTTTATATAATATTGTAAAAATTTCCATTTCTTCCTTATCCAAAGCCTAAATTATCAATTCCTCTACAACCTCCTCGATGATACCCAACAGCTATCGGAAGCGTCAGCGCGTGCCTCAGCACCACCCGTCAACCACGCGCCTCTCGTCCTCCGCCGCCTCCGTCATCCACAGTTTCTCCGACCAAACCAACTCCGAATCCTCCCAAAAGCTCTACCGCACTTCCTCCGCCACATTCCCGATTACTTCCTCCTTCAATGATCCCTACACCGCCGACGTCTTGCTCCGCCTCTTCGTTGACCGTTCCGCATTTCACTCCGAAGCCCCCTCGGATTCTACCCGTCAATCTGACATCCAGATCTATCTCCACTCTGACGTCATCCGCCGCGCCAAATATTTCGCGGCGCTTTTATCCGAATGTTGGCAACACCAGACGAACATCGACGCCAACAGCGACAAGGGCGCCGAAGGTTCTCGAAGCAATGACCATGATCATTATAAAAAACTAGTTCGTTTAAACCTCGGCGTTGCCGACGACGATCCGAACTCTATATCTGTCCGTATAACCGTCCTTCAACTGCTTTACACGAGTGATTTCGCAGCCGTCATCGAATCCGCTTCCATCGCAATAGAAATCCTCCCTGTGGCCCTCGAATTACTCTTCGAGGATTGCGTGAAATCATGCTTGAAATTCTTAGAAGCCGTGCCGTGGAGCGAGGAGGAGGAGAAGAGAGTGTTGACCTTGATCCCCTTCTTGCGCGAGGAAGAGTCCAAGGAACTTCTCGCCCGCGTTTCGCCGGGGAAAGATGATTCATGCGAAGATATGTTGCACAGTTTGATTTTAGCGGCGATTCATAACCATCCCAACATGGCGTTCGTCAAAGCGTTTGTGGCAAAGCTTCTGAGGGATTTCTCATCGCGGGAATCTGCCAGGAGGGTTTTGGAGAGGGCGTTCGAGACTAGTTTGAAAGTTGTGAAGGAGAGCTTGGAGGAGTATACGAGCCCCGATTTTAGAGGAGATCATAATGAGACTGAGGCGATACAGAGGTTAAATTTGCATACGGCGATGACTAATGGGAGGCATCTGTTGTGGTTGGTTGAGAGGATGATTGAGTTGAGGGTGGCGGATTCGGCTGTGAGGGAATGGAGTGAGCAGGCTTCGCTTACAGCGGATTTGCAGAGAGCGTTTAGGGATGATGCTTGGAGGAATATTGTTCCGGGATTCCCTGCTGTCGTGCTTCGGTGTACTTGTAAGCTTGCCAATGCAGTTGCTGCTGGAACTATATTGGCTGCTAGACAGGTACTGGCTTCTTGCTTGTTATTTTGACTATATGAATTTGCAGGCCTTTATCATACCATGTCTGATAAATTGGTATATGTAAAGTTGTGTTTTTTTAGTGGAACCTTTACACATTTTCTTGTACTTCTAATGAATTGCTGGTATTGTTGTGGGCTGCCCTTTAGGAATGTGAATGCAAATTCTTGTAAAGGTGTGGGAACACATCTCCCATAGGAACAAGTTGATTCCAATTTAAAATTCATCTTGTTTAGGCGATCGTGGAGTATGTATTACCTATATGGTATGTAACATATTGTTCTAGTCTTTCTAAGCTCTGCCGATAAACTGATCCTAAAAGATAATAAACCCTGGTTTGGCCGTGTTCAATCCGTTGCAGAAAGGATGTTCATGCTTTAGCCAATTAACATTGAGTCTGAAAATTTGGTTGGGATGTTAAGTAAGGTAATGATTTTGTTCCAGCCTTGATCACTTCTAGGCCACTTGTCAATACATGTGATCTGCTTTTATAAAGTGGGGAGTAATCTGTTATCCAGCAAATGCATCCAATTTGGTGTATTTGGATTTTGGGCGATTGAATCATATACTTGATATGACCACTCGAGTTAGTTGGGAAAATAAATTCTAGTCAACTTTATGTACTTAAGATCTAACAAATGCCCTTGAAATATGAATGCTTCCGGTTCTCAAAAGCTTAAGATCATCTGAAGACTAATTACAAGTTATAACTTTAAACACAAGTATGGTCCGAGCATGTGTCGAGTCTAGGATTAAAAAAGTTTACGAAAGGGTAATTTATTCTTACAAGATCCAAGGGTAATGCCAGATTTTACCAGGAAATGGTCTGCTGCTGCTGCTGCTTTTTTGGTTTGTAACTTGTCACCGTGCTTGAGTTTTAGAGAAGGCGAGTATTTCTTTCTTGCTTGTCATAAGTGGTTAAAATGAGTTTAGTTTCTGTACATTTCAGGTTAGAATGAAGCTTGTGAAAGACTGGCTTCCCGTTCTGCTTGCGTGCAAAGACAATGTCTCACCTATGCTGCCCAGCCATAAAACACTGTACCTGGAATTGGAGGAGACATTTCTAAGAATCATCTCGACACTGCCAATGTCGGATGCACAAGTATTGTTGCAGCAATGCCTCAGTTTCTCAACCCGAAATGTCGAGGATTGCCCCCACTTGATCACGGCTTTCAATACATGGTTTCGAAGGGCAACTCAACCTCCTCAACTGGAAAATCTTGATTAGAAAGAACGGTGTTTGTGCTATGGTGGATGTAAGGTGTTAGGTGATTAGTCACCCCCTCATTGCTGCTTCGATGATGGAGGTTTGGTTTTCTCTGTTGATCTTTTGAGCATATATACCAGACCGGGGCAGTGATGTGTAGAGTTACACTGCCTTCGTTGTACATAGAACTGGACGTATCCCCAATGTTTCAATCTATGTTGGCAAAAACTGAAAGCTTTTGATGCTTTTCGTATGTGAAAGGTGTTGGCTGAATTGTACTTTTGGTATTTTGCTAGAGCGTTGTTACTTGGATTGAAATTTATGTTGTTGCAACTGAGCTATATGAACATATTTTTTTTTAGAAAATTAAGTTATTATTATTATTATATAACATGTTCAAATTTTTTTATAATAAGTTGTGAATTAAAAAAATAACGATTGTGATATTGATAAGGGTAAACTATATAAATGGTCCCGACTATGATCTAATTCTTTGTTGAGTCTTTTGACTATTAGAAGTTACAAGCTGATCCTTTGACTTAAAAAACAACAAATTAATTCGATGCCGTTAAAGTTTAGTTGTTGATGACATGGTAGTTAACAAAAATTGGCATAATAACACATTTATTTTTTAATTTTTACATATTATTTTAACTTGGTTTTAAGTCTAAAAAAATAATCCTTTAACATTTTAAAATTTTATTAATTTAGTTCATCCTATTGATAATAATTATGATAACAATAGTGATAAATTCAAATATTTTCCTTTTAAACACATTCACAACAGCGTAGGGTGCTTTTTTTTTTCTTAATTAAGTTTTTATAAAGGGTGAATCTAAGTGGTTATGGGTGAAAAAAATGAATAATGTTTATTTTAAGAGGCTCAAATTTAATCGTTAAATTTTTTTTATTAAATGGTTAAAATATCAATAAATATATATTATATTATAATTATTTTTAAACTATTAAAAAAATTATTTGAGAAGTCGTATCTTAATTAAATGACATTTTTATAATATTTCTAAAGGAAAACAAAGTGTTTCTTAATTTATGGTCAATGTTCTCTTGACGTGGAATAACTAACGAGGAGAATTATGGGAAATTATTTTTTTGAAAGAAGGAAATTAAAAAAAAGGTTAAATTATAAAATAAGTGCTTAAACTATGTTTTTTTTATAATAAGTACTTAAAGTATGTTTTGTTTGAAATAAGTGTTCAAACTTTTATTTTGGCTGAAATAAGTGCCTAAACTATTTTTTTTGCTGAAATAAGTGCTAAACTCTCATTTTTAACTTGTTTTAAAGTCAATTTTGGCACTTTCTTAGGCACCTATTTCAATCAGAAATAAAAATTTAGGCACCTATTTCAACAAAAAAATACTTTAGACACTTATTTAAGTCAAAAATAAAACTCCAGACACTTATTTCAGTTAAAAAATACTATAGACACCTATTAAAAAAAAGAGACATAGTTTAAACAAATTTTATAGTTAAAGCCTTAAAAAATCATGTAGAAGTGAACTGGGCCCGGCAGTTTCAGTCAAACTCAGTCAAACCATAAACATTTCTCCCTCTCTTGTTCTCTTTCTGAAACTTACAGCCATCGACTTCACTGTAAAAAGATGGTTCCTTTCTGTGGGCTTGTTTTCATTTTGATTAAGAACTCATAGTTAAAGACTTGGAGTAGTAGGTAGAGAGGCCTTGATTTCATCAAACTAATTAAAAATTGTTTCTTTTTCTTAGTTGAACTTTTTTTTTTCGAGTAAAAACAAAAAGGTAGGAAAATGTCCGTTGCGGAGCTGAAAGAGAGGCAAGCGGCGGCGACGGTGAACAATCTGAAAGACCGACTGAGGCAGAGACGCCAGCAGCTGCTCGACACTGCTGGTGACAAATTTCAATCCTTTTTTTATTTCTTACCGTTTCTCTCTCTCTCTCTCTCTCTCTCTCTCTCTCTCTCTATATATATATATATATATATGTTTTGGAATTTTGAAAATTTGCTTCTAAGGTCTGTTTAGGATTTTGGGTAGTCGCTGGATATGCAAGATCTCAAGGGAAGAGTCAGGTTACTTTTGGTTCAACGGATCTGGTTTCGTGTAGGACTTTGCAAGGTCACACTGGCAGGGTATCATTTCTTCTAATCAAATTTCCTAAATTGTTCAAATTTGATTTGTTTTTAAAAATGGGGTTTTGTTCTTCTTGTAAATTTCTTTACTACATAACTTGAAGAGGAGCAGATTCCTGCTTTTATGTAGTTTTTTTGAAGGACCTTGTTATTTGCTGAAATGGGAGGAAGAAAACAACTTAAATATTACTTGTCATGGTGCTGACTATATATGATGTGCTATGTTGAATTTAATTCCCAAGGAATATGCAGGTATACTCATTGGATTGGACTACCGAAAGAAATCGAATTGTAAGTGCCTCTCAGGATGGACTCTTAATCGTATGGAACGCTCTAACGAGCCAGAAAACTCATGCCATAAAGCTGCCTTGTGCATGGGTGGTCTTGATAGTATGTGTTCCATTTTCAACTTGAATTCATCGACCGACAGGGATGGAAACCTACCAGTGTCATAAGCCTTAGTGCGCATAAGGGGTATGTTTCCTGTTGCCAGTACGTTCCAGATGAGGACATTCACATTATTACAAGTTCCGGTGATCAGACATGTGTTCTATGGGATATTACAACAGGCCTCAGAACTTCGTTTTTCGGGGGAGAATTTCAGTCTGGATATACTGGTGATGTGCTAAGGTATTTTAGTTCTTTTTTTTTGGCTCAACTTATATGTTCTATCGGACTTTCCTAATAAAAAACTTTTTAGAAAAGATAGTGGCCTTTTTGAATGGACCACAAGGTAAGCTGGTTTTGGTCTTCTTGGATTACTAAGTAAGTGATTCAAAATCGGGGTGTGTTCAATATTTTTATGAACTGGCCTCAGCATGAATTTGAATTGGAAAATTTTCCGATGTAATTACTTGTTAACTGCTGGTTGTAACCTTGAGGAAGCCTGGACCTCACTTTTTGTATATGAAATTTTATCTGATAGATTTATTCTGCTTTTATTAAGTATATAATGGACCATATGACCAATAGTATTCTGTTTACAAGAAGTGTAATTCTATTAGAAACTTATTATGAATGATGTTGAATTTATTTTACAAGGTTACTTTTTTTTCATTCTTTCAGTGGCTCAATCAATGGATTAAGTTTGAGAATGTTTGTTTCTGGTTCGTGTGATGCAACTGCTCGACTGTGGGATACTCGAGTTGCAAGTCGAGCAGTGCAGGGTGATGTTAACTCTGTGAAGTTCTTTGCAGATGGCAATAGGTTTGGAACTGGATCAGATGACGAAACTTGTAGGTTGTTTGACATCAGAACCGGTCACCAGTTGCAAGTATACTATCAGCAACATGGCGATAATGAGGTTCTGCATGTGACTTCGATTGCATTCTCCGTATCTGGAAGACTCCTCTTTGCTGGATACTCAAATGGAGATTGCTATGTATGGGACACTTTATTAGCAAAGGTACATATTATCTCCCTGATATTAATTCGCGGCAAAGTATTTTCCTCCATGAAGGTTCAATTATTTCTTGAATATCGCAAAGTATCCCACTCCATTGTTTAGATCAAGTACGTTGTGTGGGAAATACGTCGTGTGAAACTCGAAATGTAGCGAGTAATAGATGTTGATTTATGAAGTCCCTTTTTTTTCACTTTTAAGTATGAGCTCAAACTAATCAAAGCCGGTTCGACTTTTGCATATGGTAGGTAGTGTTTCTAATTACCTACGTGTTTGGCAGATTGTATTGAACTTAGGATCTGTCCAGAATTTACACGAGAGTCTGATTAGCTGTTTGGGTTTGTCGGCTGATGGTAGCGCCATATGTACAGGAAGTTGGGATACGAACCTCAAGGTTAGTCTATGTTGGTCAATTTTTTTCCAAAATGTATTTGCAACTTGTAGAAATGAAAAACCAACCATGACCCCTTGTGATAATACTTAATTGTTGGCATGGCAGATTTGGGCATTTGGAGGACACAGGACGGTGATTTGATTCGAGTTATAAGACGGGGAAACCAGTTCCTTGTTCGCCATTCTTCCTAATACAGTCCTTCCTGGAAGAGATTCATTTGTGTTTCAACCATGTTCGCCGTTCCGGGGGAAAGCCGATGTGATTAGTGGATAAGAAAGATTAGAAAGGTAGCACTGAATTTGAGAAGCTTGTATCTGAAGAAAATGTTTCATTTGAATTTTGTTAGTTTTGCCTGATTGTTAGAAAAAAGAGAGTTCCTCGTAGTAACGTATAGCTAATTGTAATGTACTTGTGCTGTCAACTTAATTGTATGGCACTGGTTTTCGGGTCCCCAAATTCATGGAAACATTTGTATTTATGTTTAGGGTAATTACTCTTGTTCAAAAAAAATGTTTAGGGTAATTACACCCGTTGTCTCGAGATTTTAAATTGATTTTTTAAGCTTTAAAATGTTTTAATTAAAATTTTAGAATATTAATATTACATTAATGATGTGAAGTATATTTAAAATAGGGTTAATATTAAAATAAGTGCGCAAATTATCTTGTTTTTTCTTTTCAGGCGTCTATTTTTTTTTATGTGTCTAAATTATCATTTTTTGTCCCTTTTAAGGTCAAATGAAGTATCTATTTTGACCAAAAATGATAGAACACCTAATATTAAAAAAAAGTTTAGGCACTTAAAAAGAAAAAAAATGAGATAGTTAAGCACTTATTTTGATATCAAGCCTTTAAAATAAAACTAAATTGACACATATGCACCATGAATTTATAACTAACAAGTTAAAAAAAAAGTTATATTTTGATACACAATCTGGTAAATATTTTTACACAACCCTTCTTTAAAATCTAAAACCTAAATCTCTAATCATAATAACCTAAATCTAATCCTAAATTTTTAATTCTTAATCCTACAACTACCGCTGATGATTATAATAAAAACGGATTAAAAGTTTAGTGACTTTAATATAAGTTTTAGAAATTCAGTGATAAAAATGAAAATACGCTAAAAATTTAGTGACTATGAATGTAGTTTAATAACTTATAATCCTTGACTCGATTGATATCATCAACTCATTCTTTGTATATTATAAGAAAAAACAACTAAGCGACTAGCTCAAACAATACATTAAGATTTTTTAAAAGATTGTGATTCATTTTTAACTAGAATAATAACGGGCATCGGAGGAGAGTTACATGTGGTTAAGCCGAAATGAATTATATTTGTTAGTTTAACTGTTTGATCAACAAACTTATTACACTCACGAAAAATCTAAATAAAATCAATTAACTAATATAAGCGTCAAGGTCTGTCTATCGCACATATCAGTGATAAGTAACTATTAAGAGAACCAGGATCTTAAATAAGTACAATCGACTGGGTGAATCAGATTGAACCAATAGTATTTCAAAGCTAAGTCTCCAAACAAACTGCAAGACTTTATAAATGGTGACATCAGATACACTTATGTATTTATTGTAATAAACGATCCAGCTTCCGATTCTTAAATTTGAAAAATTGTATGATCTGTACTAAAGCATACACATTTATGTTTATTGTAACCAATTATTAACTGATTATTTTATACAACAATTGTTTTATATTTGAGCAGGTATTTAAATCAAGCATATTTCCAAGTTATTTCGTTTTGTTTATGATTTGAAAACAGTGACAAAAATGTTAAACGTAGCTTTTTTAACTGGGTTAAGCCATCAAGTAAGATCCGATAATCTACTTATTCTTTAGTACTTTATGAAGTGGTGAAAATGTAAAAGTGTTGCATTCACTTCACTGATTAGTCTCATTTCTATTTTAGAATTAAATTTCTTTTAATGTTTTTATTGCCTATGAAAATGTATAATCTCAATAATTTATATTCGCATTCAACCCCGACACTCTTAATGTTATTATTTGTTTGAAATTTGATGAACTCAATACACCGAGTACATTTAATATTTAGGTAGTAGAACCAATCATAAATTATTTAGACGATAAAATCGACCATATATCGTTTAGGTGACAAGACCGATTATATATTAAAAATCAATCCAAATGTACTAAGTATTAAGTAATGTGAGACTTAACCCAAAAATTTAACTATTACAAGAGAATAGAAAATTTTTATTAATATACAACATAGTTACAAAATGAGACATACTTCACTATTCTCTACTTTTGATATGATTATCTTTTCTCTTCTACAAAAAAAATGAATGAAAACTTCTACCCCTATTTATAGAGTTCAATGGTCATTGGATTATTGACACATACCAACATCTTAACCATTATTCTTATAAATATTTAGATTTTTCTATAGATGATTCTAAACATAATATTAAATATTATTAATATCTAGATTACTTTTTAGATTTTTCTAGACATATATTTTTATTATTTTAACAAATATCTAAATAATTATTAAGAATTATCTAGAAAGAAAGAGAAGTAGATGAATTTAACCTTCTTTGAAATTTAATTAATTTATTTAAATATAAAATGAAAAATTAATATAATCTTGTAGCTCAATTGCAAGAACATAAAATTTCAACCCAAATATCATCGCCCTGGCAAAATACGAAAAGTTTCATAAAATCAAGAGTGTCAGGGCAATATAAATTATGTAATTCAGCCAACAACACCTTTCACCTCGACCGTTGGTTGGCATTGTATCCAGTTTTATGTACAATGAAAGCCAGTATGACTCTACGCATCATTGCACCAGTTTAGTATATTCATAAAAGTCCGACAGAGAACCAAACCTCCATAATAAGAGCGGCACTTAGGGTTCGACTAATAGCCTAACTGTACATTCAGGGCGGAACTAAAAATTTATAAAAAGAGCTATAATGAGATTAAAAATTTTGAGAGCAATAATAAGATTTTAAAAAAATTGAAAGTATTATAGAACTAATTTTACCTTCTTCTAAAAAACTATTGAGTAAACATCATCTTTGGTCACTAAACTATTCACGCTTTCATGTTTTAGCCACCAAACTATTATTTTTTGTAAAATAGTCACTAAGGTTATGTTTTTTCCTATTTTAGACACGTTAAAAAACTCACGGAAAAATAGAAAAGTGGAAATATTTTAGTAACCAAAATAGGAAATAAGCAATAAATTAGTGAGCAAAACAGGAAAAAGATAACATTAGTAACTAGAATAGGAAAAACGTAACGTTAGTGATAATTTTGCACAAAATAATAGTTTGGTGACCAAAACAAGAAAACGAAAATAGTTTTGTGACCAATAGTGATGTTTTCCCAAAACTATTGAAAAAAAAGTTGGCAGGGGCACGCACCAAAACCCCCTATGTTCCGCCCCTATGCCCACCTCCACCACCGTACCGCAAAACAGTTCTTTCTAATCAAGTTTTTCCTGTTTAGGTTGCGTTGCCCTGCAAAACCATGTACCGGAAGTTGTGATCAAGTCGGGAAATCTTTGACATTGTTGCAACAATACTTGTTCCTCAGACATAGGCAATGTCAACTGTCAAGATAATTCTCAGGAAAATCTCCTCCAAATCCAGGTACAGTATTCAATGGAGATTAGGCATTGTCTTCGCACACAAGCAGAGCCGGGAGCCAATATTTCACCAGCTTCATTCTAAACTGAAATGAACCGAAGCTAAACTCATTTTAACCACCACGACGGGCAAGAAAAAACACCATCCGCCTTCTCTAAAAGCTCATTATAATTAACAGGTCAACGCTTCTATGCTGTCAGACGGTTATAATCCAAATGGTAAGTAAAATTTCTGCTTTGATGTCTACGAACAGATCGTGCAGCTATTAAAATTGATCTATTCGATTGCATCTTCATTAGGTTGGGGGCAAATTTGTGGGAGAAGAGAACTTGACTCCGAAGTCAAAAATAGTATACAAACATTCGAACAAGGACTCATTCAAATAATAGCAGCATAATATTAACCTAAAAGAGTCATAATACTAATGTTGAATTGCTGATTACATGCAAAATTATGAAACGTTGTTTTCATGAAAATTGACAAGAGGCAAGGTAGTGCTCAGGCAAAGCTTGATGGATGCCACAATCCCACAAGAATTTTGTATGAAGAAATAATAAGGTAAAAATAAACAAGGGCATTGCAGTTCATTCTACGGGCTTATCTGGTTTTTGCAGCATCTACTTCCGATACCATATAAAACCACAAAAAAACTAATATATAGAAAGCTGAATTAGAGGCAAAAAGAAGTCAATTGATGATAACCTAGCCACTGGCTACAATCTCATGAATTGCATCACTCACAGCTTCATCTTCAGATCTAACAGCAAGTTTCATAGCCACATCCTTTGGACCGTCAAGTCCGAATTGTAGCCGTACAAGCACCTTGACATTGCCGATGTATACTCCAGATAGAAGGCAAGTGTGTGATCTTGAATTGTTAGGGACAACCTCTGTGCCCTGGATACCGCCACAAATGGATCGCCCAATTATGTTGGAATTGCAGTGTAAAAACAAGTACAGTATTTCAAGTCTAATGTAAAGCAATTAAGATTAAGGGTAAAATGCATATCCATTGCAACGACATAAGAGCAAAAGAAAAAACACTGTACACTTACCTCGCAAGGTTGCATGCCAAGAAGATCTATGACAGCATTAACAGCTTCAGCTAGGCTCTCCCTAGGACCAAGGCCATATTCATCGATACGTTCACAATCTGCACCCATGCTTTCCCAAGCATTCCTGAAATTAGAGACACCCACCTTCAAAATGTAATCAGCTGCAACAACTTCAAGCTCCTCTAATTGGTACTCGTCCTCCACTCCATCATCCTCAGCCTCACCAGTACTTGGATCGACCTAGCAAGACCAACGCAAGCATGAGATAGGAATGGGAAAACTGAAAACATGCGCTCAACAGCATATAAAATATAAATGCAAGTTAAAACTCCCTCAATGTAAATGAGATTTTCTCACAAAATAATGAAACATGCAACCATCCAGAACCCATTTAACCCTGGTGTGGTCTTCACCGAGTGTGATTTTCAGAACCAATTTAAACCCTGTTCTGGTGTTTGCACTTTCAAATAAAAGAGCATTATAAAAAGCCTCGGATTATGTCAGAGCATAAGGAGTAGTCATACCTCTTTTACGATGAACCTCAGCATATTTGAAAACTTTCCAAAAGCAGGGATACCCTCTGGCTTCTCAAATGCCACAAAGGTCTGTCCAGGTGAATCATATGGAAGTGATCTTAAAGGCTTTGAAGCAACCTCAGCAAACTCCTCAGCCTCTGAAGCATCCACAATAACAGTGACCTGAAAAAAAGCAGATTAGGTCACTAAAGATACTCCGTTACTTTTAAGTTATTTAGAGATGCTTTGGGTAATTGGATTATTACATTCTCCAATAATTGCTCTGGAATGGTATTGGTGCAGTTGTACTGAAACACAACATGACCGTCAAAAATATGTTTGACAACATTAACTGCATATTCTGTTTCTGCTTCTGTCAGCTCAACAGGTGCAGAGGACTGCCCAATAAAAATTGAAAACAAGGCATTAGTAAGTTCAAAATTGGAATAATGTCTACATCATTACGTTCATGGAACACATGAGACAGTCGATGGAAGTACCTTGAAAAGCTTGCCAAAGTTTGCAAACTCAGGAATTGCTGAAAGCAGCTTCTCATAAGCATCGATAGTTGATGGAGGGCCGGCAGGAGGAGCACCAGGACCAGTTGGTTTTTTACCTGGAGCTTTCTTCTCTGCAAGTTGCTGAGTCTTGACCTCCCTTGGCACAGAATTAATGTCAAAAGACTCTTCTGATGGCTCCTGGACCCAAATTTAATACATGAGATAATGATCTAAAAAGCAGAAAAAGTGTAACCAAAATTTAGAAACTCACATAATTCTTCAAACTGTTCTCCAAGTTAACCAGAGGGATATCTAGTGAACCAAAGAGAAACTCCTTTACATCTTCACCAGTTTGAACAACTGCACCATCGCCACCAAGTGTATTAAGATAGAGTGTAGCCCTGTCACGAACCTACAACAAAAGATTTAGAAGTCCTAAAATTATTGGAATATTAAGAGAAAAAACAGCATACTCAAGTTCCCAGAGATTAAGAATGCAGCAAACATGAATTAACAAATAAACATACAAAGAATGCATACAATACAATAGTGAAAAAATGATATTATTCATGATAAGCTGACCTCATCATCATTGTCAAAGAGACAGCGTCTTAAGAGAACAAATATGCGGGGCTGCAAAAAACAACAAGATTTTCCAGATTAAATAGGTAAGAAATGAGTCGCAGGATGAGAACACTTCACAAAAATGAAAGAGGGTAATTAAGATTCCATACCTTCAGTGAATCAACCATAGCACCGAATTTTGCTAGGGTGCTCACTGCAGCAGCCCGGACAGTTGCATTCTCAAGATGGACACGGTTGTAAATGTACCGTATGTATTTGCTTGGATCTGAGGTTTTTGGGCCTTCAATCCCCAGAAAATGAAGTATCTATAATACAATGTTGAGAAATTATTAAATGGTCAAAAATGGGACAAAAAAAGAAGAAAAAAAGAGCCCGACAAATAAGACAAAAATGCTACCTGTGTGGAAAGATATGTGAATTCACAATCTTCAATGAACTCACATAAATGAAGCAATCCAGTCTCCTTTGCTTCTGGGATATCTCTGATTAGAATCACAATTGAATCTACAATGGCCTTTTTGTAATCAAATCCACCTTCTTCCCTTAGAATATTGCTTAAGAAATTCATCCTGAAGATAACAATGGATAAAACAAATGCATTAAAGCACTAGAAAAGAAGCATTTCCTGAAGCCAACTGATGAATAGCGCAAAGACAAGTATCCCTTACAAAGATCTGTGCTTCAATGGAAATTTTAAGCATAGTGATCTTATGGCTTCCACAACAACAATTTTGAATTCATCAGCAATATCAGACATAAAATTAGTTATCTGCTTCATCAGGCGATCCACGCTCGACTCATTTCCAGTCTTAAGAAGGGTAGTAATTGCAAGTGTGGCAATTCTTCTATTTTGGTCAGATATTAAACTCTCCATGTCAATATTGCAGTTAGTGACAGCCATGGGATGAGTCATTGCAACCTGAAAAGAAATTGTCATAAACAGAAATCAGAATAACAGAGCAGTGCATGCATCTGAATTAGAAAGAAACTACAATCAATTATGATTGAAAAGTAATTATAAGTTCTCAAAACAATATAGTAAAAGAAATTTCGGCAATCTCCATAAGTGCGTTTGATCTTCAGAAAATTGCAGGAGCTACCCTATCCCCTCTCATCAAAGTGCTTGACTTTAGTTTTCCTCAACCATCAAAATATATATGGTTTTAATAGCATGGTATATTATTTAGCACTGGAAAATATATCAACCTTATTCAAAGTACGAACTGCAGCAAATCTTAGCACTGGCTTAGAAGAGCTTAAAAAGAGCTGAAGAACTGTGATTGCTGGTGTCAATTCTCGGGTTGTCACACCATTGAGCTCAGTGATTGCTCTAGCAGCCTCAAAAATCACCATCTCAGCCTTATGGCGCAGACAGCCCTCAAGAAAATTATAAAAAGGGCGATCACCTGCTTGAGTGTTGGCTGACTCACGAATAACCTGCAGAATCTCCAATTAATTCGCAAAATTTATGAATAGAAAGAATGACAGAGGGCAAAGATATTAGAGACGGTGTATACCTGGCTAGTATAACGTATCAACAGGCATTGAGCTAATGGTGAGCGGACACTTCCCTTAGTTAAACTACTGACCAGCTTATTAACAGCCAGTCGGTCATTTTGCCGTATCTGCAAATATGAAATCAGACAAATTCATCATAGTTGTCATTCAATTTTAAACTGAAAAGATCAATTCAACAATCGTTAACTCAAATCCAACCATGAATACACAGTATTATACAAACATGCAAAAGTACTATGGATTCATACTGCATGAAACTACTCCACTTTCCTTTATTTACAGTTTAGCTACCACTTGCTGCAGATTATCTATAAGTACTGATCTAACCAGGACAACTGAAACAAGCATGCAATGTGTTAAAGTAAACATAACAGAAGCTGCTAAAACTAGTCAGAAGAAATCAAAAAGTTCGAAAGTTGTGAGCCACAACCTCTTTACATGGAATTATAGACACGACTTAAATCGGTTAACAGGTTAGGCTTGAACTGAGCAACTGACTTCAACTACCAAATAAAACCACAAAACTTTCTGAACAAGGAATGTAACTTACCTGGTGAAGCAATGCCAGAGCATGAAACTGCACAAGGGCTGCTCTTGATTGAACAGCTTCTTGAACCTCATTACTCCATCTTTTCACAATCTCAGGGTTTGTCTGCCAAAATATTTACAACACATTAATAAAATCTTTGATAAATTAATTTAAGAAATGTATAATAAAACAACCATAAAAGGCATTACCTGCAGTAAATGGATACCACTGACTAATGCTGCACTTGCAACAACTGGATTTTTGTCAACAATTGCTTGTTTCAAGTATCTCTCTATCTGGGTTAGAAGTGTTCCATCCGTTATCCGACAAAGAACACGAATAGCATTTGCTCGATACATATCAGTCTTGCTAGTCATGTCCTTCATAAGAGAGCTAGTGACAATAATAACCTATTGTCAGAAAGAATAAAAAATAATTAGTATCCACAAGCAAAACAATTATTTAGAAAGCATAAAAACTTCAAGATATACAACCTCATCTGCTGATGGGGATAGCTCCTTTATCATCACATAGACCATTCTCCTCAAGCCTATATCCTTTGACTGGAAAAGCTTTGTCACAGCAAAGAAAACTTCTGTAGCTTCCACCTATCCATATAACACCAGCAAATAGTCAGTCAACAAGGGAAATTTTCATCACAACAGAGTACACATACTACCTACAGTAGAAACCAGTGGAACAGAGGTCAACAATTGAAACTGAAAAAAACAAATCTAATCCTTTCAGGAATAGATAAAAATAAAAACTGACCTTAGTGAATGTTTCTCCTTGGTTCAGTAGATAAAGAAGTTTTGTGATAACCTACATAGAGAGTTTAAAAACATTCACTAAAGATGAAAAAAGAAAATACATGAAGTAGAAAATCAAAATTGCTCAAAAAGTAGAAACCTGCGAGCATCTTCGAGGATCAAGCTGGGGATCATTGAAAACCCTAGCTTCTTGAAGAACTGCACCCTTCTCAATCCCCAGAAACGGAGAGTAGTCCACTGTTTTAAAAACAAAATTACAAAATTAAAAGCCTTCCCGAACAACTACAAAGCTAGGAGAACTCAACAACCCTACAAATAGAACTGAATTCTTATATATACATATAGTCTCCAGATTCACATCTCCAAGCAAATCAACTAATATTAAACGCATCCGTTAAAAGTTCGAAACTAACAACCTACATTGCCCTATTAAAAACTGAAAATCTAGCAAAGCAGGAGCATAGATCAGATCAACTAGAATTAAATGAATTTCCACTAAAACTAAATTGCAGTATCTCGAAATTAGATCTGCAAGCCACGAAATGCATCTCTAATCAATCCATATTAATCAAAACCGCACAGATCTAGAAGCTCAAACCTAAGATTTACGATTAACTAAACACGAAATGACAATAAATTCGAAACAAAACAAAATAAAAAGAACTAAAAAAAATGGAGTGAAGGAATAGAATGAAATCATAATAGAATTTACCTTCATCGTCGCGATCGTCATCCTTCTTCACCAAAGGCTGTGCCATCGCTAATTGACACTTTGAATCTAAGAGATCTAAGAAGATTTAAATAACCTTTATTCGGTTTTATAGATGCAGTCGAGTGTGTTTTTCCCTGCTTGCTCTCTTATGTTTCACTTGCTCTCTTCTCTGCACTTTAACGCATTCGTTTTTCTGAAGATGGGGTCGCATAAAATGGTAAAGTTTATTCATTAAATTAAGTTAAAATGATTTATTTAATTTTTAAATTTTAAAAAATGTATAACCAGTGTTAAATTTTTATTTTATTATAAAATAAACACCTCATCATTAGTTACATTTAACTGAATTGAAGGTGGGATACTATGGAATTTCATTTCATTCGTCGATTGTAATTATTTTTTAATATTTTTAAATAGTAAATTTTTTAAAAATAATTTTTTTCATTATAAATTTTCATAATAATTTCAAAAATAAAAATGCGAGAGTGGAGCAATGGGAGCACAACTAGACATATTGGATTGATTGGTGACATGTTATATAATAAAGTATTAGTTGAAATCGAAATCACAAATATCTCTTGAATATATATACATACATGCATTATATATATATATATATATATATTGTTAAGCAACAATAGAAGACACATACCAACGAGTAGCTACATTGTTCCACCATCATTTAAAAGAAGAATAGAAGGAGTTTATCAACATCACACCTCTAAAATTTCAATCTTAATGCTAATAATGTATTATGTTGGTGCATTTGGAGGGGGTTTAACTTAAGATTGCGTGGGGGCTATAGGTCCACTTGACCCACTACTAGAGGAAGAAGAAGGGTTGTGGCCGTACTCGCCTGTGTTACCAAATTCGCTGCTCGTGTAATCTTGGCTGTCCATTACCATTTTCCTGAACTTTTTCATGTCTGCACTATACGAACTCGGATCATACTCGGCGTCGGCGGTGTCATTCGCCGTGCTGAACCTTGAACTTTGGGTAGCTGCCACTACCCCCTTCACCTCATCCAACGGAACATCATCCTCCAGTGCACGCACAATCTGTTTCGAACATAAATTTAACAGGATTTCCTTCAAAAATTGCAGACATCACATGATCATTACAGTCATTCATACCTGTCGCATTTTCGGTCTTCTTCGAGCAGAATGCCTGATAGATG
This sequence comes from Hibiscus mutabilis, assembly GCA_019671005.1. Lineage (NCBI taxonomy): Eukaryota > Viridiplantae > Streptophyta > Magnoliopsida > Malvales > Malvaceae > Hibiscus > Hibiscus mutabilis. The sequence goes on along the minus strand of CM033747.1, from coordinate 31,541,411 downwards.
CACCGGCACATGCAACCATTCGTGCCATCTCCAGGTGGACAAAATTGTTCTCTAGGCGCGGGTCCACCAATTCTCTAAAGTTTCCAGTCTCACATAAAGGTCTAGCCTGTTAATGCATATACAGTTGAAATTTTCCGCCGTTAAGACGATAATAGTTTAATTCACCGACAGTACATAAAATTACGTATATAATTAAAATAGAAACATATTCGTTACCCAGTCGACTAAACTCTCGTCCATGTTCGAGTTGAGATCCAAAGGTCTACGCCCGGTTATCAACTCCAAGAGCACAACACCAAAGGAGAAAACATCGGATTTCTCTGTCAGCTTGCCACTTGATGCGTATTCAGGAGCTAGGTAACTGCATTTGTTTATTATAAGGAAACATATCAAATCATGGTAATGATCAAAATCTAACCAAAAGCTTGTGGATTCAAATGATTGGATCAATTCCTCTCACCCAAATGTTCCCATGACACGAGTTGAGACATGAGTATTGTTGTCTTGAGTAAGTTTAGCCAACCCGAAATCAGCTACCTGCAAATTCATATTTCGATATATATTTGAAATAAGTCGAAACGAACACGATTAATCCAATAAATCTTACCTTAGCTTCAAAAGTATAATCAAGTAAGATGTTGGCGGATTTGATGTCTCGATGAATGATGCGAGGGTGGCCTGAGTTTCCATAAATGGGTTACAATTTAGAAGAGAAATGGATGGAATGTAAACTAGAGCGCTTACTAATGATATATGAAATTGTACTTACAATCTTCATGCAAGTATGCAAGTCCTTTAGCTGCTCCCAATGCAATTTTGAGCCTGGTAGGCCAATCCATGGGGCCTTTCTCTACAATCAAACAAGGATAGGCGATAGCGTAAAATATGAAAGCTTTGTAACTCTAGCTTATAAGTGATGTTGACAAAAAAGGTAGCATTATCATTATCACTTTGCTTACCATGAAGGTGGTATTCAAGTGTTTTGTTAGGCAAAAATTCATAGACCAACATCCTTCTTTCTCCTGCTACGTAATACCCAACAAGAGACACGAGGTGGCGATGATGGACGCGGCTAATAGTCTCGACTTCGGCTTGGAATTCACGTTCGCCTTGCCCGCTACCAGATTTGAGACTCTTAACGGCTACTTCCTTGCCACTGGCCAAAACTCCTTTGTGGACATACCCGAACCCACCTTGACCTAGCATTTGCCCTTGTGAGAACCCAAAAGTTGCCATAGATAGCTCTTCATAGCTGAATGAGCTTTGGTTGAGACCTAATGGCGACGGGGAAGGCGACGCATGTGCGGGTGGTGGTATAGGTTGCCCGGCTACATTGGAGCTCATTTCACTAGAATAAGACATATGCCCTTGAGTCGATGGTGTTTGCCCTTGTGGTGACGGTGGTTGTTGCCACCCTCCATGGCCAGCAGCTCCGCCATGCGGCGGTACATTGTTGGCTTCGTGCCCATTGTTCATGTGTCCTGCTGGGGCTAGGCCCGCGCCATTTCCATATCCACCACAATCACCTATTTATTAAACGCATCATTAATCAAAAGGCGACACATTTTTCTCATGGATTGCAATTTACAATGAGTTTCTTGAAATATTTACCTTGTGGTGGTGTATAATTATTGTAATATTGCATATGATTGTTATGATGTATTGTCTCCTTCTTCTTCTTTCTGCAGCACACCACTATAACGAGCGATATAACAATAACAAGCAATAAAACAACGCCGGCTGTAATACCAAGTATAAGTGGCAACTGTGACGATATGTTATTTGAATTTGATCCGTCATCGGTATTACTATTACTATCCGATGAATGTGATTTTGGTGGTGGATGTGAATGCTTCGGCGGAGGAGGAGGAACAGTTGGTGGTGATGCAATTTTGGGTGTCAACTTTGGTGGTGGTGGAGTATGATGAGTTGTAGGAACATGAGTTTGATTGCTGCCCTTAGATGGGGGTGGTGGTGATGGTAATGGTGGTGGCGGTGATGGTGGCGGCGGTGGTGATGGAGTCGGTGGTGGTGGTGATGGTGGTGGTGACTCTTCTCTAGGAGGTGGTGGCGATTTCTCTGGTGTTGAGGGTGGTAATTCTGGTGGTGGTGAAGACGAATTTGGTGGCGACGGAGACGGTGGAGATGTCAAATTATTCGACGAAGAAGAAGACGGTGAAGGTGAAGAATCTTCCGGAACATCAGCAGCCATCACCGACAATGTCTAGCCTTAAAAATATGCCAGAAAATACCCCCTCCCCCTCTCCTCCAAAGGATTCCTGCCAAAAAATACCATTACACCATTAACATTCAAGCAGCATACATTAGATGAATGGTAAACAATTTATAGTAATAACAATAATCTTCATCATACCATGAGCTTAGCCCTGAGGAGAAGGGAAAATTTGATGAGAAAAAATACAAAGAAAATGAAAGTACCTTAAGGAGAATTGTGGGAGGATTCTCAGAGGGAAAGGGCTGAGCACGAGAGATTTGATTGCTAGGCAATAGCTCCACCAAACATTCTCACAACTTTTAAGTTTCATGTTCTTCCCTACATCGTCTCCTGATATGGAGGAGAGTCTCTCTATTTGAAGTTGTTTTTTTGTTAATATATTTCTTACTTCTTTAACCAATTAATTATTTATAACTTATACCCAAACTCTAATTAATTTTATGTTGGTTTTGTTTTTTACCTAAAATTTATCGTCCAATTTTATAGAAATTTATTAATTATCTAAAATCTTAGGCATAATATTATAGGAAATTATCTCAAATATAGTTGTATAAATTTTAGTTTATAAAATTAGGAAAAACCCTAGCTATGAGCTCTGGTATTCACGGAGGTACTGAAAATCAAATTCCTGCGCACGAGTTGGAGCCGTCTGGACGGCCGCCGGATGGAGCCGAGGACGGGCAGTTGGTGATGAAGGAGCCGCAAAATCTGAAGGACGGTGTGATGGCAGATCAAATGGATCTTGAGATGACTGTGGTGCAATCTGGGAATCAATTGGACATTCAGGGAAGTGGAGATGTGGCTATGTTCGACACTTTGGGAGTTGATGGCGATGGCCCAGCACTACCCTTGAAGGTGCCGAAGGTCTCTTTCAGGGATATGGTGGCGGGTTTGGTTGGTAGTAAGCAAAGAGACAATTTCATTGCCGATATCGATGTTGAGTTGTTGAGGGACGATGTAGTTGTTGAACGTAAAGGTGTTGTTCCAGAGATTAGATTTTTCGATCGTGTTCATCAAGAAATAGATGAGAAGCTATCGAAATCCCTAATTGTGTGACTCATGGGGAAATCAATTGGGTGCAGAGCACTTAAGAATAGGATTCACGCATTTTGGTCACCTATGAGAGAGATCAATATTATCGATTTGGATAATGAATATTACCTAGTCCGTTTTGCTATGGAAGATGACAATGATCGAGTGTTGTTAGGGGGACCATGGGTGGTCTATGGGAGCTATTTAACTGTGTAACCGTGGTCACGTGAGTTTTCTACGTCAGTGGATTATCCGCAGAAGATCATTGCCTGGGTTCGTTTACCGGGCTTGCTGTATAGGAATTACTCGAAGAATCTCTTTAGCGCTATTGCTAATCTGATTGGTTTGGTGGTTCGGGTAGATTTTAATACTACGGAGGGAGGGATGGGTCGTTTTGCTAGGTTGGCCGTGGTTGTTGATTTAGACAAGCCGTTGGTTCCTGGGGTGATTATTGATGGGAGATATCAGACGACCGAATATGAAGGGTTGTCGAATATATATTTTAGCTGTGGTAAATTTGGACATTTGAAAGACCATTGTACACCTGTTGTTGCCAAAGTTATGAAGGTGCCGCCTCCAGTTAACGCTCAATCGTCTGTGAAAGAAATTTATGGTCCTTGGATGCAGGTGGAGAGGCAACAGCGTCGTACCAATTTTGCTAAACAACCAAATAGGGGAGAGAACGGAGGAGCTACGAGGGATGGAGGTTCTCGGTTTAATGTTTTGGTTAGAGGTGAGGTTTCTAGAAACACGACAAGTACTAGTGGTGTTAAAAAAGATATAGTTGGGTCAAAGCAGGGAAGTAGTTTGGCTGTTGTATCGGGTCTTGGGGAAGGTACGGAGGATGTGAGGTCGATTGGGATACAACCGATGTCAACTGGTCCGATGGTTGATAGTATAGAGGGCGTTCAGTCGTAGAGAGCTTATCGGCCTGCGGAGGGACCACACATGGAACCGACTGTCAGCTTGTTTGATCGCGAGGGGGAGCATGGTAGCGATCATGTGGCTCATGCTAAAGCGAAGGAGAATGTTGTGATAACTAATGTGGCCACGAGCGATACAGTTATGGCTGCTCATACTTTATTACAAACGGTTAAATATAAAGTGGTTAGAGTGGTCGAAGAAGGAGCACGACAGCCCCTGAAGGACACTAATGGTAAGGCCTCTTATGGTCTAATCCGCAAGGCGAGTTCGAAGGGTTTATCTAGAGCGACGTCCTTGGCTGGTGGTGTAAGTCGCAAGAGTAGAAAAGGGAAGAAGAGTGAAGAGTTAAGCAAGAAACCAGTTGTTGTTTGTGAGTGGGAGTCGAATTTGGCCAAAACTCTAACAGTTCTAGGTTCTTCTGGTGGTAGCAATGTGCACGATAAGAGTGAAGCTGTGACAGCTAAGTCGAAGGTGCAGTGGTGAGATAACCAAACTTTTGTTGGTGTTGGAGACCCCAAGGCTCAGTGAGGCCTATGTCATTTCCTCATTTTCCTTTATTTATGATTAAAGTAGTTTTTTGGAATGCTCAAGGCACATGGGGCCTTGAATTTAACCGTTATTTTAGATTACTTCTAAGAACTCATGATTCTGACATGGTTACGATTATAGAGCCGCGTATGAGTGGGAGTACGGTTGATAGGTTTATTTAGAGATCAAGTTTTGAATTTTTGTATAGGGTGGAGGCTACGGGCTTTTCTGGTGGTAGTTGGGTCATTTGAAAGGACACTCTGAGGATTGATATGGTTACCGCGACGAGTTAATTTTTACATGGCGTTTGTGTTGAGACAAGCTCTAATTGCACATTCTTCATTACGTTTGTGTATGCTAGTCCTGATGCTGGCCGAAGACGTACTGTTTGGAATCAGCTTAAAGCGGTTGATCATGGTAGCCATTGGCCATGGATGCTTGGTGGTGACTTCAACGCCATTTACAGTGCTGAGAAGAGACATGCGAGTCACAACGAAGGTCTGGGGTATGTCCGCATTTAGTGAGTTTATGTATACCTCCAGTTTATTGGATATGGGTTACATTGGTTCAAGATTTACTTGAAGGAGAGGGGATCTGTGCCAAAGACTTGATCATGGATTATGTAATTCCAAGTGGTATAAGATGGTTACCTTGGCGGAAATTGAGCATTTGCAGCAGATGAGATTGGACCACATGCCGATTATGCTTACTACAGATCGTGTGGAGCCTAGGAGAGGGAATCGTCCGTTCCGTTATGTGGCTGCTTGGAACGATCACGATGACTTTGATAGGTTAGTTCAAGAGAAGTGAAATAGCAATGTGCCAATTTTTTAGGGTCTTGATAACTTCCAAGTGGAGAGCCGACAGTGGAATAGAGAGGTGTTTGGACGTATTAGTCTTCGAAAAACTCGTTTGCTTGCTTGCATTCGGGGGTGTTGAGATGGCCTTGCTGCTCGGAGTAATCTTTTTTTGTATCAATTAGATGAGGCTCTTAAGAAAGAGCTCAATACTATTTCGGCGCAAGAAGAGAGTTTGTGGTTTCAAAATTCTAGGATTAAGTGGATTGTTCAGGGAGACAGAAATACAAAATTTTTTCATGCCTCGACCTTGCATCGCTGATAATAGGATTCGTATGCTTCGGGTGGACAATGGAGGTTGGTGTTCGGATGATGATAGGTTGTGGTAACATGCTGTTAGCTTCTTCACCAATTTGTTTACGGATGAACCATGTTAGGGGAATTTCTCAGAGTTCACAAGTGGTTTTGACATGATTTCTGAAGCGCAACAGCAGGTTTTGGTGAGAGCTGCTTCTTTTGAGGAGGTTAGAACTGTTGTGTTTAGTATAGAACCGTTAAAAGCCCCCGAAATTAATGAATTTCATGCCGATTTCTTTCAAAAGAACTAGGCTGTAGTGGGTGAGTCAGTGTATCATTTTGTGGTTAATTTCTTTGAGACTGGCCAACTTGTGTCTGCGGCTAATAGAACGCTCCTTATTTTGATCCCTAAAGTGCCTAATCCTGAGACCATCAGACAGTTTCGCCCTATCAGTCTATGCACTGTGCTGTACAAAGTCTTGACCAAGATCTTTGTTAATCGGCTGAAACCTTTGCTACCTGGATGGGTAGCGCAAACACAAACTAGTTTTGTCCCAAGCAGATACATAACGGATAACATTGTGCTTGCGCAGGAAATCATTCACACAATGAGTCATAAGCGTGATACGACACCTTGGATGATGATAAAAGTTGATCTCGAGAAGGCCTATATAGGCTTGAGCGGGGTTTTATACATAAGACGTTGATCGATGTGGGTTTGCCAGAATAGTTTGTCTACTGGATTATGCAATGTGTTACTACTGTGTCCACGCATATTATTTGGAATGGGGAGGTCACAGATAGTTTTCAACCTTCGTAGGGTATTAGACAAGGGGATCCTCTTTCCCCGTATCTATTTATGTTGTGCATGGAGAGGCTTTCTCATGCAATTAACAGTTGGGTGGAGGATGGGTCTTGGAAATAGATACAGCTTGCTTGTAATGGTACTAGGTTATCTCATCTATTTTTGTCGATGATCTGGTACTATTTACGAAAGTATCGCAAGGGCATGTTTCTACTATTCAGGATGTTCTTAGCAAGTCTTGTGCCTGTTCGGGCCATCATGTTAGTGGAGAAAAAACTCAAATTTATTTTTCGAGGAATTGTGAGTCTGTCAGAAGGATCTTTCTTGCTGACAACTTCGGATTCTTAAAGGTAGAAGACTTAGACACGTATCTCGATGTTCCTCTATTGCATAAAAGAGTGACCAAAGATACTTATCGTTTTCTGTTGGAGAAGATTGAGAGACGGCTATCTGGTTGGTCTGCTAATACTTTATCTTTGGCAGGACGGATTACTTTAGCCAGTGCTACAGGCCATTCCCACGTATGTCATGCAAGCCTCGTGGTTACCCAAATGGATCTGTGATAAAATGGAGAAAATGATACGCAGATTTGTTTGGGGGTCGAAGGCAATAGCGCTCGTCAAGTGAGAGTCGATTAAACAACCTTTTGATGTTGGGGGTCTTGGTTTTCGAGATTTACAGCGTCAGAATAATGCCCTTTTAATGAAGATTAGTTTTTAGTTGGTTAGGAATGAGGACAAACTTTGGGTTTGCGTTCTTCGTGAGAAGTATAAGTGGTATGAGAGGGTCTCTTTGAGTATTGTACGGCCTAATGCATCGCGTTTGTGGCAGGTTTAGCTAGTGTTTGGGAGGATATATGATATAGCGTCAGATGGCAAATCCGAGATGGGTGGCATATTGATTTTTGGTAAGATGTATGGCTTGATGGGTTTGGGTCTCTTGCAGAGCATTGCCTTCTTCCTGACTCCCCTGGTCGAGTCCCTGTAGCTGCGTTGGTCGCCCAATCCGATGATTGGAACTGGGAATGACTGGAAAATGTGCTACATCGCGACATGGTGTTGCGACTCGCGTGTGTTGTTCCACCACATGCGGCTCTTGGGTCGGGCGTACCTGTGTGAAGGTGGGATGATAAATGAGTTTTCACGACGACATCGGCTTATAATACCTTGTTTGAGCCTGGTCAAGCTTATCAGTCGAGTATCTGGGGTATTGTGTGGCAACTACCAGTTTAGCAGCGTGTGCGTACTTTTATGTTACTCGTGTTGCACAGTTGAGTGTTAACCAATGGTGAACGCAAGCGTCGACTTATCACGGTTGATGGTACTTGTCCAGTTTGCATGCAGGGAGAGGAAGATCTTAATCATGTTTTGTGTTATTGTGGCCGTGCGAGGGCTGTGTGGGAACAATTAATTCACCCAAGTCAAAGGCTTGACTTCTTTAGCCAACCGTTCGATCAATGGGTAGTGGATAACCTGCGTCAGGAGCGAGGGTTGGGAATTCAATATAGTATGATGTTTGCGGTTGGTTGCTGGACATTATGGAAGCACTGGTGCGCTTTTGTGTTCAACGATGAGAATGAGGGTACCTGGGCCGTCGTAGCCTACTGCCGAAGGATGTGCGATGTGTTAATGGAAGTTCAGTCTATGCATGTTGGTAGGGGAAGGGTGAGGCATCTGAGGGATACTTGGTCCAAGCCGAGTGAGGGATGGATGATGGTTAATGCTGATGGGGCTGTTCGGGGCAATGGTCATCGGGCTTCAATTGGAGGGGTACTTCGGGATGCCTCTAGAGAGTGGTTTTTTGGGTTCTCAAAGAACATTAGAGTGTGCTCGATGATCGTCGCTGAAATGTGGGCGGCTCACGATGTTTTTTTGCATGCTTAGAGGCTTGGTTTTCGTTGAGTGGAGTTGGAGCTAGATAACAAGATGGTGGTTCAAATCCTTTGTGGTGAGAGTGCAGCTTTGGCTGATAGTGCGCTTGTGTTGCGCGTTAAAGATCTTCTTGTTCGGGATTGGTTTGTTCGCGTTATGCATGTGGTTCGTGAAGGGAATAAAGTGGCGGATGGTTTGGCTCAGATGTCTCGTGAGAGTTCTCTTGGTGAGACTACTTTCGCTTACCCTCCGGCGGAAGTGGTTGAGTTATATAATCTTGATCGGAACTTGGTTTCGTTTTGATCTTTTGATCCTTTTACTTTTGTAATTATCCCAATGAGTACTCTTTTCCTCCATTTAGGTTAGGGAGTTTTTAGCGAGGCTTATTGGGTTAATCCCTTTCATATAAAAAAAAATCACGATACACAAGCTGTGTAAAGTTTATACAAGTTCGTTAGTTGATGGTTTAGGGTGTTAGTTTAAAGTTTAATGTGTTAGTTTAGGATTTAGGGTTTATATGTTTATGGTGTAGGGTTTAGAATTTAGGGTTCAATGTTAGAATTTAAGGTTTAGAGTTAGAGTTTATGGTTTAAGTTTTAGGTTCTGGAATTTAAATTTTTGGATTTTCAAAAAAGATTGTGTAATATTTTTACATAGCTTGTGCATCAAAATATAATCTATCATGAAAAATTGTTTGATACACAAGTTGTATAAATTTTAGATTATACAATCTTATATATTAGGGTTTATAGGTCTTAGGTAGGATTTAAGATTTATGGTTTAGAGTTTAAAATTTTAAAATTTAAAGTTTGTAATTCTAGATTTTAAATTTTGAGGTTCAAATAGGTAGAATTGTTTACGCAATGAATATTAAAAAATTACTCTTGTATTATTATTCAAACCAATAACAAGTTTTTTTATTAGACTTTAAATATGATTATGTATTTTTCCTTGCAATATAAATTATTATTAATAAAATATAGGGTAAACTACACCCAATAACACCAAACTTTTAGGTGTATATCAATTATATCATTTAACCAAAAATCGATACTATTTTAACACTGAACTTTAGTTTAGGCTTCAATTATACTACTGAACCATTAAATTCTTCCATGCCATTGCAAGCAGACTGTTAAGATCTGTCAACATCATCAATTTTAATAGCCTCGTGGTATAATTGAAGCTTAAACTAAAGTTCAGTGCTAAAATAATATCGATTACTAAAGTTCAATGCTAAAATAATATCAATTTTTAATTCAGTAGTAAAACAATTACTAAACTTAAAATTTAGTGGTGTCTGATGTAGTTTACCTAAAATATAAAACAACTCTACAATGAATTACAAGGACGCTAAACACAGAAACCACGAAACAAAAACATCTTAGATAATATTTTTAGTACAATGTTTAAATCATCCACCATTATATAGTTTAAAATTGAAGTATTTTTAAGTTAAATACGCCGAAACTTATGTGTGGTCACTTGCAGGCACAATTCGTTCTTAGGAGAGGCCTGAGTTATAAAGGCGAGTCTAACGTAAGGTATGATACGGTACGGTACTAACCGAAAATATTATAAGACACGAAATTTGGCAGAATTCGTTCTTAGGAGAGGTCTAAGTTCGAAAGGCGAGTCTAACGTAAGGTATGATATGGTGTGGCACCAACCAAAAATATTATAAGACACAAAACTTAAAACTTAAAATGTTACACTTTCTGATAGCATTTTCAGTTGGTGGTTAAGTATCAAAACTTAGCTTTGAGTATCAATACTTATCGTTTTTGATAATATTTTAGGTTTTTGTAAGTATTAAAACTTGTCTCTAAGTATCGATACTGTCACAAGATACCAACTTAAAATGTTATAAAAAACTAGAGAAATTATTACATGGTCCCGGCTCACCACATTATCCATGGTCCCATCCAATGAGATTCATTCATTTAATGACATGTAGGAAGGAGGTGAAGATTCACATTGGAAAAAAAAGATGAAAAATTATTATTGGATGAGACTATAAATGACGTGGTGAGCCATACCCATCTAATAATTTTTTCAAAAACTATGACATTTTTAATTCTAAATTTCTTATTTTTTTGTAACATTTTCAGTTATTACAGCATCGTAGTCGCACCATAAACCTACCCGAGTTCAAATAGCAAACCTTGGCTGCATGGGTACATGATGGACAGTGACGTGCTCTTGTTTCTTTTTAAACTGCAATGTATAATGGTTGTACTATCCAGATTGTACACCTTCCTTATAAATAAAAGAATTTTGAACGTTTAAACATACTTGATTTTACGTTTTTTATGTATTGTATCAACGATAATATTAATCGAACTATATTCAATTGACTGATGTACTCTTATTTTGAGTGCGTGGCTTGTAAAAAAGTATTATATAACAATAACCATAGCAACTGAATATAATTTTATATACTCTAATTTAGGGTTTAGAGTTTAGTAAAATATGCAAATTGTGTAAAATAAATTGTACCTAAAAAATACCTATTTTATATCCTTTAATTATAACAAAATATTTTAATACACAAACTGCGAAAATTTTATTTTACACAAATCTGTCAATTTTAAGTTTACGTGTTTAATTTAGGTTTAGCATTTAGATTTTAAGTATATAATTTAGTATTTAGAGTTTTAGAGTTCATGATTATTAGACAGTTAGAATAAGAAAGTTGAGTAAAATAAGAAGGCTTAAATAAAAAATTATCCCTTAAACTATGTTTTTTGTTTTTTTAGCCCTTAAATTATATTTTGGTCAAAATAAGTCCTTAAACTATTATTTTTTATCATTTTAAGTCTCTAAACTATTTTTTAGTCAAAATAATTGCCTAAACTATGTTATTTTTTTCTTTTAGTCCCTTAACTATTAATTGGTCAATTTTTTTGAGGTGTCAATATCTTATTGGTCGAAATAATTTTTTTATTTAGATAACTACCAGACTTAAAGTGACCAAAAATATAATTTAAGGACTAATTTTGACTAAAAATAATTTAAAGGCTAAAAGCAAACATAATATATAGTTTAAGGGTTGATTTTTCATTTAAGCCAATAAAAAATAAGAGCACATTAAACATTTATAAAGTACAGATACACATTAAAAGGTTAGACAAAGTACAGGGGGCATTGATGTAATTATCCCAAAAATAAATGAAGAAACTTTTGAGAGGGGGAGCGCTGGAAACTTCACCCAGTTTTCTTACCGAATTTTCAGACATACAAAGTCGAAGAGCAACTCACTATACAGTGAATTTTCCTTTTCGTTTAGCTTTAGATCCGTTGATTCATCAGTGTCCATACGATGCCGTCTCGCTGTAGAACCCTCTTGAAGGTCATCATCCTCGGCGATAGCGGGTTAGTTAAACTCCTTTTTCTTAACCTGTATTACTTTCGGATCTTTCGATAGGAATTACTGGTTGCGTTTAGGGGTGAGCAAAACTCGACTAGATTTGAAAAAATCGAATAACTCGACTCGAGGTAAAAATACTTGACTCATTTTGACTCAGACTCTAAATTTTATAAACTGGACTCGAAAAAATTTCAAATAAAGTTTGAGTTGTAAAATAGAAACTCGAATAACTCAAAATTTTTAGTAATTAATGTATTTATTTTTAAGTTCGAGACGAGTCTCTCAATTTTTTATTATATATATACCGATATATAAAAATATGAAGAAATGTTGAAACATATAAAAAAATATGAAGAAATATATATGTGCATATCTTATATGATTAGAGAAAGTGATTTAAATTGGAATCAAATTGCACTATAACATGATAAATAATTACAATTAATTTTTATAAAAACTCGAGAACTCGACTCGAATCGAAAAAATTTCAAATAAAGTTTGAGTTGTAAGATATGACGCGCCAACTCGAATAATTCGAAATTTTTTTACTCGACTCGATCGAACGCTCACCCTAGTTGCGTTTGTCGTTAAGCCCTAGTCAATTTCTCCTGTAATTTTTTTTATAGATTTTTTTATGTTTTTTTATGCAATTCAACGTTTATGATTGTGATTTGCAGGGTAGGGAAAACGTCTTTGAAGAATCAGTATCCTGTAGTTGTCATTTTTGTAGTTACTGAGAAAATGAAGCCATATACTCGTATTTTGTTATTAATTAATTGCAATTGTTAACGGTATGAACTATTTTTTTGCTTGCCTTTACAAAATTGCTTTTAGATACGTGAACAAGAAGTTTAGCAATCAGTATAAGGCAACAATCGGAGCTGATTTCTTGACAGTGGAAGTGCATTTTGAGGATAGGCTATTCACTTTACAGGTTAGATTTCAATATTTCATACTGAGAACAGACATGTTTGATTTAGTATAAAGTCAGTATCCTTTTTTTTTCTTGAGCTTAGTACAAGCATTTTTTTTACAATTTTCATGAGCTTGCTTAAGCTGTTGCTTTTTTATTTGGGGATCTTAATTTCTCGTGCTGGTTAGTATTATGACGAAGAAGTCGCTTGATTTTTATCTGTAGCTCTTGTGATCAGCTTAGCTCTGATGGAATATAGCTTAACCAGGCTTTCCTAATTACATCTATGATATGTAGCAAATGCATCTTACTTTGCTATGTGATTCTTGGACATTTCAAAGATTTAAGAGGTTATGTGCAATTTATTAAAACGAGGCTCTTAATTTATAATCCGAAAAAGATTTAAGGGCCCTTAATTTGGGAGTAAAAGAAGTGAAAAATTTAGGTACCGCAACATTATGATTTCCTTATGAATAAAAAATGAGTCTATCCTGAACATGTTTTGGGGCCATCTGCAATTTTGCTTTCCCCGTTTTGTGACCTACTTTTTTTGGAAGCCTGTGTGGTCGCTTTTATTGTGCTTGTCTAGAACCCACACGGTTGTGATCTCACTAATTTGGAGGTGCCACTTTTTTTATTCATGGAAAAAGCTTGGAGATGGTTTATTTTTCTCTAGTTACAGCGTTGACTAGAAGCGAACTTGTGATGATTGACTTGGGAATTTTGTTTTTTTTTTTGTTTCGCGCATTGGTTGGACTTTGGTTGATCTTGATTACTGCACAAATTTTGTCTTCATCAAGCAGGGTTCTGTGAATTGCACATTAGTGTATCAATCTAGCAAATTGTAGAATTGATTCTAAATGGATTGATATTTGGTTTTAGTTTTTCTTGAGTTTTATGGGTAGCCACGTAGCTCAATATTCTTCAACATTATTTTGTTTCCCAGATATGGGATACTGCTGGCCAGGAAAGATTCCAGAGCCTAGGTGTTGCTTTCTACCGTGGTGCTGACTGTTGTGTTCTTGTCTACGATGTCAACTCAATGAAATCATTTGACAACCTTAACAATTGGAGAGAAGAGTTTCTTACAGGTACATGTATTCTGAATTTCTGAATTCTTTTTAAAACCACCAAATCAACTCTACAGGATTTATTAAGTAAAGAAATGATGATTTGAGAAACCTCTTGCAGGCTAGCCCTTCGGATCCAGAGAATTTCCCATTTGTTGTTTTGGGAAACAAAACCGACGTGGATGGTGGAAACAGTAGAGTAATATGTATATTTATTTATTTATTTATTTTATTTTATTTCTTCCTTGTAGCGGTATTACATGCCATCTCTCGTTTCCTCTCTACAAAGATACAATTATCCGCTTCTTGTCGATTCTTTAGGTGTCTGAGAAAAAGGCTCGAGCATGGTGTGCCTCAAAAGGAAATATCCCATATTTTGAGACATCCGCGAAGGAGGGAGTTAATGTTTAAGAAGCTTTCCAATGCACAGCAAAGAACGCCTTAAAGAGTGGGGAGGAGGAAGAAATGTAAGTTAACAAATAATTCTTAATTTTGAATCATGTGAAAAACCTTTAGCTGTACTTGACACTAAGGCCATGTTCTTGGTTGCGTTTGGTTTCTCAAACTAGCTTTTCCACAAAATTTTTTTTAAAAGCAACCAAGAACACTCAGCTTTTGAGTGTCAAAACTTTGTTTTGCCCTTCAAACTAGCTTCTCATACCTTAGTTTGTCAAAAGCTAGAAAAAGTAGCTTTTGCAAAACCTTAATTTCCCCAAACCTTTTTTTGCCACCGCAACCGCAAACAAAGCTAAGTAGTTGCTACATGTAGAAATGAAATATGATACTTGAATGAGCCCACTATCATCTCAAATGCATATGATTTTAGTTGATTTCATGCATTAGTCAATCATCTTTCTGTGTAGCATTTTATCATTTCAAATTACAAGTGAAATTTTGTTTTTGGCATCTAAGAATTAACAACATTTGCATGCAACAATGAATTTTGAGGTCCCATAGTTGCATAATAAAAGTTATTTGTTAACAGCCTAGGTTTTGAAATTATTATTCGCTTCTTTTGTCTGATTAATACTTTCCTTAATCTCTTGTTATCTTATGTTGTTGGGGTGGATATTTCGTTCCTGTAGATACTTGCCTGACACCATCGATGTCGTAAGCAGCAGCCAACCAAGGTCAACCGGATGTGAATGTTGCATGAAATACATTACGCTGTTTTTTTTTTCTTGTGGTTGGACAAGTTATCATTCAAGTTTCAGGGATGATTTCGCCTTGACAACCATTTTCATGGTTTCAAATTGGTCTATACACTGTATACTAGTTATTGTGTTAAACAAATGATGTCTGTTAATGCCGTGGTTGGGATTTAGTTGTCTGTTTGGTGGTGCCTTTGAATTAAGTTCATCATTTGTTTAAACATTCATAATTTTGCCAATGTTGAAATTTAAAATCATGCATTCCATTTTCTTGTATTATGATATATTTTTGCTGGTAAATCTCGATGATTCGAATTTGTAATTAATTACTATAGAATTATCTAAACATGAAATCTTAAAACTCGAATTGATGTCCGCTCCGGTAGGCAAGGAAGACGTACACGTGCTCAAATACAGATTTACATCAACATGTGCGATCCAGTATTCGACACTATTGGGGATAAGTATAATGAATCTTTAGAACGCCAAAATATCCCCTGCAGTTTGTTTAGGTGCTCCATCTCTTCCCGATCCGATCTCCATGGAAACTCCCTACCCAAAACCCATCTCCCCGACCCAAACCCGCATAGGCTGGATCGGGATAGGCGTAATGGGTGCAGCCATGGCTTCTCACCTCCTCTCAGCCGGCTATTCCCTCACCGTCTACGCTCGCACCCCATCAAAAGCCTCGTCTCTTCTATCCCAAGGAGCCCATCTCGCCGACTCCCCACAGCAACTCGCCCGTCAATCCGACGTAGTTTTCACCATGGTGGGCAACCCACAAGACGTCAAACAAATCGTCCTCGAAACCAACGGTGTTCTCTCAACCTTAAACCCGGGCGCCGTCATTGTAGACCACACCAGCAGCAGTCCATCCCTGGCACGCGAGATCTACACTTCAGCTCGCGAGAAGGGTTGTTGGTCGATTGATGCTCCGGTATCCGGCGGTGATATCGGAGCTAGAGAAGGAAAACTGGCTATCTTCGCAGGAGGGGAAAGATCCGTGGTGGAGTGGCTAAAACCCTTGTTTGATCTGATGGGAAGAGTGACTTACATGGGGGAAGCAGGGTGCGGGCAGAGTTGTAAGATTGGGAACCAGATAATGGTGGGGGCTAATCTGATGGGGCTAAGTGAAGGGCTGTTTTTTGCCGAGAAAGCAGGGCTGGATTTGAGGAAGTACATGGGGGCGATTAGGGGAGGAAGTGCTGGGTCAATGGCGATGGAGCTATTTGGGGGGAGAATGATCGAGAGGGATTTCAAGCCAGGCGGGTTTGTGGAGTACATGGTTAAGGATTTGGGGTTGGGGGTGGATGTCGTGAAGGAAGACGACGATGATAGAGTGGTGGTTTTGCCGGGGGCTGCTCTGTGTAAACATTTGTTTTCATCAATGGTGGCCAATGGTGATGGGAAGCTTGGTACTCAGGGGCTTATAACTGTTGTTGAGAGGATCAATGGCAAGTGACTTGGTGTTCAGATAGGAAGAATTTAACACTTCAGGGGTCTCTTGGGATTTTTAAATCGAATAGTTTTAGATTCAAGTTATTTCCGGGTTCGATTATTTCAATTTCTTTGAAGTTTGGGTTGGACAGTCTCAAATTGTTGAAATAACTTGAGAGTGGAATGTTTCTTTTATGGTAGATGTGTAGGGTTCAATGCTGGCTGCATTGCCCCTTGGGTTGGGTTACTTAGAATTATGAACTTTGATAAAAGGATGCCAGATTTGTTGATCTGATGTTATAGTGAGAAGTATTGTTTTGCATTTTTGGTTATAGACCAATTACATGAATGTGAGATATCTTTTGGAAAACTCTCTTACAGCCCATTTCAGATCAAAAGCCAATACACGATACCATTACAAATCTTATATCGGTACATGTTTTGTTAGAGATTGATCCAAATTCTAATCATGATATAGGCGAGAAGCAGGGACCGATCGAATATGGGTGACTAACGGGCAACTTTACTGCATTTCTTGTGCAGCTGTAAATGAATAGCTATGGTTGCTAATGAAAACTTTAATTTCCACACTTTCTGCAACACCATACTATGCTATCTATGCTGAAGAAACCTTTTCTGGTATGCTTCAAGTCTAAGCATTCACCGCGAATAAGCTGGTTATCAAGGAAGCAGCCGGAATGGATGCATATACGTTTTACTGGATGGATGAATGCATTAAGAAAGTAGAGTGCAATACAGAAAACAGAACACTAGAACAGCAAAGTCTAGGCTGCTCGAGTCGACTCGACTTCCTTCATCAACACACCAGCAATGTGTTGAAAGAAAATAGACATAAATGACGAGTATGGCTTGACAATGAATAAATTTGTCTCCAGTTAAAGACAATAAAATTTGGAGACAAAGTCCTGATAAATACTACTACATAGATCCACGGTGCAGGAAGCCAAACAGGACTGGAGATATTTGGGAAAATAAATACTATATTTATTTTAAATAATTAAATCTTAGTGAAAATATTTGGGAAAATACCAAAAAATTCCTGACTGGCCACGTGCTCAGTACATGACCCCTCATGGGTTCCAGATTTAATGCTGTCGTTGTTGTTTGTATCTTCGGTGGTGGGAGAGAGAAAAAAACGTTTGAGGCGAGAGAGGTGATAACTCTCGACCTCAGGATAACTCAAAAGCTATGAGATGTACCCTCTAGGCAACTGCGCCACCAGCACTTGATTGAGAGCTCTCTCTTTCTTAAACTAATTAACCATAACTTCTGTAAAAGTTACAACTGCAGACTAAAATCTCTAAAATGTAAGAGAAAAAAGGTTTGTGTAATTTTTTTTCTATACTTAACATATTACCCAAAACGTAAGAAAATACATAACAAACTAATAATCTGCTTTTCAAATTAAAATTGTGAACATTATTTAAATAATTTTTACTAAACTCAAATTTATTACATCAGTTTTTATACGATTAAAAGTATTTTTTTAATTTTAAAATATCATGTCAACAAATTTCATAACAATATTAACAAAGTTCAAATCTGAAAAGTAAAATGATAGAATTCCTAGCTATAAGTAGAAGGATTAAATTTCAAATGTATAAAGAGTACAAATACTTGAAGCATCTTGTAACCAAATAAAAACTTTTGCTATGGAAAGTATTTACAGACACGGCAGTTTTTGGAGTAACATATTGTTCAAGTTCCCAAACATATTTCTTCAACTTTCTGGTTACCTGAGAGTATGAATCTAGTTAGAAAGAAAATATAGTTGCAGGTCAATGTGAATGTGAATCCTCAGATTGAACAGTGGTGTACATACACTCGCGACTTTCCACACCACGGAACCATTTTCATTCTCCTTCGTTCATGAAACCTTCCATTTCTTCAGTAGGCTTATCCTGCACATGTAAGGATCCGCATCAATATACGCATTACGGAGTTCTAGCAACAGATTCTCAAAAACCTACATAAGGTTCGATCCAGCTGATCGGAGGAACTAAGAGAAGCTAATCACAGAAAGCATTACTGCTAAACACGATAAGTTGCTAGCACTGCTGCAACCAACATAACACTGTTGCTATTGCCTACTCGAATAATATTTAACAACAACGCAATGGTTTAGCGCACGACACATATAAGCATACACAACCACAACTTATTTAACATCATCTTTGCCTTTGCTACCAGATTACAAGCATTTGGTCATCTACTCTCAATGATTCATTAAATTCCAGAACCAAATGTAAGTGTCATATAATGGAAAGATATAAAATGCAACCAGCAGGGGAGAATTACTTAACAATCCGTTTCATTGTCGGTATTTACACAATAAAATATTAAAATGGATGTGAAACATTACATATGGTGGCAAGCACTGAAATACACATCCCAGATTTGAAAATGAATATGGAATTGGAATTTGGTCAAAGAGACACTTACAGTGAAGGTCTTAATTGCAATGATTAAACATCAGAAGTTTACAATCTTTGACACCATAAGATGGTCCAAACAAGAAGAATACCTGTTTGTTTCAACCGTCCTCTTCGCCAGCATAAGTGTCAAAAACACAGGAACCATGGCAGCACACAAGTGCTTAAGGGTGTGCCCACTTACAATATGATGGGTCCATTTGTATATTACTTTATCCGTTGCTTCTCCTATAATAGCTAAAAGATAGAATCCTGCGATTGTAGATTTATGTTAGAGATGCATATGCATATCATATATTTGGAATCCCAATTCCCAAAGGCCATAGCCCATAGAAGAAAAGAAAAAACCTGCTGCCCAAAGCCAATATGTAGAATGTGTGTACATTGGTGGCAACAAGATAGCCATGAGGAAGACGACAATGCACGGAACAAAGTGGATGACACCATAAGGTCGGAGATCATCGAAAAGCCTGCAGCAGAAAATCTGTAGTAAGACATGTCGAAAGAGCCAGCATAAGGAAATACGAAGTAAAATCTTAGACATCCCAGCTTAAATGGACCGGTAACCAAAAATATCAAAATCCAATTCACATTTTAACCCCAAAAGCACATTTTCCTAAGATATCATCAATTCCAACTTCAACCTGTCATCACCCCTGCATAAACATTTGACATCCCCCACCCTAGTCTCTATTTAAACTAGTTAACAGGAAAAAGGAAGGGCGGATTCATTTTCAGATTGGAAACCAAATCAGGCAAGAAGCTCATCTACAAAACAGAGAATCGAGACTTCAACTAATAAATCAATTTCCATAACAAAGACTTACAATAAATGGACTGTGAAAAAAAGATTTTTTTTTAAAAGAAAGGACAATTAAGCAGCATGCTTGCCTCCAGTACAAGACACTGATTACACCTGCCAGCAGCAGTGGTATGATGGAAACTGTTCCCTTCTGCTCATCAATTCTTTCAATGATAAGTATTGCCATGAGTGATGTGAATGCAATTGTCATCTATACACAACACAATTAAAGAATTTGTCAAAACAAGAACATTCCAAAGACTACTATGCATCAAGGGCAAGCAAACTAACCGGCAATCTATCCCACACAAGCCGAGCATCATTTGGGTCGAGATGATAGTAGGAGGAACCAACCCAAACCGCAGCCACACCAATGAAAAAACAAGTCCAACCCCATAGTTCACCTTGCAAACTTTATTACAGGTGTACAACTCAATAAACAACGACGGACCACATAACTTCTCCAGCTACAGAACAGTTATAATTTGATATAAACACAAGAACCCAACTTACCTGAGCTTGAAATAATTCTTATGATAACACAATAAGAGACCTATAACACCAATAACTAGGAAGGGAAAATTCGAAACAACGTTTAATGTATTCGGTATACCTGCAAAAGCAACAACAATAACACCCATTAGAGTAGTAATTATAAGCTTGTAACTATCTGAATAGCTAAGGTGATTTAAACTATGGGATTTAAACCAATTGCTAAAAAGAAGAAAAAATATACTTAATTACTGATTCCGTTTCTCATTAAGTTTTCACTTATCTAATAACCAGTTAAAAAAACTTGACCATAGTTATTCAATCACCGCATCTATGAGCCTAATAGCAAGGTATTGGACTTGAATCACATCGGAAAAACTGGGATTTTTTCTCGGTTTAAAGGGACCTAGGCTGTTCTACTCTAATAGCTAGCTTTTGGGTGTTGTTCTTCTGAGATTCATATCATTTCAACGTAGGGGGGAAGCATTCATATATGAAAACAAAAACAAAGCAAAGATTAATGAGAGGTGAAGTGAAATTAACCGAAGAATTGGCGTTGATCGGCGAAATCGTGGTACTCTTGAGGCTGGGGGATGGCTGGAGTGACGATCATTAACACCAGGAAACAGAGAATAGCGACTCCCCATGTCCAAAGGGTGCGTTTCCCCATGGTCTCTTGTTTTGGCGATGGAGTGGACACAAAGGAAGGGGATTTAGATTTATACTTTGGGAGTTCGGTGACGGTTCTAATTGTTTGGTATTGAAAAATATGTATCGGTGACGGTTCTAATTGTTTGGTTGTGAAAAATATGTATCGGTGACGGTTCTAATTGTTTGGTTGTGAAAAATATGTATCGGTGACGGTTCTAATTGTTTGCTGGTGACGGTTCTAATTGTTTGGTAGTGAAAAATATGTATCGGTGACGGTTCTAATTGTTTGCTGGTGAAAAATATGTATCCTTTGGAATAACGTGGAATTGTATTTTGCAGAGTCAATCCTCTTTTTGTTTCTTATGGATTATGTCTTAAATGTCATTTTTAACATGAATGGTTAAATTATGTAAATTTGTATAATTAAAAATTAAATTACTTTCATATTTAATGTTTAGATTCCAATTTTAATATAATGAATGAAGAAGTTAGAATAAAATTATTTTTATAATAATTTTTTGTAATTTTTAATTTAAAATAATTAATCAATAAATCAGATATACTAATTTAAAAAGGGTAATTATTCCGTACAGAATACGTGGAAATAAAAAGTTTTCACAAAAGTTTAGTTTTAATGTTTATGGTTAGGTTTATGTTAGGGATTTAAGTTTAGTGGTTTAGAATTGATGAGTTGTGGTTAGAATTTAGGGTTTGGGGTTAGAATTTAAGGTTTATAAGTTAAAACCTAGATCCCTAATCATATTACCTTAAACTCTAAGCTCTAAATCATAACCTTTAAACTGTAAATTCTAACCACAACCCATCAATTTTAAACCATAAACCTAAACATATAAACTCTAAATTCTAATATTAAACCTAAAACTAAAAAATTTGACAAAACTTTTTATTTTCACTGTTGTGTATTGAATATAAATCCATTTAAAAATATGAATTAAGTAAAAAATCACTACATATCATCAAAAAAAATCACTCCATAAAAATATTTATTTTTGAGAAAAAATAATTTTAAAATTCTTTTAATTTTAGTTTGTTATTGTACAACTAATCGGTATGTCCACTATTGCCTACCCATTAGCTGTCTTTTCTTCTCTCTTTCATTTAGGTTCTGTTTTACAATATTTTCTGGGGTTAACCCGATTTATTTTTGTGAACATTTGTGTTTTGGTTATCAGTATTACATTTTTTTAGTATATAAAACATAAAAATATTATTATTTTTAATTAATATTATGTATTATTATTATTATTATATATTATCGTTTGATTTATATTATTATTATTATTATTATATTACATTACTATATTATATTCAACAGAAACTGAAAAATATTAAATTAATTAATTAAATTAATAATAAAGCCCAAGTGTTCATTGACAGTCCATGTACAATAATGAGCCCAAAAAATAAATTAATTAATTACATACAAGGCCCGTTTTGGAGCCCAAATGCCTAAAAAAACCCTAATATGCCCTAATATCCAAAACCCTAATATGTCTATCTCCTTTGTATTATGCGCAACTTATCCACAGTCGTCAGATCTAGATTTAGATCTGACGGTCCAGATCACATCATGGGAGGAAACAATCTAGATTTGATGGTCCAAATCACATCATGGGAAGAAACCCTAATTAGGGATGTCATCAGCCTAGCGCCGCATCAACCATGATCGTCGGATCGAAGGGGACATCAACGGTTTGGATCTAAAGGAGGAAGCTTCCAGATCCCATATGCGCCCACGCACGGCTCTTCGGCTCGCTCCATGCGCGACCCCTTGGCTCCTCACGCGCGAGTATATCGCACCGCCTGACCTTCTACCTCCTTCACGCGCGCCTTCTAACGCCTCATCTGCCTCGCCAGAGTCACGCCCTGGTCCTTTCCTTCTCACCGAATGACCACGACATGCATGCAACAAAAATAAACTAACATCAGTAAAAGAAAGACTAAAAGTAGGAGCAACAAAAATAACAAATATCACAGAGGATTTCGGCAGATTTTAGAGAAGAACTATAACAATTTAAATTTGTTTTTATTCGTATGTAACCCCTTCGATTATATAAACCGAACAAGAAATATTGTAAAATAGTTCAAAAGTAATACAAAAAAGCAGAGCCTTTTGAAGGCATCCCTTTTCCTTTCAGTATTTTCATAAAAAAACAATAGATTTAGGTTTTTAAGATTTTTGTTTCTTGTGGCCACATCGTCCTTTGGTAACAAGCCCATGGCCTTCGCGCCTTTAGGGGTGAACCGAGATGCTGTGGAGTCACTCTGCCGGTCGTCGATGAGGGTTTCTTTTGAGTAACCTATTTCTTGTGAAAAGTAAAAAACACCAAAATGAGGTTTTTTTTTGTTCGACTTTCTCAGATCTAAGCCAGGGAAGGTTTTTTGGTAAAACTAAAATCATTTTGGGGTTTATGGTAGATGAAGGTTTTGGTGTATTTTGGAGGTTTGCCAGCGTCGGCAAACGGCGGTCGGTGGTGGTTTGCGACCATCGGTACGATAGGAGGCCGTCGGGATCTGGGATTAGGGGTGGTGTTTGTAATACCCCAATTTTTAGTTAGTGACTATTTTGTAGAGAATCAAAAGTTGGTGGTTTTAGTTTAGTGACTAAAATGTAAAATGTTAAAGTTTAGTGACCAAAGTGAAAAGTTGAGAAAAGTTCAGGGACCAACATGATGATTTTCCCAATAATTATTTTTATTTTATAGTTAAATAATTCACATAAGGGTGTGAATCGAATATAAAATTGTTGGTTCGATTCGATGTTTCTATTATTGAGAAATTATAGTTAAAGTTTAAATGTGATTCGGGTAATCGTATGAGCTCGGAATGTGATGAAATTTTGAAGGGAGTTGTAGGAAGACTTGAAGAGCATGACATTTTGTTTTGGAATCGTTTTTAATCGATTTAGATTCAATTGAAGACAGTATTTTGAAATAGTTCACAAATGGCATTTTGTGAATACTTGGATTCATTAATGGCATTTTAGTCATTTTGCCCCTACTTTTTAATTAAAGATGATTATGGAAAATTGATAAGGTTAGGTGTCAACACCTAATTGGTCATAATTGAGGGGTAAAATGGTAATTTTACTATTGATGGAGATTTTTATATTGGATTTAAAGAATTAAAATGCCATTTGTCATGTTAATTAATGATGGAAAAAGCTAGAAATTTTCTCCCATCTTCTTCCTCATTTTGAAAACATCCTATCCAAGGTAAGAAAGTTTTTTATTCAATTTTTGGCTTGATTCGATTGGTTTTTGGTTTAAGACATGAAATAGAGAATTAATCTCCATTGAATTCTCTTTCATTTGGTATAATTTTTGCATAGTTTCCATGCTTATATGTTGAGATTGGAGATTAGGGTTTATGAAGAACAAGTTGGATTTCCATGTTTTATGGATTCTTTTAATTAAATATGATGTTGTGATGTTGTTTCAAGCTTGCAAATAGTGAAAATTCCACGAATTATAATGTAGGTTGAATTTGGGAAAAATGGAAAAATTAGGGGAAACTCTTGCAAAATTTTTATTTGAAGTGAGAATGATGTTAGAAGCTTGAATATGTTGTTTTAAGGTTGAATTCATGCTTGAATCAAAATGTAAAGTTTGGTCAAAGTGACCTTTGGTATTCGGCTATGGTAGAAAATATTGGGAAAATTATGGAAAATTTTCCTAAGGTTATAAATAGTGTAAGTATGATTTTGTAAGCTTTAGAAAGTTATTTGGACTAATGTGGAAGTTTATAAAGTGTTGAGGATTAAGTTGTAAATTTGGGAAGTTTAGGGGTTTGGTTGTTAAGCTTGTTTTTGAAATGTATTTTGTTGGAAAATTAAGTTAAAATGACTAGAAGGTTGATTTTGAAGTTATGTTAACTTTGGGGACCAATTTGAAATTTTGGCAAATTCAAGGACTAGTGTGTAAATTTTTAAAGTTTGGGTCCTCAAGTGTAAAGAATAAGAAATGTAAGGTTTGGACTTGAAAATGTTGGTTAGAAGTTTAAAAATAGTCCTTAGGACTAAAATGAATATTTTGGAAAGTTAAAGAATTATTAGGAAATATTATTCCTAATATGTATCAATGTTAGTATGATACTAACATGTACTTTGAATGGTATGTATTGTTGAAATGTTGTGTAGATCGTAATTGGGATACAAGCAAGGCTGCTGATAAAGATAAAATTCAAGAGTAAGGTTGGAAGTAATAGTACAGCTTTTTAGTGAGGCAAAGGTGAGTGCAATCTTATTTATTTTAATTATGATACGAGGAAGACTTGTGATAAGTCAACCTCAAATGTTTAAAGAAAATGATTTGATTTATGTTAAATGGTTTTGTGAATGATTTTGGGTATGAACTGCCCTATGCATATTTTTATATGTTAAAATTATTGATTTTGATCTATTGATATTATCGAAATGAATGAAAGGTTCATATTAGTAAATTGTGCAAAAAACCCATTGTATGATTATTGAGAGTCTTGGTATATTGGCATGTCAAAGAGGTGGAGTATATCGATATAATATTACTGTCAAATTACATTAATGATACAGTAAGCTGTGTTTTACAGTTAAGACCTATCAGTTAATACTGCTGTTAAGTTACACGGTGATATAGTGAGTTGTGTTCTACATCTATGACCTATCGTTATTATTGATGCCGTTAAGTTACGGTAGTGTTTACATTGATACATTGACATTGATACATGGATATATTGTTTTATTATGGCACAACAAATTGGTTGATGTCAGCACATGTGCATACTCATCATTGATTCGCATACCATGCATTCTCATCCATAGTACATTGGGCTATATTGAAATTGAAAGTATAATGGATCGTATTGATATAACATGCATTGTACATATATATGAATATTGAGATTTTTATAGGTTACGAAAAAGGGGAATGGGTTTGATAAGTTAGTCTTTATAATTTTCAAATCCTTTTTGATAGTTATATTGCACTCTATTTATTTTCATTATTACTTTGCAAAGAAATGTTTTAATTATTTTACATTGCCTCACTAAGTATATACTTAGCGTGTGATTGTTTCACGCGTAGATATTAAGGAGTACAAGGAGTAAGGAGCAGCAAAGGACATCATCATATTTTGGAGAGCCAAAAATCAATATTAGTATGACATCTTTGATGTTATCTTTTGATATTACTAGTTGGCATGTATATTTATTAATGTTTTGGTTGCTCTGATATGTATGTGGTTAGAAAATAAATAGTTTAATCGTATTTTATTTACTATATAAATGATTTGTAAATTAGGCAGTTTTTAAGTAGTTTTATTAGTCATATGATTTAGAAATGAACTGCCTAGTTGCTTCTTAAATCTAGGTTCAAATTTAACTTAAAAATATTAGTTTTAAATTTTATGCTAATAAATATTCTTTTAGAAAATGGTAAATTATTTATATTTTAAAGAAACAAAATTTTATCGATTTTGAGATAAGAACAACTGTACAAGTGTCAAGTGACATCTCTAACTCGTATTCAGTGATGGATACGAGAAAGGGGTGTTACAGTATTCATCCCGGGTTTAGAGGGTTTTGGTTTTTCTGAAAATGGAAAATGTTTTAAAATGACTAAGGGTCATTTTTTGCCCGAAATGATCGTTTTATACCCCTCCCCATAATTTAAAATGGTTTTTTAACAACATAAACCCTTCCGTACAGAGGTAATTACACGCGGAAGGGTTTATGCCTTTTTGAATTGCACTATAGGTCCCCCAAACTTTCTTTAAAATTGTAATTTCACCCCCAAATTGAAATCGGTTTGATTTTAAAAAACGGATTTAACCCCGTTTAGTCCCTCCATGTTTTTAATATTTCTTTTAAAACCTTCTATCTTTTTAAATTTCTCCTAGGGTCCCTATAGCTTTCACATGCTTTGCAATTTAGTCATGGTTTCTATCTAATCTTTTTTTAAGAGGGTTAATAACCCATTAGGTCCCTGTTTTTTTAATCTCCCAAAATTTATCTTTCCCAGTATTTTAAATCACCCTTTGGTCCATCTTTTTTTATTTTCCCCTAATTTAAGCCATGCATTGCATTTTTTGTTTAGTACCTTTTTATTTTATGTTATTCATTTATTTTACTCACGTGCCTTAGTTGTAGCTTTTGTTTTTAAATTGTTGTTTTTGTTTTTTTAGGGATAGACCTTTTAGGTAAGTTAGGGTTTAAGATTTAATTTAATTAATTGAAATTATATGCTCGGCTTATTGGGGAATAATTTAAATTAATTAAATTAAATTAAATTTAGGTTTAGGGTTTTTAGAGCCATAGTTAGATTTAAGGTTCAAATTAATTTAATTAATTTAAATTTATCCTTGACTCGTTGGGATAAATGTTAAATTCATTAAATTAATCGAACATCTATTAATTATTTTTAGGGATAAAATCAATTTTTGAGTTAGATCACCTAATTTAAATCATGATCAATTAATTCGATTCATTTTAGATAGTTTCCTTGGCTTATTGGGATACTAGTTTAAAATTAATTGAATTAATTATTATGGTTCAAGATAATCCATAAGTTATTAGATATTTTCTAGTTTTTTAGGATTTAATTAATTTAGGAATAATATTAGACTAACCTAGTTAATAATTAGATCACTAATTGAATTTTAATAATTTGGGCCTTTTTAGGTTAGGACTTTAGTGGGCCTAGGTTTTATTTTATGTCTTTCTATGTCATGCATTTTAATTGTCATTCATATGACTTTAATGTTTTAATGGACATGCACATGGTTAATTAACTTAACTTATAAAAAGGAAGATTTTATTAATTCTGATATTTGTGTAGTAACAGTCTTGGCTCATTGGATGTTGACCAAATATTCGAATTAATTCTTACCGTCTAAAGGTAAATGTAATTTGAGATAAAATTTTGACAAGTTATAACATCATTCATAATTGCTTGCATCATGCATAAAGGTGATGAACGAAGTTCGAACTATAAATTAACACAACGGTCAGGCTTATTCGATGTCGGTTTAATCCATGGTTCGAGGTATCGTCATCCTTATTAATTAACTGTTTAATTAATTTGAATTCACCAATTTGACCAAGCCTCTCTAACTAAAGTCAATTTAAATCTCGATACTTTCCATCAATTAAAAGCAACATATATTTTGGTACTGATTTTCGGGCGTGAAGGGGTGCTAATCCTTCCCCACACGTATACAACTCCCGAAACCATTTTCGAGTGAATCTCTGGTTTTATGGTGTCCGGCCTACCTTAGTGGCTGGTGGCGACTTCAAGTTTTACTGTTTTCAAAAATATGAATTTTAAAGAACTCCATATTTTCTAAATATTTTCAAAATAAAGGAACCCGATTACTCCTTTTTAGCGATCCCATTCGACTTTTAAAAATTAAAATTTTTGAATTCTAAAAGGTCGCTACAGCTATCGACTCCACTGGGTATCGATTTTTGTTTTTTACAAAACAAAAAAAGAGAGTTAAGCCAAAAAAACGTATGTTGCTTTTAATGATGGAAGTTTTGAGATATAAATTGACTTTAATAAAGTTGTTCTTTCTTGAAAACGTGACTTTAATTACACGGGCTTTGATAATTGGTGGTCTCGAATTAATTGCTCATTTAATTTCTAAGGAATCACCGACATGTGTTGCATCATGATCATCAAGCTCTATACCCGAGCTTTGTCCCTTGAGTGGGAGTGAAATGCCACATACCCACGTGAGTAGCCCTCCACGGGTCGGTAATTCACTTCCGCGATCCACACCTTTTGACACGTGAGCAGCCCTCTATGTCACTAGGTCATGCTTCCCCTCGAACCGAATCCAATTTGCAAGCCGATAATGGGCCAGAATTGGGGTTCTTGTTATCTTAGTATGCGACAAGATAGGTTCGATTACCCTTTTAGAACCAAACCCATGTGTGAGAATCTAAGAAGCCCACCCCGATTAGAGCTATGCGGATAGCTATAGTAAACTAGAATTCATGTGGTTAAGGTTTTCTTTTTTGTGTCTTTTTGCCCATGGCTCCCTAATTTATATTTTTTATTTTGCAATTTCAAATTTGTTATTTATTTATTTCGTTACTAACATGTTTCTTTTTTGTATCTATTCTTTTCCCCTTTATATTTTGTTTTGCATATTTTATCATATCATGAAGAAAATACTGATTCGAAAATAGTCTGACGTTAAAGACTCGATCAATGGGAGACTTGGTCCGTAGCAATGATGAAAAGAACTCTGAGGTACAAACATGGTCAGAAGGTGAACAACTTCATGATGGAGACATTATTTTTGCCGGGTATAGGTCAGCGATGTCTGCCGAAACCTTCATGAACACAAAATACAATTATGTGTCAGGATTGAGATTAGTATGGTACAGTTGGGATTATGAAGTGAAAAATGTTTTCAAAAGCAAATACAGAGACATAGCATACTTGTTGGATGTCACAGTCGATCAATCATTACTCCAAGCCTTGGTAAGATTTTGGAATTCAACATACAATTGCTTCACTATTGGCAACATTGATTTAACCCCAACAATCGAGGAGTATCTAGCCCTCGTAAATTGCAAGAAGATTGATGAGGATCAAGTCTTCTCCAAACCAACCAAGAACAAGTCCTTCTGGGCCAAGCTAACTAGGTTCTCCGACGTTTTGTCGTCTTGGGTAAAAAATCAAGTGACCACTTGGAACAAGAAGGAGACCTCAAGTGGGAGAGAATCTTACTATTAGCTTCAGTACATCCAGTGGGCTTAGTTCAACAAGACCTTCTTGCATTATTAATCTATGGATTGGTTTTGTTTCCCAAAGCATTAGGACTCATCGATCCATCAGTATTAGATTTGTTCGATTGTTTGGGAGGAAAGACCAACCCGGTACCTGTCATCTTATCCGAAACTTCTAGTCTCTAAGGTTTTGTAGACGACATGGTGGGGGTCATTTCTTGGGATTCCCTCAGCTTCTAACAGTCTGTTTCTACAGTCATCTTTAGTCTGACGTTCACTTCTCGAGGCCTCTCTTTGATGGTAGATTCTCACCGCTAGAAGAGTTCCTACAAAAGGGAGATTGGCCAACGGGGAGATTCGAAGAGGTATGGTTAGACATCTTACAAAACCTAATGAATGAGGATATAGTTTGGAAAGCTCCGTGGCTACAAACAAGGAATATCTTTTATAGATATAGAGAGCATTTGTGGGTGCCGCTACTTGGTCTTTGGGGGCATACAACTTACGTACCCCTTTTGGTTTTGAGATAGTATGGTTCCAAACAGTTTTTGCCGGCCACAAGAGGACTAAATGAGTTCAACATAGATTATGAGACCGAAAAAGGCTACAAAGGGAAGGTGTACATCGCTTCTTCTACATAGAATAATACAAGATGAGTCAGGGTTTTGAGTGCTCCGTACATGATGACTCCCGAATATAAAGTGTGGCGGTTCAATCGCGTCAATGACAATATTCTCAAGTTGAATCCTGATGGTATGAAGTCTGTTCGAGAAAGGTTGGCTATGCTTTCCACTAAAATTGATTTGATGAGAAAGCAACTTGAAGAGGAGCAAAAAAAGTTTATTCAGCTAGAAGCAAAAGCCGACCAAGATAGGTTCAACTTCGATTTAGACAAGACAAAACTCGATGGAGAAATCAAGAGTTTATGAAAGAGAAATGATACGTTGGAGCTCGAGCTTAAGTCAGAAAAGGAAGTGATTCTAAAGTTACAAAGGCTAAACAAGAATAAGAGGATCGCAAATGACAGGTTAAGCGAAAGATTAGAGCTCTGACTTAAGTAGAAGAAGGTCAGAGCCGAAACTTATATGAGGAAGTACTACGAGCATGAGGACCGAATGCTTGCTATGACACAAGAGATGAAGAATCTATGGACTACTTACTCGGAGCAACTCGAAAATAAAAGACGCCAAAATAGGGCACGCTCAAGTAAAGTGGCTAGAAAAGTCTCTCCTTAGGCATAAGAGTTCTACCAAAAATCTAGAAGCCAGCAGTTCAAAAAACTGAGCTTTGAAGGGTCAGATCAAGGATTTAGATACCGAGGTCTAACAACTCAAAGATCAAGTGGCGAGCTTTAGGGGAGCGATTCAAGTGCATCGGATGCCTACAATGGAACAACTTTAGTTTGTCGCCTATACCATTTGGATGCAAGAGAAAGAATTGGCACAATTGATGACTCAAATGCGAGGGGTCGCCCAAAAGTTGCAGTTCCTAGCGGAAGATGCTACCGAGCTCCAAGAATGCATAAACGATGAATGCGAGGAAGGAGAAAGGATTGTTTGGATCTTGAGGGAGATTGTTGATTTAGGCGCTAGCTTAGAACCATATGTGTAGTGGATTTTCTTTGAATTGTTGTAATGAAACAATGTTTCCATTGGTACTAGTCATTTAATAATGATATTTGTCGAAATAAGTGTTATTCTTTGCATTCATGCATGACATATTTATTTGCATATTTTATTAAATTATGAAAATTAATTAAAAGACTTTTTATTTCAGAGTAGTTTGATACTTTTAATTGCAAACATTCTACATCCATGCCACACACGTTTACAAACAAGGATCATGGAGGAAAGCTTCACAACAAGAACTAAGAGAAACCATCATCAAATCTCAGCAAGATATGAAGAGGGAAATATCTTAAATGTTGTAAATCAATCGCGGGGAAGATGTAAAGGGGAAGAGTATCATTATGAACCCTACTCAGAACTCGGGGGACCCCTCACATTCTTCATCTTTAAAAACCCTCTATTTATTAATCCTACACCAAATCCCCCACAAGGGGTATCCTCGTCTCATTAAGCGGGCGCCTCTGCTCTACCTCAGCCGGCTATGACATTTAAAAACGTTGAACACATCAGAGATAGCATCTCGAACTTCGACAAATTAAAAAAATTGAATCAAGTGAAGGTGAAGTTCTCGAAGCAGTTGGAAGAGACCAGAAATGATCTTGAAGAAAAATTTTGGGTAAAAGAGGATGAGGATGGTTCTTATGGCTAGAGATCTCAGTTTAGTCTCCGATGTGGAAATCCCATACAAGTTCAAGCCCCTAGAATTTGAAAAGTTTGATGGGATAACTTTCCCTACCGCGCATATAACCATGTTATGCCGTAAAATGGCCGGGTTTAATGATAATGAAAAGCTGTTAATACACTGTTTCTAAGACAGTTTTGTGAGACCCACCACGAGATGGTATAACCAGTTGACATGAGCTCAGATAAAGTTGTGGAAAGATTTAGCCAAGGCTTTTACCGACCAATATAAGCACATCACTAATATGGTTCCCAATCGGCTCCTATTACAAGGGATGGAACAAAGCTGTAACGAGAGCCTGCGGCAATATGCTCAGAGGTGGCGTGACATTGCAACGCAAGTTCAACCTCCTTTTTGGGAGAATGAGATTTCTCCTATGTTCGTCGACACGCTAAAAGAGACACTCTATGATCGTCTGATTAGTAGCCCTATTAGCATTTTTGTCGACATGGTGATAACTGACGAACGTATTGAAGCGGCCATCAAAAGTGGGATAATCAACAGAGGGGAACCGTCAAGCAAACAGTTCAAGAAGAAGGACCATGAAGTTAACAACACAAACACCTATGAGGCTGTCAAGAACCTCGCCATATCTCAGCCCCAAACTTCTATCAGGAACCCCCGAAACTTCAATAGAAGGGAAGATCGGGGGCCTAAGAAAGAAAACGAGGGCAAGTCTTTCACTCTGCTACTAATTTTCTGCAAGAAACTCTACTCGCAGTTGTACAAGGCAGATCTAGTTCGACCTTATCATGTGACCCCTTTAACCTACCTTATCCATCATGGTATGACCCCAAGACACATTGTGAGTACTATACTAATGTTTCGGGGCATTCGATTAAGAATTGTATGGCGTTAAAGAAGTTCGTCTAGAATTTGATCAAGATCAGAGTATTACAATTAGGGGAACCCAGCACTGCCAATAACCCCTTACCAAATCATGGAGGTCAGGGTGTAAACGCTCTTGAGGAAGGGAATGTTAGAAGAGCAAAGAAGAGCGTGTCAGAAGTAAAGTTACCATTGAGATGGGTTTTTCAATAATTGTGCATGGCTCGTCTTATTGATCGAGGAATGGTGATTGTAAAAAAGGGTTGTGGCCCCTATTGTAAGTACCATCTATCAAGGGATCATCAGATACAATACTGCGAGGAGTTTCGTTAGGTGGTTCAGCAATTGATAGACAGTAAAGAGATTGAATTCTTTAAGGAAGAAGAAAGAAGTAGCGAATTAGAAGTTTGTACGCTGGATGCTTCAGATGCCAAATACAGTGCAAAAAGGTCATTTGTCCTCGACCTCAAACCAAGTCAAGAAAACACACCACATGAAGAGGGTCTTATGGTGGCCCCTAAGATTATAACCTCTGCCCCGGTATCTTTCCCCTTCAAGAATACCAGGATGGTTTTGTAGAACTACACCGCCAATGTCTCAATGCTAGAAAGTTCAAGTTCTCAAGAATGAGAGAAGCCAATTACGAAGGTAAAGCCCGCCGAAGGAGAGCCTGCGAGACCAAACCCTGAAGGGATAAACGATGTAGGGTATTTTACAAGGAGCGATTGGTGTTATGCTCCAGAAACTTCAAAGGCAATAGAGGAGCCGAAGGGTAAAGGCAAGGCAACCGAGTTCGAACCCGCGAAGATATTTAGAGTAGAGCCTCGTCAAAAATTAATGAGCCTATAACTGAGGTTCAAGCCCAAGAATTTTTGAGATTTTTAAATGACATTGAATATAGTGTGGTGGATCAACTCAAAAAGTAACCAACCCGGATTTCGGTGCTCGACCTCTTATTGAACTCAAAAAAATATCGCGAGATACTGTTGAAGGTGTTAAATCAAACTTTTTTTGAAAGTAATATTTCGATTAGTAAGCTAGACCAGATCATCGGCTATATTACCGACTGTAATCATATCACCTTCAGTGACGATGAGATTCCGGAGGAAGGTAGGGGGTATAACAAGGCCCTAAACATTACCACTCACTGTAAAGGTCATATATTACCGAAAGTGCTCATTGACAACGGCTCTGCCTTGAATGTTATGTTTGTAGCTACTCTACAACGCCTACCAATCGACAACTCACACATGAAACCTTGTCAGAATGTTGTGCGTTCATTTGATGGGACCCAAAGAGATGTGGTCTAGAAAATCGAAGTACCCCTACTCATTGGTCCAAGTGAATACACTATGGATTTTGTGGTTATGAATATTTGACCATCCTATAATTGCCTGTTAGAAAGACCATGGATTCATTCAATCGGAGCCGTTCCGTCCTTTTTCCATCAGGAATTGAAGTTTGTCATCGAATGAAAGCTAGTAACAGTTAACACCAAGCAAGACGTCGTGGCCTCGGTAACTTCAGATGTTTCATACATTTCGACTGATGAAGAGGTAATAGAATGTGCCTTTAGGGCATTGGAGTTCGTCAACGCCACTTTTGTTGCTGAAGGGAACATGATCTCATGCCCGAGGCTATGAAACTGTACTAAGATGGTGGTGACAGAAACACTAGGAAGATGAGCGAAGAAAGAAAGAGGTTTGGGAAAGAATTTGCAAGGACGCCTGCGACCTATAATTGTTATCCATAAGCATGACCGTTTTGGGCTCGAATATAAGCCTAACTTTCTACAAAAAAACAAGAATGAAAAAGAAGAGAAGAACAACGAAAGGCCCGACTCAGAGAAGATGATATTCTATGGGCTCCCATCACTTATGCGGATCTTAAGAATATTTTTGTATTTAGAGGAGTCATGAACCCGAGCTGAAGCTCCAAGAAGCTAACCAAAGGAATGAAAGGATCCTCAATGAAGAATTGATCTGTTAAGCTATGGAGGGAATAGATGTAAATGTAATCTCTGAGGTTGACAAGACTGTCCAACCTTTGGCGAAGATCCTTCCGTGCTTCCCAGGAGAGAAGCTCAACAATTGGACCAACATGGATCTGCCTGTAGTTTTTAGGTCCAAATCAGAGTAATGTTCGGAACCACCCTGTTGCTTTTGGATTATACGTACTATATTTCGCTTTCAATGAAAAATGATATTTTTCGTATTTCTTTCTCAAATGGCAAACATAACATTCATTCCATTCATTATTTATTCATTTGTTTATTTATTTCATAAAATATTGCTATACCCAGTACATACTTTCAAACTCGTGCTAGCCTCTTAACAGTAACTGTATAAATGATTTTGAATCTAGTCCAGAGGTAGATTTTGAACAACCCTCATGCTCGCTTGAAATCGAAGAAAAGATGATAAGGTAGAATACGAGGTCCCAGATGAACTGTTAAGATTGATGGCAAGTGAAGAGAAACAGATTCTGCCCCATCAAGAAGAATTAGAAGTTTTGAACTTGGGAACCGAAGAAGAAAGGAAAGCGGTGAGGATTGGTACTACCCTATCATCAAAAGTGAGACAGAATTTGGTAGAGCTACTTTTAGAATTCAGAGATGTATTCACATGGACATACCAAGATATGCCAGGTTTGAACACAGATATTGTGACTTACAAGCTTCCTATAAGAACAAAATGCAATCCCGTTCAACAAAAGCTTCGAAGAATGAGACCTGATATACTGCTAAAGGTTAGAGAAGAAGTAAAGAATCAGTTCGGGGCTAAAGTTTTGAAAGTCGCCCAGTACCCGAAGTGGGTGGCCAATATATTCCCAATACCAAAAAAGGATGGAAAAGTACGTATGTGTATGGATTATAGGGACCTCAATAAGGCGAGTCCCAAGGATAATTTCCCTCTACCTCACATCGATACTCTAGTTGACAATACTGTAGGGCATTCTTGGTTTTCCTTCATGGATGGCTTTTTTGGATACAATCAAATTAAAATGCACCCTGAAGACATGGAAAAGCCCATTTTTGTATGGGGCACGTTTTGCTATAAAATAATGCCTTTTGGGTTAAAGAATGCTGGGGCAGCTTATCAAAGAGCCATGGTGACCTTGTTCCATGACATGATGCATAAAGAGATTGAGGTGTTCATGGACGACATGATAGCCAAGTCTCAGACTGAAGAAGAGCATATTCAGAACTTGCAAAAGCTGTTCCAAAGGCTAATGAAGTACCACTTCAAGCTCAACCCAGCCAAATGTACCTTTGCAGTTACTTTCGGGAAGCTCTTAGGTTTTGTGGTTAGCTGAAAGGGAATAGAGATTGACCATGATAAGGTGAAAGCAATTCAAGACCTTCCACCTCTGCAAACTTAAAAATAAGTTCAAGGATTCTTGGAGAGGTTGAATTACATCTCCCGGTTCATCTCCCAGTTGACCGATAAGTGTGACCATGTCTTTAGATTGCTCTAAAGGAATAATTTGGGTGTGTGGGACGAAGATTGTCATGAAGCCCTAGAAAAGATTAAGAAATATTTGACCAATGCTTCAATCTTAGTGGCACTAGTACCTGATAGGCCGTTAATTATGTACATAACCGTATTTGATAATTCGATAGGATGTGTGCTAGGCAACATGATGAGTCAGGGTAAGAAATAAAGGGTCATTTATTACTTGAGCAAAAAGTTCACCGAGTGTGAATCGCGGTACCCATTAATCCAAAAGTTGTGTTGTGCCCTAGTATGGGCTACTAAGCAACTCAGGCAATACATGTTGTATCATACTACTTGCTTGATTTCCTGGATGAATCCACTAAAATTTCTAGTGGAGGCACCCTCACTAACTGGAAAATTGCCCGTTGGAAAATGTTGCTGTCAGAATTTGATATCGTCTATGTAAGCTAGAATGTAGTGAAATAGAGTGTGGTGGCATATTTTTTGGCAAGCCGCGCCTCAGACGACTACGAGCCGTTAGATTTTAGTTTTCTGGATGAAGATTTGATCGGTGCCTTATTTGAGGAGAAGCTCACCAGTGAGTCTTGGAAACTCTATTTTGATGGAGCATTCAATGCCCTAGGCCATAGAATAGGGGCGTGTTAATTTCTCCTGAAGAGGTCTACTATCCCTTTACTAGTAGGTTGGAATTCTTTTGTACAAACAATATAGCCGAGTACGAGCCTTGGAGGCTTGTGTCATGGGACTCCGGCCAACTATAGAAAGAAAAATCAAGGTGCTTCAAGTCTTTGGGGATTCGTCCTTGGTGATCTACCAGCTCCAAAAAGAATGGGAGACAAGAGATCAGAAGCCAGTCAAGTACTATAATTTGATCCAAGAGTTGATTAAAATTTTTAAAGAAATCAGCTTCGCTTATTTACCAAGAGAAGATAATCAGATGGCTGACGCCCTAGCAACCCTGGCTACCATGTTTGAGGGAAGCCCGAAGGCCTAAATAAAACCGATTGAGATGCAGATTTTTGAGGTACCAGCCCACTACTATAATTTGGAGGAGCAGGAGGATGACAACTCATGGTACTACGATATCCTTCAGTACATCAAGTTTCAAGTCTACCCAAAAGAGGCCAACGATAACGACAAAAAGACCATTAGAAGGTTGGCGTCAAGGTATATCCTTGACGGGGAGGTTCTATGCAAGAGAAGTAAGGATAAGATATTATTGAGATGTGTTAGCACCCGAAAGGCTAGAACTATTTTAGCTGAGGTACACGATGGCTTGTATGGAACCCATGCTAACGGATTTTCAATGGCTAGAAAGATCATGCGATATGGGTATTTTTGGTCTACCATGGAAGAAGATTGCATCAAATATGCAAAGAAATGTCACAAATGTCAGATCTATGATGATAAGATACATTCTCCGCCAGTGCCACTCTACACCATGAATTCACCACGGACTTTCGCTGCTTGGGGCATGGATGTTATCGGTCAAATACACCCGAAAGCTTCTAATGGATACCGTTTCATCCTAGTGGCCATTGATTACTTCACCAAATGGGTGGAAGCCGCCTCTTACTCAACATTACAAGAGCAACCGTATGTAAATTTTTGAAAAATGAAATTATTTGTCGTTATAGTTTGCCAGAAAGAATCATCACTGATAATGCTTCTAATTTAAACAACAAGATGACGACCGAAGTGTGTGAACAGTTCAAGATTGTGCACCACAATTCTACCACTTATCATCCCAAGATGAATAGGGCAGTGGAGATAGCGAATAAGAATATCAAGAAGATAATAGCCAAGACTACCGACACTTTCAAGGATTGGCATGAGAAGTTGCCCTTTGCACTGTTCGCTTACCGAACATCTGTAAGGACCTCGACAGGGGCAACGCTGTATTCTTTTGTCTATGGAACTGTAATCACTCATTTTTATCCGGTGTATAAATATGGTATTAATCTATATTAGTTTAATAATCAATATACTATTATTGCGTGTATGCATATTAAATTATATGCTTATCATATATATGTGATTAATATGTGTGTGATATGTGTGAGTGCATTCATATTATTCGTATACGTGTTAATATTTATTATAGTATATGTGTCATATGTATGTATATTTTATGTGTGTGCATTATGTGTATGATTATATACAAGTATGTTTGTATTATATTAAGTAAGAATATGCTACGTATATTAATGCTCGCATATGTTCGTATGTTATACGTATATGTGCGTGTATCTGTGTATGTATACACGTATTATTATTACATATATATAAGCAGATAATAATAAAAACCCACATTATAATTAAGTGCCCAGTCCAATTACAAATATTGGGAGTCCATTACATAAAATGTAGGCATGTTTGGCCCAAAACCCTAATCCTTATTAGATGACTAAACTCTAAAAATACTTTTATCCCTTGCGCAACCCAATCTAGACCGTTGGATCAGATCTTGATCCAACGACTCCAGATAGATCAAGATGCTCCAGCTGGCCGCAGGTGTGATGCACGCGCAGACCAATTGTCGTCCACACACGAGTGAGGAACACGCGCTGACTACTCGTATTCTAGGCACCACGTGGCAAGATCCCGTACGATCTCCTCTTTCACCTAAATCCAATCTTGACCATTTAGCTGTCAAACAACCTCAGCCGTTGGATCAGATCTGATCTAATGACCGAAGTTGAATCTGCCCAGAGTGACTCTCTCCACGACGACACCACTCTACCGTACCACCATCTCCAACCACCGTGTAGGGATTTATCAGAAGACACAAGAAAAGGAGATATGTTAGAAAAAATCACAAAATATGTATATTTTATAGTGTATTTCTACCAAACAAAAAGTAGAGATCAGGATATATGTAAAATCGAACCTAAATATCAGACATCCATCCGTTTTTTAGTTTCGAGTTTTCCAGAAATAGTAACAAAAAAATAACAGATCAAAGGGTAAATCTCTTCCTCTCCCTTCATTTCATACATGCAAATAAAAGTAAAAAAAATGAGAAAAGGAAAAAAAATTTACATGAGTCGTTCGGTTTCCCCTCCGGTGATAAGCTCTTCCATGAGTAAACCAGAGGAGGAACCGGTGTTCAAAAAGGAGATAGGTCATTCTGGTTTCAAAACAAAAGGGTTTCGGGGCTAAAAAATGTAAGGGTTAAATTTCTTTGGGTTCAATGTTACCTCTAGTCGGTGAAGGTTGGAGGTGGCCACTACGGCTGAAACTCACTGGAGACCGGTTGAGCACAGTGGTTTTGGGCGGAGGTTTTTCTGGAAGCAGATAAAAGAGAGAGATTCTTCTCTCTTAGGTAAAAAATGGAAAAGAAAAGAAAATGGGGCTGATAGGTATTAAATAGAGTGAATTTAATTAGTTTTTGGTCTAATTACTTCATAAATCCTCCATTGCTTTTGATATTTTCAAACCGGTCTTCCCCGTGGTTTAATTACAACCCCAGTCCTTTTCTCTTTTCAAAATATTTCAATTCAACCCCCAATTTTAACCGAATTAGTTTTAAAGTGGTAAAATTATCGCCATGGCCACTCCGCGTTTTCAAAATTTTCAAATCAAGCTTGCCCCTTGGTCTTATTACAAGTCCATTCCCTATGAGTTTTGTCCGTTTTTAATCGAGCCCTTAAATGTGTCTCTTTATTTATTTAAGTTATGTCCCCTGCTTTTATTTTCATCATGTTTCAGTCCCTGAAGTTGTGTTTCTTTATTTCTGTTTTTTCCAGTCCCTTTATTTATTTTAAATATCTATGTCATTTACTTCTTTTTAGTATGTTTTTATATTTGTGATACCAAGTTTTAAGTTAATTTATTTGTTCGTATTATATGTTTTTTACATGTTGTGTTTAATTTAATTCGTATGTTCATGTCCGTGTTAGCATACCTTTTTTTTGTTTATTCATTTTGTACATTATGACATATGTTAGCTAATGGCATGATTAATTGTGTTATTTATGTTTTATATTTTTTTTCTGTGTATATGAGTTGTCTTTGTTATGTTTATTTATACGTGTTTTCTTTTATATGCATTATTATGCTAGTATGGTTAGCTTTGTTTGGTCACGATAAATAAGTGTTAGTGTATTTTATGTTCACTTTGTTTTTCGGTTATATGATAGTGTGATATTGTTTGTCACATATAATGTCTTTTTAAATTATGCACATAATTTGTGTCATATGTAGAGTATCAAGCACTAGTCTTTTATGCTATCATGTTATTTTGTTTTATTAGTTTAGCATCATATTTTATTTATATCATGCATATGTGGCATCATGATTTTTCTATATGTATTTCAACATGTATGTATATGATTTGTTAATTCTTGAAGCATGTTTTATTTCCTTTTAATTTTAAAGCATGTTTTCTTTTCACTTGTTTATACTTTGTTTTTTATCATGATGGGTTATGTTTTTTCATGTATTTTATTATTTTTGTTTAATGTTGTAATATCTTTGTTTTTTTTATGTTTTTACCATCCCAATATGAATGTTCAATATTTTGTTTTCTAAGATGGCATAACAGATATATTTATGTTAATGCGGTGCCTTTTTATTCGAGCGCAAACGTGGCCAGTATCAAACGCAGTGATGGTGGTCTATCAGTTTACTCTCAAATAACGGGATCCTTAAAATCTACTCGCACTTATAACCAAATTTTAATTTAATCGTCAATTTAATCTGGAAAGTTTAATATTAATAAAGCGATAATTATTAAAGTACCAATTTTGGGCAGTGTGAGGGTGCTAATTCTTCCCCATCCGTAACCGACTCCCAAACCCGACATTTTTAAAATCTCTGGTTTTTATGGTGTCCGGCCTATCTTAGTGGCCGATGGCGACTCCATTTTTAAATAAAATACAATTTTTTTAAACCCCCCGTAGAAGACATATTTTAAATACCCGAAAGACCCCAAACACCTTAAAACCCGTTTTTTAGCGAAAGAAGGGAAGATCGCCACAGGAACAGAAGCGGTATTACCATTGAGGTGGAGATTTCGTCACTTAGAATTTAGAATGATACAAAGTTGGATGACGCCGAATGGATGCAAGCAAGGATTGATCAGTTGAACTTCATCGAGGAGAAAATATTAAGGGCCATCTGTCATGGTCAAATGTATCAGAAGAGGATGATGCATGCCTACAACAAGAAGGTTCGCCCTAGAGAGTTTCAAGAGGGGGGATTTAGTGCTCAAGAAGATCTTGCCAATTCAAAAAGACTTTTAGGGAAAATGGATGCCTAACTGAGAATGGCCTTATGTTGTTAAAAAGGCCTTCTCTAGGGGAGCATTAATTCTAACAAAAATGGATGGGAAAAATTGAGCAATCTCGTAAATTCAAACTCCGTCAAGAAGTATTACGCTTAAAAAAAGAAAAGAAAAAAGGAGGGTTCAAGATGGAAACTCAGAAACGGACGTCTTGAAACTAAATGAGGATTAGAATTGAAAATTCTAAAAGGACGGTTCAGATGAGTTTTGAGGTCCGGCATCCGATTGATAGGTTCTATTACAGTGAAGGGGCCCTACTTTGATTTATGGTGGAACCCATTTTGGGTTATCAAAAATTTCAGTCTAGGATAGGCAGTGAGAGATCTACCTCAGTCGATGGGCTCTCACATCATTCATACAGTCGATGCTCAGGGATATTGCACCCTGTATTACTTATATTTTTTTTATTTTCTCATGTTTGCCATGACTTTCAACTCATTCCAACATCTTTTATTGATGAAATTTTATTTCTCTCCATTCCGTTGTTTATTTCATGAGCATCCTGCAAATAGATTGATGTAGATTATTGAAAAACAAAGGATTTCTTGGCATTACTATGATTTAACCCTTTTAGTGCAGGTTGTTCCAAGACAGAAATCGATTCCGTCTAAAGAAGTCGACCAAAGTCAAGGCTAAAGGACATGGCATGCAAAATTGACAAGATTTACTAAGAAGACGACGAACGCCCTCCGTATTGAGGTCCAAGACAGAAAAGCCAGTGGAGAAAACCCGAAAGGGTGCCCCAAGAAAAAGAAAAGAAAAGAAAAAGAAAAAGAAAAGAAAAAAAGAAAAAAAAAGAAGAAAATCTCTAAAGTGAAAACTCGGAAGGGCGCTTTAGAGTAAAGTTTTGGAGAATATGAGGGTTAAACAAGGGTTGAATCCGGACACAAAAAGAGACAACAAATGTGTAAAGTGGAAGAAGAAAACAAAAGAAAGCCGAAACAATACACCAAGAAAGAAGGCGTCCGAGCATTAACCACATTTTATTTTTCATGCATCATGAATAGTTAGGCATCCTTAAGGTAGGAGCATACTAACTAGCATCACCAAATCATTATGTCTATTTCTTTCAGGTATTCAAAAAAACAGAAAGTGGATCCTATGTTCCAAGAAAGAAGAAGTAGATACCAACTCAAAGTCAAGGATCCTTGAGAAGTTTTCCAATCTTCAGCTATTAGGGAGAAACCATTCCATGCCAAGGCGATAAAGATCGAGGGCATTCCGACAATCTCTAAGCGAGAATGTCATTCGATGTCAAGACGACAAAAATTGAGACATCATATGTGGGATCCTCAAGGCGAGAAACCACTCCATACCGAGGCGATAAAGATCGAGGGCATTCCGGCAGTCTCTAGGCGAGAATGTCATTCGATGTCAAGACGACCAAAAATCAGGACATCATATATGGGATCCTCAAGGCGAGAAACCACTCCATTCTGAGGCGATAAAGATCGAGGGCATTCTAGTAGTCTCTAAGCGAGAATGTCATTCGATGTCAAGACGAATAGAAATCGGGACATCATATGTGGGATCCTCAAGGCGAGAAACCACTCCATGCTGGGGCGATAAAGATCGAGGGCATTCTGGTAGTCTCTAAGTGAGATGTCATTTAGTGTCAAGACGACCAAAAATCGGGACATCATTGGTGGGGATCCTCAAGGCGAGGTACCACTATGTGGCGATCGAGGATCGAGACATCACTTCATGGGCTTTATTTCTTCAGGCCTTACAAGGGAAGAATTTGGAGTTCTAGAATTTTTGGAAGAGGAAGGGTGAACGGTTCTATATAGGAAGGACTTGCAGCTCATAATCTTCAAACAGGAAATTCGGATAAAATTAGTGCTTATGGTCTTTGCTTTATTCTTGTTTTACAAGGATAAGCAAAGAGGGGCAATTGTAATCACTAATTTTATCCGGGGGTTAACCCGATTTATTTTTGTGAACATTTAGGCTTTGGTTATCAGTATTACCCTTTTTAGTATATAAAACATAAAAATATTATTTGTTTTAATTAATATTATGTATTAATATTATTATATATTATCATTTAGTTTATTATATTATTATTATTATATTACATTATTATATTAAATAGAAACTAAAAAATATTAAATTAATAATAAAGCCCAAGTGTTCATTAACAGTCTATTTACAATAATGAGCCCAAAAAAATAAATAAATAAATTACATACAAGGCCCGTTTTGGAGCCCAAATGCCTAAAAACCCCTAATCTGCCCTAATATCCAAAACCCTAACCTGTCTATCTCTTTTGTATTCTGCGCAACTCATCCACAGCCGTTAGATCTAGATTTAGATCTGACGGTCCAGATCACATCCTAGGGGAAACCCTAATTAGGGATTTCATTAGCCTGGCACCGCATCAACCATGACCGTCAGATCGAAGAGGACATCAACGGTTTGGATCTGAAGGAGGAAGCTTCCAGATCCCGCACGCGACCCATCGGCTCCTCACGCGCGAGTGTATCGCACCGCCTGGCTTTCTGCCTCCTTCACGCGCGCCTTCTGACGCCTCGTCTACCTCACCAGAGTCACGCCCTGATCCTCTCCTCCTCACCGAATGGCCACGACATGCATGCAACAAAAATAAACTAACATCCGTAAAAGAAGGACTAAAAGCAGGAGCAACAAAAATAACAACTATCACAGAGGATTTTGGCGGATTTTAGATACGAACTATAACAATTTAAATTTGTTTTTCTTTGTATGTAACCCATTCGATTATAAAAACCGAACAAGAAATATTGTAAAACAGTTTGAAAGTAATACAGAAAAACAAAGCCTTTTGAAGGTATCCATTTTCCTTTCGGTATTTGCACAAAAAACAATAGATTTAGGTTTTTAAGATTTTACCTTTTGTTTCTTGTGGCCACATCATCTTTGGTAACAAGCCCATGGCCTTCGCGCCTTTAGGAGTGAACCGAGATGGTGTAGAGTCACTCTGCCGGTCGTCGGTGAGGGTTTCTTCTGAGTAACTCGTTTCTTGTGAAAAGTAAAAGGCACCAAAATAAGGTTTTTTTGGTTCGGCTTTCTCAGATCTAAGTCAGGGAAAGGGTTTTTTGGTAAAACTAAAATCATTTTGGGGTTTACGGTAAAAAGACAAAGGT
The DNA here is from genome assembly GCA_019671005.1 of Hibiscus mutabilis. NCBI lineage: Eukaryota > Viridiplantae > Streptophyta > Magnoliopsida > Malvales > Malvaceae > Hibiscus > Hibiscus mutabilis. The sequence continues at coordinate 31,496,839 of CM033747.1, read as the reverse complement.
TTTGGTGTATTTTGGAGGTTTGTCGGTGTCGACGAACGGCGGCCGACAGTGGTTTGTGACCACCGGTACGGTGGAAGGCCGACGAGATCTGGGATTAGTGGTGGTGTTCATCCCAGGTTCAGAGGGTTTTGGTTTTTCCGAAAATGGCAAATGTTTTAAAATGACTAAGGGTCATTTTTGGCCGAAATGATCGTTTTATACCCCTCCCCATAATTTAAAATGGTTTGTTAGCAACATAAACCCGTTCGCACCGAGGTAATTACACGCGAAAGGGTTTCTGCCTTTTTTAATTGCACTATAGGTCCCCCAAACTTTCTTTAAAATTGTAATTTCACCCCCAAATTAAAACCAATTTGATTTTAAAAAACGAGTTTAACACCGTTTAGTCCCTCCGTGTTTTAAATATTTCTTTTAAAACCTTCCATCTTTTTAAATTGCTCCTAGGGTCCCTCTATCTTTCACATACTTTTCAATTTAGTCATGGTTTCTATCTAATCTGTTTTTTAAGAGGGTTAATAACCCATTAGGTCCCTTTTTTTAATCTCCCAAAATTTATCCTTCCCAGTATTTTAAATCACCCTTTGGTCCCTCTTTTTTATTTTTGCCCTAATTTAAGCCTTGCATTGCATTTTTGTTTAGTACCTTTTATTTTATGTTATTCATTTATTTTACTCACGTGCCTTAGTTGTAGCTTTTATTTTTAAATTGTTGTTTTTGTTTTTTAGGGATAGACCTTTTAGGTAAGTTAGGGTTTAAGATTTAATTTAATTAATTAAAATTATGTGATTGGCTTATTGGGGAATAATTTAAATTAATTAAATTAAATTTAGGTTTAGGGTTTTTAGAGTCATAGTTAGATTTAAGGTTTGAATTAATTTAATTAATTTAAATTTATCCTTGGCTTATTGAGATAAATGTTAAATTCATTAAATTAATCGAACATCTCTTAATTATTTTTAGGGATAAAATCAATTTTTGACTTAGATCACCTAATTTAAATCATGATCAATTAATTCAATTCATTTTAGATAGTTTCTTTGGCTTATTGTGATACTAGTTTAAAATTAATCGAATTAATTATTATGGTTCAAGATAATTCATAAGTTATTAGATCTTTTCTAGTTTTTTAGGATTTAATTAATTTAGGAATAATATTAGACTAACCTAGTTAATAATTAGATCACTAATTGAATTTTCATAAGTTGGGTCTTTTTAGGTTAAGACTTTAGTGGGCCTAGGTTTTATTTTATGTCTTTCTATGACATGCATTTTAATTGTCATTCATATGACTTTAATGTTTTAATGGACATGCACATGGTTAATTAACTTAACTTATAAAAATGAGGTATTTATTAATTCCGATATTTGTGTCGTAACAGTCTTGGCTCATTGGATGTTGACCAAATATTCGAATTAATTCTTACCGTCTAAAGGTAAATGTAATTTGAGATAAAATTTTGACAAGTCATAACATCATTCATAATTGCTTGCATCATGCATAAAGGTGATGAACGAAGTTTGAACCATAAATTAACACGGCAGTCAGGCTTATTCGATGTCGGTTTAATCCATGGTCCGAGGTATCGTCGCCCTTATTAATTAAATGTTTAATTAATTCGGATTCACCAATTTGACCAAGCCCGTCTAACTAAAGTCTAAATTCAATCATGAACAATTTAATTAAATTCAATTTAAATCTCGATAATTTCCATCAATTAAAAGCAACATATATTTTGGTACCGATTTCCGGGCGTGATGGGAGTGCTAATCCTTTCCCACACATAACCAACTCCCGAACCGTTTTCGAGCGAATCTCTGGTTTTATGGTGTCCGGCCTACCTTAGTGGCTGGTGGCAACTCCAAGTTTTACTGTTTTCAAAAATACGAATTTTTAAAGAACTCCCCATTTTCCAAATATTTTCAAAATAAAAGGAACTCGATTACTCCTTTTTAGCGATCACATTCAACTTTTAAAAAAAATCTAAAAGGTCGCTACACCTACCCATTAGCTCTTTTTTCTCTCTCTTTCATTTAGGTTCTGTTTTACAATATTTTTCGGTTGTGCTTTTAATTTCAAAAGTATATTTTAGAACTAGAAGTGATGGAGAATAAATAACTTTTGAAGTTATAAGTGTTTTTCAATATCTTGTGAAAAAAGTAAAATTTTGATATATATGTTGTGTAAAATTTATTTTTAAACAAGCCTGTACATTTATATTATAAAATTCAAATACTAAATTTCTATCCTTAACCCCTAAAAAACTAAGGGTAAAGTTTACTGTTGGGCTCAATGAATCAATCGAAATATGTCGCCAAGGGGTGGAGAAGTAATTTCTTAGGTGATGGTGGTGGAAGCAAAAAGATAAGACAATGGACACAAAAATTTTAGTGTGGTTCGACTTTCTAACCAAAGCCTACATATACTTCCTTAGCTTTCCCACTAAGGATTTCTAAATCCACTAAATCTTTTAGTCTTTCCCTTTTCTAGGCTTAAGAGGAAACCTTTACAATCACTTGACCTATACCCCAAGGCCAAGCTAACCCTCTTTACAAGGGAAAAGAAAAGCAAGCGAAAATCCCTCTCTTAGGTAGATGTTTGCACTCTTTAAGCACTCACCCAAATCCTAGAACACTTGAGTATACATTGACAATTTGGCTCATAAGTGTTAGTCCATACAAATAATGAGAATTAAAGCACTAAGACACTTTTTAATTAAAGCACTAAGACATTTTTTCTATCATAATAGATGTTGACAATACAAGCATTAGTTGTTGTTGGATCTTCAAGGGTCTTTTTATCCTTCCAACTGAGTTCCTAGCCGTTAGAGACCGTTGGGGTTGGATTAGAGCATTTGGGGACAAGTTCCAAGCTGAATTTCCACTTCTGATGTTGCAGGTATCGATATGCGGGTTACTCGTGTCGGTACACCTATATTCGGAAATAGTCGTTGAGCGCGGTTCAGCATCCGAGTATCGATACGCTTGATATGCGTATCGGTACGCCCTTCTTGGAAACTAGTCGTTGGGGGTTTAAAAAACATAGGGGATCGATACGCGTATAAGCGTATCGGTACGACCCACTCCGTATCGGTACGCGTAGGCCTGTACAGGTACGGGTTTTCAGTTCTGAAAAATTATTGTAGCTGAAACCCTAACTGGTATCAATACGGGTGGAACCGTATCGGTACGGGCCTTCAGAAAAGTTGGGTTTAACTATTTAAAAACGTTTTAAACTTTTCCAAAACCTTACGAAAATACCTCAAACTCATTTTCAAGTTGTTTGGACTTAAAAACATTTTTGAAATCGTTTCAATTTAGTACAAAATTATTTTTCAATTATTATATCAAAATAAATATCCTAACATTTACAAAAGATAACTGAACTTTGATAAATTATTCAATTTGGTAACTAAACTTCCAATTACTTCAATGTTACCATTAAACTTTTAGTTTTGCTTCAATGTTACCCCTCACCCATTAACGGATGTTAACATCAGTTAATTTTTTTTGTATAATAACACATTTAGTTCTCCACGTTTGTGCATTCAAACAATTTAATCCTAATTCGAAAAATAACAAATTTAATTATCATTATTTAAGCATTATTAAAACTCTAAACTCAAAATTATCATTTTTTCTTGTTTCTTTGATTAGAAAAAGTTGCATAGAAGCCTCTCACGAAAGGGTCTCCACGTGATAACAAGAAGACTATTACTGTCATTCTCAATGATAGAGATTCTTTTGTTTCCTCTTCGTTTGGCAAGAGTATTTATAGAATTATACCTTCCCTCCCTAGTTGAGTGATAGAGAACAAGGGTGAACCTTGTGCGCTGCCGCCTCGTGGTCGCAATAATACGTATCTTCGATTCGTTCGTGCAGGTTCTTTCTTTTTAGAAAAAAATCGTATGAATTTCTTTCACCGATAAAAGTTCAATTTCAGTTGACCGTTTAATTTCTATAATTACAATAAATAACAGCTAAATTAGCTGTTATTTTTGCAGGCTACAATGACTGTATTTAATAGTTATTTTCGCACTGATTTAAAGGTTGATTGTTTAGTTTTTGTAATTATATTAAATAACAGCTAAATTAGCTGTTATTTTCGTAGGCTGTAATGATTGTATTTAACAATTGTTTTTGCACTAATTTAAAGGTTGAATCTAGATTGTTTTGAGGCTAGATTCAGAACCCTTCAACTGTAATTTTCTAGCTGCTATAACAGTCAACTGGGTGAATTTTTTGGCTGATTTTAAGTTATTCATTTAATCAGAATAATTTCTGATTAATTTGGACAATTTTAACCCCACGTTCAGCCTATAAATAGAGAGGTTATTTCTCTCATTTTTGTATCTCATTCAGCAATTCATTTGCTTACAATCACTTTAGAATTTGTTGAGTTTTCTGGTGCTAAGAAGAGCAATACCACTGAGTCCACTCTAGTTCTTTGGGTGTACAAAGTTTTGGAACGACCATGTTAACCTTAGAGGACAACCGCCAACGCAGCGATTACACACATCGAGTGAATTTGTTTCTAGGGCAGTGGTCTTCACCACGACAAGATTCAATCAAAATTTCACCTTTTATTTATGTTTAAACTGTCCTGTCAGTGCTAACGGTATACATTTGCAATATTAATTTTACCAACGTGAATTTACCATTTATTGCTAGATGTTTAATTGGCTTGGAGCAAAGTACAGATTCTTCAGAGTGATTGTTCTTTTCACTTGTCTTGGATGTAATCTTTTTTGCATGGATTTCAGGGCAAAATATATGTTATTTTACATTGAATTTATTTGTAAGATTCACTGAATTATGGTAGGGTCTTGTATGCCTGAAAAGCCCGTAATGGTGGTTGCTGGAACCACCGATCCTGCCACCAACCAACAAGTTCACCATCAGATCACCATTATAACCGACAGTATCGCTGCAGTAACCGAAAGTAGATTTAATTTGAGGAGAAATAGTTGCAGACGGCCTCCTTTAACAAACATGGCTGCTTGATCCCAAGAGATTCTCATGTTATTCGCCACATTGTAAGATTACAAACCTATTCATGGCATTTCACCTGCAAATACATCAACAATTTTAATTTCATCAAATGCAATTCTATATTGAAGTGATTTTTTTTTTCATTTTTCGACTGGTCGAGCATAGGCTCGATTTTACTGATATACTTCACCTTGTCAATGAGCAAAAATGGAGATGAGAGTGGTTTAGATCACTAGCTGGAAAAGATGACTCACCAACATAATGCTGATTAAAATATGTCGCAGTACAATACACACATGGGGATCACGAGGTAGTGAAGAACAGAAAGAAAACTCAAAAGAAAAAACAAATTGGGCCATGAAATGACAAATGCTAAACAACTTTCCATTAAGAAGGGTTCTTAAAAGGAATTTGGAAGTGAAGACAAGGAATTGCTCCACCAAGACAAAGAGAAGGAATCTTCCCTTTTAATAAAAAAATTAAAAAATAACGTTTAGGGTTTAAGGTTAAATTACTTTTAATAAAAAATAATGACAAATTGAAATAATGTTTAAATAATGAGGATTAAATTTATTATTTTTTTGAATTACGACTAAATTATTTGAATGTTCAAAAGTAGAGGACTAAATGTGTTATTGTACAAAAAAAATTTAACTGTTGTTAATGTCCGTAAACGGGTGAGTGGTAACATTGAAGCAAAACTAAAAGTTTAACGGTAACATTGAAGCACTTAGAAGTTTGGTTACCAATTAAATAATTTACCAAACTTCAGTTACCATTTGTAAACTTTACCCAAAACTCTAAACCCTAACCTTAAATTCTAAATCTTAAACTCTAGATCTCCTAAACTAAACCCCTAACTCCTAAAACTAAAAGGCTTGTGAAAATTCTGTGTATCAAAATTCTTTCCGAAAAAAATTTAAAAGTCAAAAATTATAACTTTTAGTTTTTTAAAAAATATATTTTTAAATAAAGTTATTCATTTATTCTTTAATTTTATCACCAATTCTTTTATATTTACAAAAATAATATTTATAATAAACATATTTTATCTGCTTAAAAAAATTCAACTCTAAATATTTAAATTTTAATCATTTAATCCAAAAATATTTTTATGCATTTTACGTTAGTTTTTATGTTACCATTTGAGTTTTGTTTCCTTTCCCTTTTTTTCGCTTTACTGTTTATCAATTGTCGACTTTTCTTTTTTCTTTTTTGAAAAACAAGTGTTGACTTTTCATCATCTAAGGTTGGCCCTCTTATTTCCCTTTTGAATGAGTGGAAGCTCTTTATTTTAGCATTATGGGTTTTGGTCGTATATTAAGGTTGTTTATTTGCCAAAGTTTGTTTTGTTGGCTTCAATCCATTCCTAATTGTTTTGGTCTCTTGGTGCAATTCTAGAAAGGGAATCTCTTGTTTGCTTTGTCCCCGAACTTTTTTTGATTAAGTAGAGAGATATTATATTTTCAAGATAAATGTCAAAGTTTAAATTCATACAAGATGGACAAGAAAAGCATCATGGGCACTCGGCCAATTAGTAGATTGTAGTTCGTGGACTTTTTTTTTGTTGTTTAAGCCAAGGTATCCACAGCCAATTATTTTCTTTTAAAATAATTTTAATTATAAATCTAGTCCTTAATATTTTTAATCTTTATTAAAAAAATTAATAATGTTCAGCGGAGTATTGTATTAGTGGTGTTCAACGGTGTACGACGCATGTGGTGTTCAACGGTGTACGACGCATGTGGTAGAATTTTGTGGTTGATTTCACCAGTTTTTTAGTAGGGTTATAGTTTATTTAGGAATTGTGATTAACCATCTTTCCCACGTTTTTTTGTTTAATTATTTTATATAAATTCCAATTATTTTTATAATTTAAATTAAAATAAAATTATACTTCATATGTAAGCATGTGATAGGTTAAATGTCATGTTGTTTAAAATATATTTTGTATGTATGTGACATGTCATCATTGTTAATTATTTAACAGTTAATCAATATTCTAGTAAAAAAACGAATGAGGGCCAAAATAACTAAAGATTAATTTTATATATTAAATTAAAATCTATCATTTCTTAAAAGAATTTTATCATTATTTTTACTTTAGAATTTAAAGAACTGAAGATGAATTTTACCATTTATAAGAGGTCGTGACCCCTTCCAGGCTGGTACCGTTAAAATTATGTTACTCGAATTCATATAAGTTTCAAATATGTGTATGTATATAATGTTAGTATGTGTATAGTTTGAACTCAGGACATAAGAGTACAACATCAAGTAATTTTTTAAGGTATGATATTTTATAGGATAAACTATAAAATAGGTGCTCAAACTATACATTTTTTGTCAACAAAGCTTTGATGCAGTGGTAAGTCACCCGGTTGAGACTCTTTCTCTCCCCTAGGTTGTGGGTTCAATACCAGTAGCACATTTCCCCTCCCCACCCCTAGGTAGGAAATGTTCAAAAAAACTATACATCTTTTTTAATAGGTGTCTAATGTTTCTTTTTTGTTTGAAATAAGTGCCCAAAATTTTATTTCGATACTGTTTTAAGGTAAAGCCGTTAAAAAATTCATCACCTAATCAGAATGTGACACATGTCTTTATTTTAATTATTTTATTTTTTTCAAAAAACTGAAAAAATTAAAAAAATCTTTAAAAAAATCTAAAATACTCAAAATCTCCAAAAAGTCTCAAATCCCTAAAATCGCAAACCTAAAATCTCAAAATTGACACCATTGTCATTGCCATATCTCACCACTATTTTTGTCGGAGTCACCGCCTATATTTTTCAACCACCCATCGTCATTAATCAGTGAGAGGCGTGTTAATCGACTGTCAAACAGCTGGAGCCTTTTGCGTTCATCGTTTGATGTCCAATTGACATGCATATCATTTGTTATCGACGATGGGTGGTTTGAGGAAATGGACGGTAGTCTCCGACAATGATAGTGGTGGGGTCCGACGAAGCTATCGGTGGCGACAATAGTGTCAATTTTGAGATTTTGTGTTTTGTGTTTTTGAGATCTGAGACTATTTTTTTATTTTTAGATATTTTTTATTTTATTTTCCATTTGTATTTGAAAATAAAAATAAAAAATAAAAGCCACGTGTCAAGCTACAATTGGTGATTGATTTTTTTGACAGGTTGACTTTAAAATGGGCCAAAATGAAACGTTATACACCAATTTCAGTCAAAAAATACTTTCGACGCCTACTGCAAAAAAAAGATGTATAGTTTAAGCACTTATTTTGTAGTTAAGCCTACTTTATATTGAATTTTTAAAATTTATAAAGTTGATATTAAATTTTGATTTTGTTACATTAAATTAATAGATTTATATCCAATACACTGACAGTGGAAACTAAAAATTTCTATAAGTGCTTTAGTTTTAGAGTTTAAGAATTTAGTTTAGAGTGTAGGACTATTTGATTTAAGTGTAAGGGTATAGAATGTAACACCCCTAATATTATAATGGTGTAGATTAAAGAAGAAAATAGAGAAAATAGACTAAAAATCAGTCTCGGATTTATTTTAAACTATTTACATAGGTTATAAAGAAATTAAATAAGCCAACAAACCCGGCCTGTCATTAATGTTGTTTTATATCTAAGAAAATATTAGGATATTTTCCCCCAAACCCTTTTAACTCCCCTTAGCGATCACCGTCTCAATCTCTTTCACCGCCGATCGGTGGCTGTCACTGCCGCCACCAGTCAGAGCGTCATCGTACCCCAACCCCAGAACTGTTCTCCACTCGCGGTGAGCAACCACTGTTCGACATAGAAAATGGTTTGAAGGTTCATCGAAAACCTAATAGTTTTTCTCTGATTTCTGGTGATTGACGCCCCGTCTGCCGTTCGTGCACCATACGACCACCACCGTTGGATTTCTCGAGCCCTTGCGATCTGAACCAGATCCTCCACTCGCTGAGCTAGCTTGTTGGCAGCCGTGGAGAACGATCAAAAGCTTCAACAAAGAGGAGTTGGGTTTTCGATTTCATTCTTGGTTGTGTTTCTTTCATTTTTTACCTTGATAAGCCTTTGAAACCAAGTTAATGTGGGTCATAATGGTTATCCACAGATCTGGACTGGTCTGAGCGAATATAGACCGTTTGGCCTTGAACCAAGCTGGTTGGGCTTAAACTCGATATGTCTGACCCGATAATTGACCCGACCCAAGCCCAAGCCCAAACCTGAACCGTCTGACCTAACACATAGACCGAGTCAACCCAGCCAAGTCAACTCGCCCGAGTCAATTCATTGACTGAGTCAACCCAGCCGAGTTAAATTGTTTGAGTTAACTCAGTTGACTTTGACCTGTTGACCTATTGACTTGTGCGTTGACCTCCCCGTTGACTGTTGACTTCCCCGTTGACTTTTGGGGTTAACTTTGACCAAAAGTTGACTGTTTTCAAAAAGTCATATTTTAGGTTTTTGACGTCTTGTGTCCTATTTTGAAGTTTTTTACACGAAATTCTAACCCGAAAGCCTTTGAATCTGACATTGAACCCGAGCATACATTTATATATAATTATTTAGTTTAAGAGCAAAGTAATTGAGTTTAGGACTGTTTATGGATTATGTTAATTGAAGGTATCCACATTTCCTTGTATCCGAGATTTTGAGGGACATCAAGTTCGAGTTTGAGTTCGAAAGTGATCAAAGAGAGTTCAAGGGTCGATCAATGTAGCTCAGAGTTGAGGTAATAATTTACTACCAGTTGCATGCTTTACGGAATACGTTGGTAATTGGTTAATATATGAATGAATATGATTGATCATTTGTATAGCACTGATTGCAATAAAAGGATAATAAACTGGTTAAGACCCGAATAAGAAAATGATAACCCGTAGAAAATTTTGATTTTAGTGAATAATTGAATAAGCAGTTAACCTCGAAACTTTCAAATCTGATTATACTTATTAAAAGATTTAATGCCTAATATATTTGGATGAAAAATGATGTTAGTACCTACATATACCCACCGCCACGTGTCAAAGCCACACATCTAACAATGGGCAAATGGGGTTGCGGACAGTGTCATACGAAGGCTCTGTGATGTATGGCGGACGTGAGATCGCAGACAACACCCTGTCCAACGATCCCATAACAACATAACAAGATCACTGCGAGTGACGATATAAACCAGCGACATCTCATCATAACCTACCAATTAACACGCCATGACTACTTGGTCGTGACACTTGTCTCAGCGATATAAGTAGGATATGTAATAAGAGGAACGAGGTATCTTTAGACCAAAAAGACACCATAAATCACTATAACAATAGCAACAAGCACGTTCCTATAGGAGACTACCATCCAAACCTCCATCGGATCATCGTCTCTAACCCCTGTTAACTTTGACAATCAATAATTAGCGTAGTGAGTGTGGACTTAACACGCGACCTTCAGATTTATCGATAACCTTAAAACCTTTAGAAATGTGAGGAGACAACCAAAAAAACCTAGAGAAAGATACAACAGAGAAGCCCACACTGATAACTCAACCGATGACAGTGGCTGGAGAAGATAATATTGTGATGGGGTAACCAGCGCCAACCGTCGCACAATAGCTACAACAGTTTCAACAGAGTTTTTGACAATAGTTCTAGGATCAACCTCTCTCATGGTTTACAACAAGACTGAATATGCAGCAAACGAGAAGAGTATCCCGTTTGGAAGACAACAACCAACAATTTTTGAAAATGTAGAAGAAGATAAAGAGCACGGAGGAAGCCTTATCGCTCTTAAAACAACAACTCGAGTGGCAGCAAAAGTCCATATAAGAGCGGGCCGAATAACATAAAATCACGGAGGAGAAAAACAAGAAGTTAATTAAACAATTATCAAGAAAAATTAGAGGCAAGGTGTCCCATGAGGAGTAAGTTTCTCCCCAGCAAGGCATTGAGGGAGAACAACCTCGAGAGCTGAAGAATGATTATGAGGATTTAAAGGATATGGACTATAGTCCCATAGAGTATGATGAATAACAGGTGTTAAAGGCAAAGATGGAGCAACTAGAGAAGAACTTTTAGAGCATCCAGAGCCTTTGACAGGATAATCTTTCACGGAACCCCCGAAGGTATAAAAATAAGCCCTTATCTGAAAACATCCTAGAACATCATGTATCCACATCTTTCAAGGTCTCGAAGCTAATGTACAATGGAAGAGGTGACCCTCAAGATCACCTGTCACACTTTTTGAATCATATGAATTTGTTTCGTGCCTCTGATCAGGTTAAATGTCGAACATTTTTAATAACTCTCAAAGATTTAGCTCTTGACATCTCCAACTCTCGATGAACTCGATTTCCAGTTTTGATCAACTGGTAAAATTGTTCATGAGCCATTTTTTGGCAGATAAGGTATTAAAAAGGTCGCCAGTGTACCTTATGTCGGTCATCTAAAAGTCATACGGATCATTGCATAAAGTTTTCTAACGGTTGTAGACACTAAATTTTGTCCAAGTTTAAATTAAAAATGCTCGAAATAAGATCAATCCACATAACCATTTTAATACTCAAAACCTTATACCCTAAGTCCAAAATTACATGGTCCATTTTATATAATAAAAAAATACAAAAAATAAAATAAAAATCCAAACTCCTTCCTTATTAAGGCTTACTCCCATTGGTTGGATGGATGCTTGAATCCTATTGGATGAACAACTACTTAGTGAGTAAGGTCTTGAACCTCATTGGTTCTATTTTATGGGATAAAAATATAATAATAATATATATACTACCTACCTAAAGCAAACAAGAGGCCATTGTTTCCCCCCCCCCAAAAAAAAATCCACCCGATTTTGATTCCACTTCACTGCCTTTGCTCCATTTTTCTCTCTCCCCACCTAGCCCTACACTACAGCAACCCCCAAAACCACCATTAATCCCTCTCGGCAACTTCCCCTCACCCATTTTCTTTATTTTTTTCATTCCAATATTCTTATCCAATACCCCGCCATTCGATTTCCTTATCCACCATAATTTGCCCCTAACCGAAATCTTTTACCACCATTTGAATCACCAACCCTTAAATCAAGTTTTAACCTACACTACAATGATTCGGGATTGATTGATCGAGCATATATTTGGGTTTCGGTATTTTCTTTCCTTGTTTATTTATTGTGTAACCTTTCTTATGGTTTAATGGAAATATTGATGAGATTTGTTGGTATCTTCTTTATTTATTTAAGTTTCTTCCTTATATGTTTTTGTTTGATTTATTTGTTTATGTTATGTGTTTTATTTTATTTGTTGGATATGGTTTAATTTATCGTTTGTTTTATGTGTTCTTAGGATAGTTTAGCTTTTTAGAATTTATTAGTTAATTTAAAATATGCCATTGGCTTATTGGGGTATGTGTTAAAATTAATTAAAATAAATTTAGTTTAGGTTTTTAGGTTGGTTGAGACCTTAGTTAGTTTAGGGTTTAAAATTTAATTTAATTAATTGGAATTATGTGCTCGACTTATTGGGGCATAATTTCTAAATTAATTAAAGTAAATTTAGGATTAGGTTTTTTGGGAGCCTTTAGTTAGATTTAAGGTTCAAATTAATTTAATTAATTTAAATTTATCCTTGGCTTATTGGGATAAATGTTAAATTCATTAAATTAATTGAACACCTCTTAATTACCCTTTAGGATAAATTTGATATTGACTTAGATGAAAATTTAATAAAAAATCATAATTAATTAATTCGATTCATTTTAAATGGAATCATTGGCTTATTGGGATACTAGTTTAAAATTAATCAAATCAATTATTATGATTCAAGATAATCCATAAATTATTAGGATTTTCTAGTTTTTAGGAATTAATTAATTTAGGGTTAATATTAGACTAACCTAGTTAATAATTAGATCATTAATTTTATTTTCCATAATTTGGACCTTTTTAGGATAAGACTTTAGTGGGCCTAGGGCTTTTATTTTATGTCTTTCTATGCCATACATTTTAATTGTCATTCATATGACTTTAAATATTTTAATGGACATGCATATGATCAATTAAATTAACTTATAAAAATGAGGTATTTATTAATTTTGGTATTTGTGTCGTAACAGTCTTGGCTCAATGAATGTTGACCAAATATTCAAATTCATTATTATCGTCTAAAGGTAATTTAATTTGAGGTAAAATTTTGACAAGTCATAACATCATTTTTAACTGCTTGCATCATGCATAAAGGTGATGAACGAAGTTCAAACCATAAATTAACATGTCAGTCGGGTTTATTCGATGTCGATTTAATCTATAGTTCGAGGTGTCATCACCCTTATTAATTAAATGTTTAATTAATTTGAATTTACCAATTTAACAAAGCCCTCTAATTAAAGTCTAAATTCAATTACGAACCATTTAATTAAAGTCAATTTAAATTTTGATAATTTCCATGAATTAAAGGCAACACATATTTTGGTACCGATTTTTGGGCACGATGGGGGTGCTAATCCTTCCCCATGCGTAACCAACTCACGAACCCGTTTTTGAATAAATCTCTAGTTTTATGGTGTCCGGCCTACCTCAGTGGCCGGTGGCCACTCCAAGTCATTTGTTTTTTAAAAACATGATTTTAAGGGACTTCCCCACTTTTCCAAATATTTTCCAAGAAAAACAAAAGGAAACTTATTACTCCTTTTTAGCGATTTTTGACTTCAGGAAAATTTAGGTCGCTACAACGGTTTCACGCTGCAGCTATGTAATGTTATCAGAACTGTATAAGAAGGTTTAGTCGTACATTAAAAATGAGGAGGCAAACAGTATGAGGGCCTTGGCACATATTTCATAGCACGAGAACCAGAGACAAGGCGATCGCGGCCCCAGATGGACAGACCCCCTATACATCAAGGAATTGGTAGAGGAAACCTGCAGTTTCGCTGCGGACCACAATGTGTTTAGAATAATGATCTGTCATAGCGGTGTACGCATGAGGATCAGCAGCGCGAGGCAACCCAAGAAAGGTGACACGTGTCGTTTTTGTTAAATTAATTATCCTTAATCTCAAATAAAATAGATAAATAATGTAGTAATAGAGAAGAATGGTCGATCTACACGGACTAAGGAGCTTCTGATGTTGAGAGGATTGATTCTGACTTTAGCGAGAAAGTAAAGAGAATAGGGATTTTAATCAAGAAAGTAAAGTAAAAAATAAATGTAAAACAATAAAGCAAATTTGAAAATAAATTTATAGAAAACGACAAAAGTAAATTTTGAAAAGAAAATCAATTAAATAGAATAGCCTCAAGCCTCGCTTTGCCTCAATTCCACCTGATAATCGAAGAAGATTTTACTAATGATACATGCCAGTTACTTCTTACAAGGCCCAGCCCCTGTAACTTACTTTTCTATCCGGTAAACCAACAATCCAAAGCCAATCTTTAGAATTTAGTCTTTACTTGGACTAACCATGATTATTGTTGCTAGCACCAATACAGTTTAAGTGTTAGAAATACCCGACTGGGGTTATGTTGTCTCAATGAGAATCGAACCCGATCTCAATTTCCTTTAGCGGACCGCCGCTAAGTGTGTTCACAGAAAGTCGAATGTGCTACAATTCGATCCTTCCTCCCAACTTTAAATCGGAACAACATTCAAACCACGAGCTCTTTTTGAATCGAAAGTGTAAAGATTTTAAAGGAAATGTCAATTGCCAATCCAAGTTTGCAGAAAATTGAGAAAGATATCTGAATATATTAAGTGCTTTTCAATTTTCACAATTGGAATTGAGTCATCGCTTTAAGTCTTTGGCTAATTGGAAACTTAGCTAAGCATGATTGAAGTCATACTTAGCATATTTTAAACAAAGTAAAATAAGAACTTAAATAAAAACGAAGTAGAACAAGAAAAACTTTTATAAAAGTAAAACCCCCCAAGAACAAATAAAAAGCCAAGTACCTCCTCAAGCTTTATCCTAAAGGGGTATTTATAGCTTCAGATAAACTAAAAATAAAATACCTAAAGATAATCCTAAAAACATTCAAATAAAATCCTAAATAATAGAAATATTAAATCCTAAATAATAAAGTGATAATGCTCAAATATTTAAATTCAAACTTATGTTTAATTCCTAAGTAATTGTCGTCCGCCCGTTCTTCTAGAAAATGCTGGCTGGATCGCCTTCTAGAAGCTGCCGCTGACTGCACAGCCAGAATCTGTCACGTCGGACATCTTTATGCCCCAAGTCATGCCCATGTGTCCAGCTTTGATTCCAGAAAATAAAAAAAACTGTAGAATGCACTCTTTTAATGATGTTTTCTGGAAATTGAAGTCCTGCGCAAAAATGAATAAGAACTACCCAAATCAGCAACATCAAGTAATCAACAGGGAGTAATTGACGACAAAATAATAACAAAACAAATCACTCATCAAATTGCACCTCACTTATTCGATACTTGTCCTCAAGCATGCCTCAATCAAATATGTCAAAACCTCAAGTTACGATCCTTCATCTTACCTCATATCCAAGAAAACCAAGTAAGCCAAGAACACATCAATTATTAGAATCAAGAATAACGATCAAGTGAAAGGCATAAATAGGAATAAGTTAAGCAAAACTATGACATCCCATTAATCCATCAATTTCAATGTAACAAGACTCAATATCTCATAAGGACTCACTCATTTTCTCTCAAAGTGTTTCGAGTAAAAGAAAATGCTCAAAGCCGGAACTAAACATGACATTACCATAATCCTGTAAGAAAATCAAATCTCCACCACTAAAAAATGAACAAGATGCATTAATCAAAGGGTCTTTAAAAAAAGTTGTAACGAGGCTTAGGTTAAGGCAGGGAAAAGGCCAAAAATATGGGTTAATCGTTAAGACAAGAGATGCACAAATTATATAAGTTCAAGCCATGAAATTGTAATAACCCATTTCACCCGGGCCTTAAGCCCATTAACCAAACCAAACCCTAAACCCGTTACAGTACCCAAACCCAGATTTTGACCCGACCCAAATAATAACCCTAAAATAAAAACCCTAATCTAAAGTCTACCGCCGCCGCCACATGCCCTTCTACCGTCGTTCATCCTTGCCGCCGGCCATCAACTCTGGTAACCCATTTCAACCCCAAACCCTGAATCAATCAAAACCTAAAAATTAAAAAAACCTAAACCTAACCCTATGCCAACCCCATACCCTAATTTACCTTATCCATACCTCTTCCAAAACCATTCCCTATCCCCATCATATCCGACCATACCTTCAACCACATCCCAAAAATTCAGCTGCCACATATATGCTAGAATAGAAAATTAGGAGTGGTTATCTTGAATGGGTTATAAAACCGAAGGGGAAACAATTGTAAAATATGGGCTTTTTGTTTGAAAAATAGGGAGAAAAGTGAGGATTTCAGATCTGTAATTAGGGGGTTTCAGATTCAAGAAAAAAAGTTTGTAAGAAATTCGAAATCAACACAAGAAGGTTGAGGGGTTTTTTTGAAATCAAATTTGTCTGTCTCATTTTATTTTTTTATTATTTCGAAACAAATGAAAAAAAGGAGAAAGGAAGATCGAAGCTTACCGATCATCGGGCCGTCGTGCTTCTGCCATGAGGCCACCGTACCAAGGAACGACACACTGATGAGTGGCACCGCCGTTGTTCGAATGAGAGAAGAGAGACTGAGTAAAAATGTTAGGGTTTTATTAAATCGGTTAAAAAGGGTAATAACCTTTATATTTGCACCAGCTCTAAAACAGTGCCGTTTTTGAGGCCCCGACCCGCGGTGACCCCGTAACCCGGGGAGGATCAGCGTTTTTACGCAATGGTCCAATTTCTTACTTGGTCCCTGGAATCTTTCCTGCTTTCGACTTCTATCCTGGGTTAATTTCTCTTTTGGTCCTTCTGGTTTGTTTTGCATTTTTTATATCGTCCTTTTTTACCTCTTTTCTTTTTTTTAGCTCTTAATTTCTGTTTTATTTTAATTTAGTCCCTTTGTTTTGCCATTTAATTTCCAGTTTATTATTTATGCTAATTTTAGTTTATTTCCTTATATTTCGTATTTGTTTCGTGTTAGTCCTTTTTTATGTTATTCTAGCCAAGCATTTTATATTTGCTGCATTTTAGTCCTAATATATTTGCTAGTTTTGCCATGTAATTTAATATTTGTACATTTTAGCCATTAACATCTAGTTTCATGATATATTTTATATTGTTCCATGAATTTTAATATGATTCATGCATTCATATTATTATTATTATTATTATTATTATGTGCATATAATATATTATTAAATAAAGTAATTTATATTGTATATATTATTTGTTGATATATATATATGTAAGATATGTGTTTATATTTAGGTTACACTTTTTTTTGTATAATAATTTCTTTTTTACTTTCTTTTATATTTTGTATATGATTTTATGCTTATTTGTAAAGATATGTATAGTATTTTATTTAATTACTTCATATATAATATAAATAAATACCTTTTGTAAAAAATAATAACATATAAATATATCTAGATATTTTTTATAGGTATAAGTATTAAATATTTTACCTTAATTATTAAGCCAAAGTATCCACCGCCAATAGCATTGACTAATCCCCTCGCCTCGGGTGCACTCAATGAGAGGTCTTTATATGTTTGTTTCTTTGTTTTTGGTTAGGAGGAAATCCAACTTACCCAAATATTGTGGATCAATATTCTTTCTCTCCCGATTATGGACGTAAATGAGACGAGACAAATCGCGAGTTACTAGAGTTCGACTCGAGCTCGAGCTCGAACTCAGCTTGAGTTCTTAATGAGCCGAGTCGAGCTACTAAAAAATATAATATACTACTATTTTTTTTAATTTTAAAATCTAAATTCCTAAATCTAAAACCCTAAAACATAAACCCTAAACATAACTCCTAAACCCTAAATTATAAAACCAACAACCTAAAACACTAAAGCCTAAACTAACACCCTAAACCTTAAAATTAACAAGCTTGTATAAACTTTAGTTTACACAACTTGTGTATCAAATTTTTTTCTAATATGAATTTAAATGAGACGAGACAGATCGCGAGCTACTCGAGTCTGACTTGGTTAACACTTGATTCGATTGAACTCGACTCAAGTTCGAACTCGGCTCGAGTTCTTAACGAGCCGAGTCGAGCTAAGATTATTCAGTCTCGTTAAAAACTACTCAAGCTCGAACTCGACTCGAATTCTTAACGAGTTGAGTTAAGTCGAGCTCAGCACTACTCGAGCTCGACTCGGCTCGTTTACACCCCTACTCCAATAACATAATTCATAATTATGATAATTATAATATGACAACATATTTTTAACAAAAAATTGATCAACAATAATCGCATAAGTAGATTAAAACAAGACATAATTTTTACGTGAAAATGACTCTTTTAAAATCGAAATGTAAGAATCATGAGATTTGAAAAATTCACTACAAGGCCCCGTTACATAGTTATAACTTATAACAATGGGTATAAACCTAATATAACTAACAAGTAATGTCAAGCAAACAAGGGAGAAAAGTTGAGAATATCACCCAAAAAATCTACTTTAGAAATTGAAATCCCAAAACTACAATACTCAAATAAAAAATCCAATCACACGAAGTCGAGATAAATTTGTTTAAAATGCAAAGGTGAGAATTTTACGTTGGGAAGAAAATGGGTTGGTGGATGGTTTATATGGTACCCTTTTATCTCTTTCTTGTTGAACATCGGTAGACATGTTCCTCCCACGCGGGTGTTGTCGTCGTCAATGTGATTTGTAGTGCCACACACATATATCTTTTTGGAGAAATTTTGTGTGATTTCTAGAGATATTCAAAGGTTAGTGAATTTAGACATTTCTAATATTAGAATCGTTATAATTACGAGTTTATTGATTTGACGGTTCATATTATGTTTATTTGTCTTTTTTGATCATTACAGAATCTAAACATCTAGTGAAGAGATTTAATGAAATTTGTTGCTCTATTTTTCTGTCAATTAATAGTACCATAAACTATAAGGTTAACAAGGTTCATTAAATCATCACATTCATATTAACTTCTAAAATTAACCACAAACATTAATTTTAATACTAGTTATTGACCACCGATAATTCTTTTTTTTTCTTTTTTTTTGTTTCGTTTTTCTGTTTTCTAGTTTTTAAGTTCAATAACTTTATTATTGTGACATGCTTTTTTCTACCTTTTAGTACGTTTTAAGCTTTTCTTCTCTTAATCAATAGCTTGTCTGCTTCTTTTATTATTTGATTTTTTATCATGGTTGGATTTGACGTCGTCACGACTGATCAATTTTTATTTAATTAAGTTTTAAAGAAGGGTAAAATTTTGATAAACAGGTTGCGTAAAAGTTATTTTACTCAAGCCTATATATTTACACTATAATACTCAAATCTTAAATTTCTAACCCTACCCCCTAAAAACTAAATCATATATCTTAAATTCTAGACATTGATATAAAATTGTAAACTTTAAACCATATAGCCTAAATTTTTAACCCTAAAAACTAAACCTCTAAACTTTAAGGGTAAAACTTTGATACACAAGCTGTGTAAAATTAATTTTACACAAGCCTGCGTATTTACACTATAAATTAAAATTAAACCTAAACCCTAAAAAACTAAACCCCAAACTCTAAACCCTAAATTCTAAACACTGACCTTAAATTCTAAACCCTACAACCCAAATCGCTAAACTCTAAGCTAACCCTTAACCCCTAAAACTAAAAGGTCTGTGTAAACTAAAGTGTACATAAACTGTGTATTAAAGTTTTCTCAAACTTTAAACCTTAAACTAAATCCCGAACCACTAAAATTTAGATGCTTGAGTAAACTTCGACATGCATATCAATTTTTTTTTAAATATTCATATTTTAATTTTTAATATATTTTTTGTCATTTTAATAGTTAAACTATAACTTCATTTTAATTTATCCAAAACAAAATATTAATCGATAAAAACGTGACATAATATATTTTTGTTAAATATTATTAAATTTTTATGTAAAATAAATCCAGTTTTACTTCTTTTTCACCTAAGCTCTTGCCTCTAAAATTTTGTGCTCAAAGTAATCGGACATTTAAATGTTTGGTCGAATACGTTCACAATTCATTACTACAATAAATTTTGTTATTTAAATCTATTGCACGTAATTAAAGACAAAGTCAGAATTAAATAATAAAAAACATTAAATTGTATGATATTAAAAAAACAAATAGTTATTAGCTACGCCTTTGCAAATAAATCATTTTCATTTAGGAAAATTTTACAACGGACATTATACATAGCTGAACATCACTAATGCAATACACCACTGAATACCATTAAATCTTTAAATAAAGATTAAAAATCTTAAAGACTAGACTTATAATTAAAATTATTTCAAAAGAAAATTAAAAATTAAATTTAATAAACTTTTTATATTTTTTATATTATTTTTAATTGATATATTAAAATCAAATATCTCAAAAAAAATTAATATAAAAAACCTTAAGCTCAACCTCTTTATTTTTCTTATGTCGTTACTGCCGCAGCTGCTTTCGCTTATTTGTGATCTGTTTTTTTTTTTTTTTTTTTTTCTAATTCGCACCTTAGGAAAGTCCTCATATTCTATTGAATCCGGATGACCGAGGCGAGATCAAAGCTCCTCAGCCATGTGAGGTGCAGGCGAAAGCAACAAGACAAATGCTTCAATAGTGGCTTTTGGATGTTTATCCCACTGATGACACGAATTAGAAAAACAAAAAAATCAAATCACAAATGGGCAAAACTAGCAGCGGCAACGACAGCGGCAAAAGAAAAAAAAGGAAATAAAGTGTTGAATTTAGGGTTTTTGATATTAAGGAGATTTTAAGAAATTTAATTTTAATATATCAATTAAAAATATTATAAAAAATATAAAAGGTTTATTAAATTTAATTTTTAATTTTCTTTTAAAATAATTTTAATTATAAGTCTAGTCCTTAATATTTTTAATCTTTATTAAAAAATTTAATGACGTTTAGCGGTGTACTGCGTTAGTGGTGTTTAACGGTGTACGACGCACATGGTAGACTCATCCTTTCATTTATTCATTATATATATCGTTGGAACCGAAAGAATTATTAGAAATTAGACATAAGGATAATTTTAACCCCTAACGTTTATAATTTCTGTCATTTTGGAACTCATCCATTTTCTAAGATAAATTTGGCCCTTAATCTATGTTTTTTTGTCAAATAACTCATTTTTTAACTAGAATATTGATTAGACCGTAAAAATAATTAACATTGATGAAATGACACATACATATAAAATATATTTCATACATCTAACTTATCACATACTTATAGTATACAACTTTATTTTAATTTAAATTACAAAAATAAATAAAATTTAAATAAAATACTAAAAATAATTAAACAAAAAAAAAACAAAAAAAATGTGGGGAAAGATCGGTGAATCAAAATTCCTAAATGAACTATAACCCTAGCTAAAAGACTGGTGAAATAAAACAGGATTTTTTCAAAGTAAAAAAAAAAAAAACTCATATTTGTAAAAAAATTCTCGGAGTGAAATCAACCCAATAGATTAGTAATAAAACTCGTACATTTGATTGAAAAATTCTCAAAGTTAAATCAACCCAATAGATTAGTAAAGATTTTTTTTTTTTTTTACTTTGAGAATTTTGTGGTTGATTTCACCAGTCTTTTAGCTAGGATTATAGTTTATTTAGGAATCGTGATTAACCATCTTTCCCACGTTTTTTGTTTAATTATTTTATTTAAATTCTAATTATTTTTATAATTTAAATTAAAATAAAATTATATTTCATGGATAAGCATGTGATAGGTTAGATGTCATATCATTTAAAACATATTTTATATGTATGTGACATGTCATCATTGTTAATTATTTAACGGTTTAATAAATATTCTAATTAAAAATGAGTTATTTGACAAAAATACATAAATTAGACATTAAATTTATCTGCAAAAAAGAATGAGGACCAAAATAACTAAAGATGATTTTTATATATTAAAATTATGTATGTACCATGTCACCATTATTTTTTGTTTAAAATTATATTTTAAATTAAAATCTATCATTTCTTAAAAGGAATTTTATCATTATTTTTACTTTATAATTTAAAGAACTAAAGATGAATTTTACCATTTATAAGAGGCCATGACCCCTTCCAGGCTGGTACCGTTAAAACTATGTTACTCAAATTCATATAAGTTTCAAATATGAGTATGTATATAATGTAAGTATGTTTGTGTAGTTTGAACCCAGGTTTATAAAAGTACATCAAGTAATTTTTTAAGGTATGACATTTTATAGGCTAAAATATAAAATAGGATCTCAAACTATACATTTTTTGTCAACAAAACTTTGATGCAGTGGTAAGTCACCCAGTTGACACTCTTTCCCTCCCCTAGATTGTGGGTTCAATACCCAGTAGCACATTTCCCCTCCCCACCCCTAGGTAAGAAATGTTCAAAAAAACTATACATCTTTTTTTCAGTAGGTGTCCAATGCTTCGTTTTAAGTTGAAATAAGTGCCCAAAGTTCTATTCCGTTACTGTTTTAAGGTAAATCCGTTTAAAAATATTCATCACCCAATGAGAATGTGACACATATCTTTATTTTAATTATTATATTTTTTTCAAAAAAACTGAAAAAATTAAAATAATCTTTAAAAATCTAAAATTCTCAAAATCTCCAAAAGTCTCAAATCCCTAAAACCTAAAATATCAAAATTGACACCATTATCGTTGATATTAAGCACTTATTTTATAGTTAAGCCTATTTTATATTGAATTTTTAAAATTTATAAAGTTGATATTAAATTTTGATTTTTTTACATTAAATTAATGGTTGAGTTGAGTTGAGCTGTGCTGTGGTATTCCACCTTTTTTATTCGAGCTTGGCAATTCTTCTAAGATAGTGACAAGTGGTGTTGTTGGGACCAATGCTTCCGTCAGCTTGTCTGATGTCCCGCCTACTTGTCGTGTAGCCTCAAATGCCACATGTGATGTATTGCTAGTTTGAGTTTTAATTTAATAATTTGGTTGCCTAATTTTTCCAATATGGTTTTAGTTCTATTGGTTTTTTGCAGATGTGAGTGCTATAAATTCTATCGTTGTTCATTGTCGTACTGAAGATAAATCCCCTATAGTTATACCTGTTGTGTTACTTTTAGGTGTTGTGATAAACCCCTATGTGGCACCGTGTGTTAATGTCCCCTCTAGTATGGGTTGCAGTCATTTGGCTCCGTGGAATGTGTTCCATCCTTTGAGGGGATGTCCGGAGACAGAGAATTGGTTTCACCCCGAATGTGCTTCTAAACGATTATTCAACTTGTATTCAGATAATCCTAGTGGTTCAAAATCCCGCGGTAGTATCATGAGCTCTATTGAAGGGGGTTGGGGTCTTATCCAAGAATTTGGTTGCTTTCAGTTTAACATAGAGAGCAACACAAAGACTCTTGTTAACGAAAATTCAAGGCTTCGCTCTCGAGTGGAGAACTACGCTGGTGTTGTTGATGAAAATGAGCAGTTGAGGTTGTGGGTGGAAGAATATGCTAGCCATTTAAAGGAGCTAAAAGAAAAATATGAAGCGGATGTCCGGGTACGGTTAGAAGAATTACACAGGAGGCATGCAAAGGAAATTTCCAAGAAAGAGATCGAGGTTGATTGTGCTCTGATGATTAAAAATAAGCCGCTCGCAACTACAGAGTAGAGTTTCAAAAGTGAGATTTAAGGTCTCAAGGAAGAACTGAAAGAGACCAAAAATGCTGCGAACGAGAATTTTGTAAATTTTACGAGAAAGTTAATTGAGCTTAAAGAATCACACAAGAATGAGATAATGGTGCTAGAGCCTACTCATGATGTCAATATAGTGGAGAAGGTTAAGACAGTTGCAGAAGCCACTTCTGCTTTGATGATTGAAGGAATAGAGAAATCTCAAGATGCCGCTATTCTTAGTTTTCAGCTGGCACATGGCCCTCTGAATGTAGGTATGTGAATTTTGACGTCCTTTGTGAAGTAACCGTGGATTTTGACATGAAGAATCTCGTTGGGCCTTTCTGGGAAGACTTTATTGCGAAGTATAAAGATGTAGTGGTCTCTTCTACCTCGGGTCCGATTGTAGTTGCTTCTTTGGATGATCGCGATGATGCTGAATATAAACTAGATGGTGATGGTGCTTTAAGTGATGATAACAACGATGTACAACTGTGATTGTTATCTATTTTTACTTTCTGTGGGAGGGAAGTTGTTTTATATATTTTGCTATTTTCTATACAAGTTTGCAATGCATTTTAATGTTACCATAAAACACTGTGAGCTGCTAATGGGACGTTGTTTCTAACTTAATTTTGTTGTGATTATGGTGAAAATTCCCCTATCGTATGCTTGGTTGTTACCTTTAATTGGGATGCTTATATTAAGTGGTGGAGATATTATATTCATGTACTGCGGTTGGTTGAATATTTCTCTATTATTAGTTTTTGGGAGAATGTTCTGCATAATTTTTCTTTTGCACAATAAATTTTAAGGCAAATTATAAGAGGATTGAGGAGATTGGAATTGTTTTGTGCTTTTAATATCTTCGTAGCTTGTAATACCTTACTTTATACCTTTTGTTTAGTTTTGTTGGTCTAGAACTGTTGCACGATTTAGTGTATGCAATCGCCGCTGTTTATGTAAGCCCATCAATTTGCTTTATGACTGCCTTACTTACATATATATGTTTTTATTGTTAGCTGAGTTAACATAGCGAAATGTTGTATGTTTCTTTGGGGTAGATCATATCCACTCACGTGTTCCTTTGTATAGAGGGATTGGTATTAGAGAAAATTGTGCCAATCAAGGATAACTTAAGAAATAAGATGCTATGTGTTGTTTCTTTGATTATTCCTTATTGGTTTAGTTTTTTGTGTGTGGTATCTATTGGGTTATTGCGATGATTTAGACAATTCAAAATAGATCATGATAAAAGAAAACTTCTGACTACGTGTGATAGGTGCATGTGCCTACTTGTGCAGTTATTGATGGGAAGTTTGAAAGTTGCATGATTTCGGCTATTCACCTGAGATTTCGGGGTATGGAAAGTAAATGCTTATATCTGCAGCCCTTCAGATTAAGAACATGAAACGTCGTCGCTTGGCCTTCCCATTGATTTCTATAAATAGGATTTCGTGGGCCTGTATTTTCATAACGTGCTTTATGATTGGTTAACTCTTTTTTATGCTCCATTGATTATGGTTCTCCTTGTTTCATTTTGAGGGGAGGATAAGAAAATATGTTTATAAGCAAGAATGGTGAGCAGAATACGCTCTTTATAGATCCTGAAGAAGTGTTAGTTTTAACGTTCAGGCTACTTTGATCGACAGACAATAGATTCAAAAGGTTATGATTAGTCATACGTAGCAAGGAAGGCCAACAGACAATATATTCGGAAGATCTTGGTAGCGAGGTTTTCCAAGTACTATTGTTTGTTGGCGTTTGTTGCTACATTAAGGGGGAGGGCGAGGAAGGGGCATATTGCCGAGGTGGTTAATTTGTGTTAGAATTTGACCGTTTTCCTCTTGGTGCAGAGTAAAAGTTTTTGGAGTCAAAAATAGGAGAAGAGATTTTTATCTCCACACTCTGCCTGCTACATTAAGGAGCCTGCTTTTACCCTAAAGGGTTTTATGGTTATCTCCAGTGAGTTTGCTAGGGAGATCTGCATTCCTCTTAGAATCGGCACGGTATTCCCATTACATCTAGCTTGAAGCAGTTATTGCAGATATATATACGCTCAATGCTAGATATGTGAATAAGTCGGATGACCGCGTGAACATGCCGAGTGTGCCTTTTGGCGATGAAAAACTGGTGGAGAGTGAATCTAGAAAGTTGTTAAAATTGTAAACTGACAAAATATGCAGGAAACGAATGATTGCCTTCTTCGCTGATTATTTTGTAAATTTAATTTTTATGAATTTGAAGATAATCCTTGGAATAAAATATGTATTTTAGTGTATATATTTTTCATATCTCTAGTTTTTCGTGAATAAAAGAGTTTGCATACATCAAAGTTGGAAGTGAATTCTTGCCCCCGAGTGACGGAGAAATTTCTGGGGAATAAATTATAGCATCAAAAAAATGCTTGTGTTTGATTATGTTGCAATTTGAAAATTAAATAGATAGCAACGTGTTGCCTCATTTTGCTAATTTGTTTGCTAGCAATAGATATCTAGACGAAGCGGCGAATATCTGCGAGTGTTCTTGGAGGTGGCTAGCGGACCTTGTCTCAGGAATTGGTCACTTTATTATGCATACTTGTTTGGAGGCGGCTGACGACCCTTACCTTTCTCAAATATGAATGACTATAGTTGTTTGTTGCCCTTGGACTTTGCGCGAAGCTCTTAAATATTTCTCCCTGAAAGTGTTGACCATAAAAATGTCTTGTGAATATCGCAAACCTATGAAGGGAACTATCAGTCCCTTTGTGTTCATATATTGTATTTTTTAGCCGCGGGCAATCTTGCCCCAAATAAGGTAACTATTCGTTAGAATTATGAACATATATTCCTGCATATTAATTAAAGATTTTGAGTGTTTTCATTAGTAATGACAAAAATTTAGGCTACTCTATAATATTGGGATCGACAACTAGAAATGGTTGTGGAAAGAGGTGCTGAATCAACATGGATTACTCATGATTCACTAGGTTTAGTCTCGTAGTCGACATTTTGTAGCCTTACTGTTGGTTACTTTTTTATTTGTTTAACAGAATGATTCGTATACCCAAACGATCATTTGTTTTCTTTTATTCGCTTACTCAGGAGGCGACGATCGTTGAGTTGATTTTTTTATGCACGCTATTTAAAAGCGACGAACATTTCTTAAAAGCGGCTGATGCCCAAACGAACTTTTGTTTTCTTTATTTGTTTACTTAGGAAGCGACGATCGCTGAGCTGATTCTTTTAAGTGCACTTCTTAAAAGCGGCGGATGCTTCTTGAAAGCTGATGAAGCCCAAACGATCTTTTGTTTTCTTTTATTCGCATAATCAGGAAGAGATGATCGCTGAGTTCATTCTTTTATGTATGCTTCTTAAAAACGGTGTACGCTTCTTAAAAGCAGCTGACGCCCAAACGATCAATTATTTTTTTATCGTTTACTCAAGAAGCATCGATCGTTGAGCTGATTCTTTTATCATACTTCTTAAAAGCGGCAGACGCTTCTTAAAAGTGGCTATTGCCCAAATGATCCTTTGTTTTCTTTTATTCGCTTACTTAGAAAGCTACGATCGCTGAGATGATTATTTTACGCACGCTTCTTAAAAGTGGAGTACGCTTCTAAAAGCGGCTGATGCCCAAACAATTCTTTGTTTTCTTTTATTCATTTACTCAGGAAGCGATGATTGATGAGTTAATTCTTTTATACACACTTCTTAAAAGCGGCGGACGCTTCTTAAAAGCAGGAGACGCTTCTTAAAAGCAGTTGATGCCTAAACGATCATTTGTTTTCTTTTATTCACTTAGTCAGGAAGCAACGATTGCTGAACTGATTCTTTTATTCATACTTCTTAAAAGTGGTGATCATTTCTTAAAAGAGGCTAACGCCTAAACGATCTTTTATTTTCTTTTATTCGCTTACTTAGGAAGTGACGATCGATGAGCTGATTCTTTTATGCACGCTTCTTAAAAGTAGATAACGCTTTTTAAAAGTAGCTAACAATGGTAGCTTCTCATAGGTAATAAACTCGTTTCATACATGTATTCTCTTGAGTTTGCTATGTACAAAATATGTGGGACTATGGAAAAAAAGAGGTAGAAAAAAAGGTAAGAGGTATAGAAATAAACCTCGAAGTAAGTGACAGATATCGCGAGATCTAAGAATCCCCTATCTTCAAGATTTGTACCTACTTCACTGTCTCACATCAACCTTGTCTGTACTTGCCCACTTAGATTATTCAGTCCTCTCTCAGAAGTTTAGGCTGCCGAGGGTCATCACAATTTTGCTCAAAACATTAACTACAGGTCTTTTTTTCGGGATGGGACCTATTTGCTTGTGTGATCGTGATTTGTTTCCCTCTATACGAATTACAGTAAAAGTATGTGACATTACCGTGCTGTCTTTTGATCAGCTTGTATAAAGCCTTCCCCCGTGAACGTAGGGAATTTAACCTTTAGGCAGAAAAGGGTTGCCATCATTCTGGCTTTTCTCTTCAAATGTCTCCTAAAAATGGCATTGAACACGAACTAATTATCGATAACCAAAAAATTAGCCATTTATGTGACTTTGTGGTTACCATCTTCTATAGTTACGAGGAGTCAGATGGAGCCCTTTAATTCGATAGGCTAG
Source organism: Hibiscus mutabilis (assembly GCA_019671005.1). Classification (NCBI taxonomy): domain Eukaryota; kingdom Viridiplantae; phylum Streptophyta; class Magnoliopsida; order Malvales; family Malvaceae; genus Hibiscus; species Hibiscus mutabilis. Next base: position 31,468,545 of record CM033747.1, on the reverse strand, counting down.
TTGCTAAACACATACACATGACTGTCTGACTTTAATTCTGTATTTGAAATTCCTATTTGGTTAAAAGCATTCTAGCCCAACACTTCTACAGCACTACCTATGTCCACTAGAATTCTTTTTACAGTAAAACCCATTATTTCTACTGTAACAATGATAGGGTCATTATCTTCTTCATCGAGAATACTGTCCTTCTCTTTTTCTGAGAAGAAAAATCGTCACGGGTCTCTTTGTTTTGAGTTTTTCATTATTCCTGCTGAAATTGACATTACTCTCTGAACATGTACTCCACGCTTCGAGCTTGATTGGTTTTATTTTTCTCAACTCTAATTATCATATGTATGGTGCCCTTATTATCTAAATTGTTTCTTCTATCACCCTCTAGCTCGGGCTACATGGTTTTCCTATTATCCTCGGCATGTCTGTAACGGGAAACTAAGAATCTCTCCAACTGCCTTTTTTTATTGCAGATTTAATCACGTTATTTAGATGTATGCAGTCATCTGTAGAGTGTCCCTAAGCTTTGTGTAATTTGTATCGTTTCCTGAAACGCTCTTTGTGCTGGCCTTCTCTCATTGGCAATAGTGGTCTTAAGATTCCCGTGTGTTTAATCTGGTACAGTATCTGCGAAGGCAACTCTATTAATTCATGATAGGTTCTATACGTAGATAATTTTTCTTAAGCTGTCTCATGCTGGTGATCTTCTTGTGTACGCCACTACGACAAACATATGTTCTAAACATATTATGGTCTGGGCAGAACTGTGGGTTTCCTCTACCAATTACCTGATGGATAAGGGGTCTACCCTATCTGGGGCCGTGATCACCTTGTCTTTGGTTCTTGTGATAAAAATTGTATGCCAAGGCCCTCATACTGTTTGCCTTATCGTTTTTAGTGTACGGTTAAACATTCTCATACAATTTCGATAACATTGCATAGTTATAGCATGAAATCGTTAGACAACTTTACGTAAAGATTCGTATGACTTCTAAATGGCTGACATAAGGTACGTTGGCGACCTTTTCAATACCTTATTTGCCAAAAAATGGCTCATGAATAGTTTAGCCAGCTGATCAAAATTGGAAATCAAGTTCGCCGAGAGTTGGAGATACCAAGAGCTGAATCCTTGAGAGTCATTTAAATGTTCGACATTTAACCTGATCAGAGGCACCAAACAAATCCATATGATTCAAAAAGTGTGACATGTGATCCTGAGGGTCACCTCTTCCATTGTACATCAGCTTTGGGACCTTGAAAGAAGTGGATACATGATATTCTAGGATGTTTTTAGCTAAGGGCTTATTTTTATACCTTTGGGGTTTTCGAGAAAGATCATCATGTCGAAGGCTCTGGATGCACTGAAACTTTTTCTCTAGTTGCTTCATCTTTGCCTTTAACGCCAGCTGTTCATCATCCTCTGTGGGTCTATAGTCCATATCCTTTAAATACTCATAATCATCCTCTAGCTCTTGAGGTTGTTCTCCTTTAACGCCTTGTTGGGGAGAAACTTGCTCCTCATGAGGTGCTTTGCCTTTAATTTTTTTAGATAATTGTTTATTTAACTTCTTGTTTTTCTTTTTTTTGATTCTATGTTGTTCGGTCTACTCTTATATGGACTTTTGATGCAGCTCGAGTTACTATTTTAAAAGCCTGCATTTCTAAAAATTGATGGTTGCTGCCTTTCGACGGGGATACTCTTCTCTTTTGTTGTATATTTAGTCCTGTTGTAAACCATATGGGAAGTTAATCTTAGAACTATTATCGAAAACTCTGTTGAAGCTGTTATAGCTGTTGTGTAGTAGCCAGCACTGGTTGCCCCATCGCAATATCATCTTTTCTAGCCACTGTCATCGATTGAGTTATTAGTGTGGGCTCCTCTATTATATTTTTCTCTCAGTGTTTTTGGTCTTCTTCTTCTATCTTTAGGGGTTTTAGGGTTATCGATAAATATGAAGGTCGCGTGTTCGATCCACACTTGCTGCATTAATTGTTGATTGTCAAAGTTAACAGGGGTTAGAGACGACGATCCGGCAATGGTTTGAATGGTAGTCTCCTATAAGAACGTGTCTTTTGCTTTTGTTATAGTGATTTATTGTGTCTTTTTGGTCTAAAGATGCCTCGTCCCTCTCATTACATGTCCTACTTATACCGGTAGGACAGGTGTCACGACCAAGTAGTCATGGCGTGTTGATTGGATAGGCTATGATAGGATGTCGTAGGTTTATATCGTCACTCACAACGATCTCATTATGTTGTTATGAGATCGTTGGGCAGGCTATTGTTTGCGATCTCACGTTTTCCATACATCACAGAGCTTTTGTATGACACTGTCCGCAACACCGTTTGCCCATTGTTGGTTGTGTGTCTTTGACACATGGCGATGGGTATTTTTAGGTACTAACATCATTTTTTCATCCAAATATATCAAGCATTAAATCTTTTAATAAGTATAATCAGAGTTGAAAGTTTCGAGGTTAACTGCTTATTCAATTATTCACTAAACTCAAAAAATTTTACGGTCATCACTTCCTTATTCGAGTCATTCGGGTCTTAACTAGTTTATTATCCTTTTATTGTAATTAGTACGATACACATGATCAATCATGTTCATTTATATAGTAACCAATTACCACTATATTCCGTAAAGCATACAACCGGTAGTAAAGTACTACCTCGGCTCTAAGCTACATCGATCTACCCTTGAACTCTCTTTGATCACTTTTGAACTCGAACTCAAACTTGATGTCCCTCAAAATCTCGGATACAAGGAAATGTAGATACCTTCAATTAACATAATCCATATCAGTCCTAAACTCAATTACTTTGCTCTTAAATTGAATAATTATATATAAATGCATGATTGGGTTCACGGTCAGATTCATAGGCTTTTGGGTTAGAATTTCGTAAAACAGACTTCAAAATTGGACTTTTGACGTCAGAAAACCTAAAATATGACTTTTCAGAAAAAGTTATCTTTCGGTCAAAGTCAACCCTAAAAGTTAACGGTCAAAGTCAATGGGCAGGTCAACAGTCAATAGGTCAACAGTCAATAGGTCAACATGTCAAAGTTAACTGAGTTGACTTAGCTAAGTTAACTCGGTTAATGGACTCAGGTAAGTTAACTCAGCTAGGTCGACTCGGTCAATGAGTCAGGTCAGACGGTTCAGGTCTGGGCTTGGGCTTAGGTTAGGTCGATTATTAGGTCAGGCAGACTGGGTTTGAGCCCAACCGGCTCAGCTCAAGGCAGATCGTTCCATAATCGGTCATACTAGTCCAGATCTGTGGGTAACCATTATGGCCGCTGAAAATTGCCTCGGCTGTACGTGGCGACCACATTGGGCTTTTCATGCCGAAAAACACTTTAGAACACATACAGATAGCACAATCAACACATGTAACTTGGTTTTAGAGGCTTACCGAGGTAAAAAAATAGAAGAAACATGACCGAGAATAAAATCAGAAACCCAATTCCTCCTTGTCAAAACTTTTGATCATTCTCTACAGTAGCCAACAAGCTAGCTCAGTGAGTGAATGATCTGGTTCAGATTGCAAGGGCTCAAGAAATCCAACAGTTGTGGTCGTATGGTGCACAGACGGCTGACGGGGCGGCAATCACCAGAAATCAGAGAGAGGCCATTGGGTTTCTGACGAACCATCAAACCATTTTCTATGTCGAATGGTGGTTGTTCGCCGCAAGTGGAGAACGATTCTAGGGTCGAGGTACGGTGACACTTTGATTGATGACAGCGGTGACGACCACCGATCGGAAGTGAGAGAAATCAAGACGGTGGTCGGTAAGGGGAGTTAAAAGGGTTTGAGGAAAAAATATCTTGATATTTTCTTAGATCTAAAACAACATCAATGATAATCTAAGTTTTTTGGCTTATTTAATTTCTGTATAACTGATTAGGGGTGTAAACGAGTTGAGTCGAGCTTGAGTAGTGTTGAGCTCGACTCGACTCGTTAAGATCTTGAGTCGAGTTCACGCTCGAGTATTTTTTAACGAGCCTAAAAAATCTGAGCTTGACTCAGCTCGTTAAGAATTTGAGTCGAGTTCGAGCTTGATTCGAGCTCAAGTGTTAACCGATCTTTGACCGTGTCAAACTCAATATTGACATCAGCTAAAAAGTCAACGCTGGTGTCGTGCTCGACAAGCTAAGTTTGTTGGCTTATTTAATTTTTGTATAACCGGTTAGGGGTGTAAACGAGTCAAGCTCGAGTAGTGCTGAGCTCGACTTGGCTCGTTAAGATTTTGAGTCGAGTTTGAGCTCGAGTATTTTTTAACGAGCCTAAAAAATCTGAGCTTGACTTGATTCGTTAAGAATTTGAGTTCGAGTTTGGTATTAAAGTTTATCCGGGCACAGCTCCTATGTCTATGGCACCTTACCGGATGACACCGAAAGAGCTTAATGAATTGAAAATTCAGTTGCAAGAACTGCTAGACAGTGGATTTATCCGACCCAGTGTTTCCCCGTAGGGAACCCCTGTTCTTTTTGTCAAGAAGAAGGATGTGACACTTCGGTTGTGCATCGATTATCGGACGCTGAACAAGCTGACGATCAAGAACAAGTATCCCATTCCTTGTATTGATGATCTCTTCAATTAGTTTTAGGGAGCTACGATGTTCTCTAATATAGACCTGAGATCTGGTTATTACCAACTCAAGGTTGAGGATTCTAACGTATTCAAAATAGCTTTCTGGACATGTTACGATCATTACGAGTTCCTTGTGATGCCCTTTGGATTGGCTAACTCTCATATGGCCTTCATGGATATGATGAATAAAGTGTTTCAACCCTATCTCGACCAGTTTGTGGTGGTCTTTATAGAAGATATTCTGGTTTATTCTAAATCTGAGGTTTAACATGAGGAACATCTCCTGATTGTTTTACAAACTTTGAGGGAGAAACAGCTTTATGCGAAATTTAGTAAGTGTGAATTTTGGTTGTCAAATGTGATGTTTTTGGGGCATATCGTTTCTGCTGAGGGTATTCGGGTTGATTCGAAGAAGATTGAGGCTATCATAAGCTGGAAGAAACCTAAGAATATTCTTGAGATTCGAAGTTTCTTGGGTTTAGCCGGCTATTATTGAAGGTTTGTTGAAAGTTTCTCGATCATCGCAGCTCCGTTGACTAAACTTCTGAGAAAGAATATTCCTTTTGTTTGGTCTGAGGCTCAGCAGACTAGTTTTGAGAAGCTTAAGACCGTGTTGATTGAAGCACCAGTTCTAATTCAGCCTGAGCCTGGGAAGGCTTACACTGTCTACAGTGACGATTCTCATACCGAATTGGGGTGTGTCCTGATGCAGGATGATAAGGTAGTAGCTTATGCTTCCAGACAGTTGAAACCGCATGAGTGCAACTACCCTACCAGCGACCTTGAGCTCGCTGCTTTGATATTGGCTCTCAATATCTAGAGACACTATCTCTATGGAGATAAGTGCTATATCTTTACAGACCATAAGAGTCTGAAGTATCTTCTTACTCAGAAGGAGTTGAACTTAAGACAGCGACGTTGGTTAGAGCTTCTTAAAGACTATGACTGTTAAATTGAGTATCATCCAAGCAAGGCTAATGTTGTTGCCGACGCTTTGAGTCGTAATGCCATTTCAAATTTGAGAGCCTTGTTTGCTCAGATGAGTTTGTATGAAGATGGTAGTCTTTTGGCAAAACTTCGGGTTATTTCTACTCTGATTTCTGATATTCGAGCTGAGCAGCCTAGTGATCCGTTCTTGATGCACCGTATTAAAGAGGTTGAAGAAGGTACATCTCAGGTTTCTCTATTGATCAGGATAGTGTAAAGTTTTTTCGGGGCCGATATTGAATTCTGAAGAATTCTGGCTTGTAGCAGGTTATCCTTCGTGAAGCCCATGACAATCCCTACTCTATGCATCCTAGTGGGGACAAGATGTACAACAATCTTCGTGAGAGATACTGGTGGAAGGGCCTAAAGAGGGATGTTGTTGGGTTTGTGTCGAAGTGTTTGACTTGTCAAAAGGTAAAAGCCGAGCATCATCGTCCGTCTGGGTTACTTCAGCACATTGAGATTCCTCAGTAGAAATAGGAGCGTGTGACGATGGATTTTGTCTGTGGTCTTCCTTTGACTCCCTCAAAGAAAGACTCTTTCTGGGTTATTGTGGATTGATTGACTAAGTCTACACACTTCATTCTTGTTCAGTTAACTATTCTTTGAATAGGTTAGCTAAGCTCTACATCTCAGAGATTGTTAGACTTCATGGGGTACCTTTGTCTATCATTTTTGATCGGGACCAAAGGTTCATGGTGAAGTTCAGGAGATCTCTTCATACTGCTTTAGGTACTCGCTTGATTTTAGCACTGCTTATCATCCACAGACCGATGGCCAGTCTAAGCGGGTAATCTAGATTCTTGAGAATATGTTGAGAGGATGCAGTTGGGAAGATTTCTTACCACTTGCGGAGCTTGCCTACAATAATATCTACCAAGCTAGTATTAAGATGGCACCGTATGAGGCTCTGTATGGGAGTAAGTGTCATATACCTATTGGATGGACCGAGCTTAATGAGAATAGATTGTTGGGACCAGATATCGTACATGAGGCTGAACAGACTGTTTGATTCATTCAGGATCGGTTTAAGGATGCTTTTGACAGACAGAAGTATTATGTCGATTTGAAACGTCGGGATCTCAAGTTTGATGTGGGAGATGAGGTTTTCTTGAAAGTATCTATGTGGAGGAAGGTATTTCGTTTCGGTCAGAAGGGCAAATTGAGTCCTCGTTTCATCGGCCCTTATCGGATTATTCGGCGAGTTGGACCAGTTTCCTATTAGCTTGAGTTACCACCTGAGCTTAATCGTATTCATGATGTCTTCCATGTCTTTGTGTTGAGATGTTACCATGCTGACCTATCTCACATTATTCTTGTGGAGGAGATTGAGATTCGTCATTACTTGCGTTTTTTGGAGGAGCCAGATGAGATTTTTGCTCAGGACATGAAAGTTCTTTGGAGGAAGACTATTAAGATGATCAAGGTCTTGTGGCGTAATCGTGGTCATGGTGAGGCTACATGAGAACCCAAGGCCATTGTCAAAGCTCAGTATCCACATCTCTTTGATCCAGGTAAATTTCGAGGTCGAAATTTCTTTTAAGGAGTGGAGAATTAAAATACCCTAAATTTTCTCCAAATTTAAAATCCCCAAATCATAAAATCCCTAATTTCTAAACCCTAATTTTGGGGAAATTAAAATCTAAAATCCTAATTGAAATTTAGTGACCAAATTGGAAAATTCCAAAATTTGGTGACCTAATTGATTTAATTCAGAAATCGGTGTCTATTTTGCAAAACGTTTTAGCTTATGAGCCCTTATGAGGTAATTTACCCAAACTTTTACGCTTTTAACCCTATTATTTTTTCCCTCAATTTCTCCCTCTCGCAAATTGCAACCCCTTCTCCCTTGCTCTGGCCAAGCTCCGTTCGACCCTTAGACGTCGTTTGTGTCGACCACGACGTCAGCGTTAACTTTTTGGCTGATCGCAACGTTGACTTTTTGATGACATCAACATTGACTTTTTACGACCTGAGTCAACTCTAAGTTTTCTGACGTTCTGATTCCAAATCTGCTGCCCGTTTTCCCAAATTCAAACCCGAAAGACCATTTTTCTATCTATATTTAATTATAATCAGTATTTTAAGAATTTTGAATATCAAAATCTGATCGAATATTATTGTGTTCAGGTGACGTTGACTCAGAGCCTGAGAATCTTCCTCCTCCTCCACCTATTTGACCTCCTTCTACGCAGCCTGCAAGTTCTTCATGTAAGTATGATTTCGTTTAGTGGTTATGTTAGTGTGGCATAGTAGTAGTAAATAATTATGTTTTGTTAACCTCGTAGGTGTTGATTCTATCCAACCTAATACTAGAGCTGAGCGTGGGAGACGTCACTCTTAACGTTGAGTTATTATCTGCCTAAGGTGTGTCTCTTCTTGTGCTATATCATTTACGTGCTCTATGTTATGTGTGCATGTTGTATATGTGATTGACTGAATGATCTATGAATTATGGTATGTTTTGTATGATGGCATGTCACGCATTAGATATCAGAATCGGACTAAAATAATATTGGACATATATCGTATGCACTCGGATTAAATTAATAAATCAGGTATACTCTCAGATTCAAAAAATATAAATCGAAACATGTCATGTCATTTGGGTTGGGAAATTGTACGGGGAAGTTCAGTGGGTTCACCCTTCGTGCTGAATTTCGTTTCGGATCAGTGGCTCCACCTCCGGGTCGTTCCACTTTGGATGGTGACGATGTAGTTAGAATGGTTCTGGAGAACCTTACTCTTTAGACGGTGTATAGAGATGGGTGCATGACAGTACATTTTATGTCTCAGATTGTATGCATATGTATATTGTGATGACTGTTAAACTATGCTTGTTGTTCAAATTTCTATTACGTGTTTTATCTGCACTTTAGAGACACACTGAGCTTTATAGCTTGCTCCCCCTAGTTCTCTTTCAGATACTCAAGCTTAGGCGTACGGTACTTGGAGGATTTTCGTATTATCAGACTTTATCCTATTATACAGTATGGTTATTCAGACATTGAATTTTTACATTAATATTATTTCGGATGATTTTGTATTTGGGACTTAGGACATTATTATTATTATTTGAGACTTGTTGGTTTGACATGCATTATTTGAATTTCTTTCGAATTTTATAATGTCATTTGGAATTTTGCTAACGACTACGTTTTATTTAAATGTTATAATTTTGTGGTTTCGATCTTTTAAAATTAAGTTGTAATTTAAATTATAAAACCTAATAACTTTTCTTGAGGGTCAAAATTTTCAAACTTAACTTCCAAGTTTTGACTTAAGAAATTAGGTCAAATTTAGTAGATTACATTTAGTGGTATCAGAGCCTAGGTTCAACCCTCGGACTGTGTGGCTCGAATATTTTTAGGCTAAATGATTTTACATCCATACTAAACATTTTTAGGCAAAACAAGATTTTCTTAAAAATATAATATTTGAAATGATTATGTTTATTTTAAATAGAAATTCCAAGTACCGACATTAACTTAGGATTATCTTCTTTTGATAGACTACTATACCACCTCTTAGGAGTTCTAGATTTGCGACCAGACTTGGTCGTGGCCGAGGCCTGGCTGAGGTCATTCTATCGCTGTTGATAGTGATGCTTCGCCTCCTGCGGATCTGCTGCAGAATCAGAATGAGGTACATGATACTGGTGGAAAGGATCAACCTAGGAATCAAACGGGAGCTCAAAATACAGCATCTGGTCAGCAGACGCAGATTGTTGGACCACGTGATTCCGAGGATAGTGAGACAATGGGCATGGATTCTGTTATAATGTAGAGGGAGTTACTTCGTTACCTCCGTCAGTCTGAAGGCGTGAGGAAACCTATTTCTACCGAGTTCTTAGCTACCAGGATGACCATGTTTGATTGCAAGTTGGGTACAAACCCGGCTGATGCGGAGTATTGGCTGAAGAAACTTCAGCATTTGTTTATTGAGATGAAGTATCCTGCCGACCAAAAATTGAGAGCTACTGTATTGTTGCTGTAGGGTGAAGCCCAGAACTTATGGGAAGCAGAGGAAAAAGTTGTTCTAGCCAGTCAGATTTCTTGGTAGTTTTTTAGACAGTCATTTTAGGATTGGTATGTTGAGCCTAAGTATATAGCTAAGTACCGAGACGACTTTATGAATCTGAAGCAGAATGATATGAGCGTTAATGATTATGAGATAGAGTTCTTGAGGCTTATCCCAGTATGTTACGGGATTGGTTAATACAGAAAAAAAAGAAGTGTGATTGGTTTCTGAGAGGGTTACGTTTTTCTATCAAGACTGGGGTTGCATTACATCAGGATAAAGTGTATAAGGAAATCACCCAACGGGCCAAAACTACTGAGCGATTGAAGGTATAAAGAAACGACAGGAATCTCATGATCGGGCCAGGAGGCAGTCGACCGCCTCAGTTCAACACAGTCAGGGGAATCAGTCGAGGAAGAGAACCAGAGATGAGTACGACCATCAGAGTTACTCCACCAGTGACATCTACTATTCTGACCGCCATTGTTGTAGGTTCGTCTAATTCTCGTAGGGTTCCACAGTGCTCTTTTTGCAATAAATGGCATCCAGGCAAGTGTAAGAGGCAGAGTGGGGCGTGTTTTCTATGCGGTTCTTTTAAGCATCTTTTTAGAGATTGTCCGGTAGCACCTTCATCTGCCTATGTTTCGAGTCAGTCTCAGGCATCTGTTCAGACTCTTAGTAGAGGGAGAGGATCAACTGGTTCTGGGGCGAGACAGCCTGGGTTGGTTTATGCTACTATGAGGCATGAGGATCGAGATGAGCCAGATGTTATTCCTGGTACCTTTTCTATTCATTCTATCTCTTACTTTGCTCTGTTGGATAATGGGTCTACTCATTCGTATGTTGTGAGTTCTGTATCTGGGGGTCTTGAAATTCCTGTTGAGGATGTTGCTAATGCTGTTACCATACATAGTCCGGTAGGTAATCCTGTTATGGTTTTTAGGGTGTATAAAAATTGTTCTCTTGAGATTTAAGGGGAAATTTTTCTGGCTAATTTGATGGAGTTACCTTTTGGGGAGTTTGATCTAATTCTTGGTATGGACTGGTTGTCTACTCATCGAGTCAAGCTGGATTGTGAAAAGAAGAGGGCAACCATGAAAACTTCTAATGACCGAGAGGTGGTTTTTTTGGAGAACGTCGAGGATTTTTATATAATGTGATATCAGCTCTCAAAGCTGAGAAGATGATCAAGAATAGGTCCATTACCTACCTTGCTTACATTCTTGATCCGAGATAGTCCGACTTTGGGATGGATAAGATCCGGGTTGTGAGAGACTTTTCTGATGTATTTTCGGAGGAATTGCCTGGTGTTCCATCAAAGCGTAATGAGATTGAGTTTGGTATTGAAGTTTATCCGGGCACAACTCCTGTGTCTATGGCACCTTATTGGATGGCATCGAAAGAGCTTAAAGAATTGAAAACTCAGTTGCAAGAACTGCTAGTCAGGGGATTTATTCGACCCGGTGTTTCCCCGTGGGAAGCCCCTATTCTTTTTATCAAAAAGAATGATGGGACACTTTGGTTGTGCATCGATTATCAGAAGCTGAACAAGCTGACGATCAAGAACAAGTATCCCCTTCCTTGTATTGATGATCTATTCGATCAGTTTTGGGGAGCTACGGTGTTCTCTAATATAGACCTGAGATCTGGTTATTACCAACTCAAGGTTGAGGATTCTAACGTATTCAAAACAGCTTTCTAGACATGTTACGGTCATTACGAGTTCCTTGTGATGCCCTTTGGGTTGACCAACTCTTATGTGGCCTTCATGGATATGATGAATAGAGTGTTTCAGCCGTATCTCCACCAGTTTTTGGTGGCCTTTATAGACGATATTCTGGTTTATTCTAAATCTGAGGTTGAACATGAGGAACACCTCATGATTGTTTTACAAACTCTAAGGGAGAAGCAGCTTTATGCGAAATTTAGTAAGTGAATTATGGTTGCCAGATGTGATGTTTTTGGGGCGTATCGTTTCTGCTGAGGGTCTTTGGGTTGATCTGAAGAAGATTAAGGCTATCATAAGCTTGAAGCAACCTAAGAATATTCTTGAGATCTAAAGTTTCTTGGGTTTAGTCGGCTATTATCAGAGGTTTTTTGAAAGTTGCTCGATCATCGCAGCTCCATTGACTAAACTTCTAAGAAAGAATATTCCTTTTGTTTGGTCTGAGGCTCAACAGACTAGTTTTGAGAAGCTTAAGACCGTGTTGACTGAAACATCGATTCTAAATCAGCCTGAGCCTGGGAAGGCTTACACCATCTTCAGTGACGCTTCTCATACCGAATTGGGGTGTGTCCTGATGCAGGATGATAAGGTAGTAGCTTATGCTTCCAGACAGTTGAAACCGCATGAGTGCACTACCCTACCCACGACCTTGAGCTCGCTGCTGTGATCTTTGCTCTCAAGATCCGGAGATACTATATCTATGGAGAGAAGTCCTATATCTTTACAGACCATAAGAATCTGAAGTATCTTCTCACTCGGAATGAGTTAAACCTGAGACAACGCCATTGGTTAGATATTCTTAAAGACTATGACTGTGAAATTGAGTATCATCCAGGCAAGGCTAATGTTGTTGCTGATGCCTTGAGTCATAATGCCATTTCAGATTTGAGAGCCTTGTTTGCTCGGATTAGTTTGTATGAGGATGACAGTCTTTTGGCAGAACTTCAGGTTATTTCTACTCTAATTTCTGATATTCGAGCTGAGCAGCCTAGTGATACGTTCTTGATACACCGTATTAAAGAGGTTGAAAAATGTACATCTCAGGATTTCTCTATTGATCAGGATAGTGTACTGCGTTTTTGGGGCCTATATTGTATTCCGAGAAATTCTGGCTTGAAGCAGGTTATCCTTCGTGAAGCCTATGACAGTCCCTACTCTATGCATCCCGGAGGGGACAAGATTACAAGAATTTTGTGAGAGATACTAGTGGAAGGGCCTAAAGAGAGATGTTTTTGGGTTTGTGTCGAAGTGCTTGACTTGTCAGAAGGTAAAAGCCGAGCATCATCATCCGTCTGGGTTACTTCAACATATTGAGATTCCTCAGTAGAAATGGGAGCGTGTGACGATGGATTTTGTTAGTGGTATTCCTTTGACTCATTCAAAGAAAGACTATATCTGGGTTGTTGTGGATTGGTTGAATAAGTCTACACACTTCATTCGTATTCGAGTTAACTATTCTTTGAGTAGGTTAGCTAAGCTCTACATCTCGAAGATTGTTGTACTTTATGGGGTACCTTTGTCTATCATTTTTGATCGGACCAAAGGTTCACGACGAAGTTCTGGAGATCTCTTCATACTGCTTTAGGTACTTGGTTGAATTTTAGCACTACTTATCATTCGCAGACTGATGGCCAGTCTGAGTGGGTAATCCAGATTCTTGAGGATATGTTGAGAGGATGTGATGTGGACTATAGTGGCAGTTGGGAAGATTTTTTACCACTTACGGAGTTCGCCTACACTAATAGCTACCAAGCTAGTATTAAGATGGCACCGTATGAGGCTCTGTATGGGCGTAAGTTTTGTACACCTGTTGGATGGATCGAGCTTAATGAGCACAGATTGTTGGGACCAGATATCGTACATTAGGCTGAGCAGACTATTAGATTTATTCAGGATCAGCTTAAGGCTGTTTTTGACAGATAGCAGTCTTATGCCGATTTGAGACGTCGGGATCTCGAGTTTGATGTGGGAGATGAGGTTTTCTTGAAAGTATCTCTGTGGAGGAAGGTACTTCATTTCGGTCGGAATGGCAAACTGAGTCCTCGTTTCATCGGCCCTTATCGGATTATTCGGCGAGTTGGACCAGTTGCCTATCAGCTTGAGTTACCACCTAAGCTTAGGCGTACGGTACTTGGAGGATTTTCGTATTATCAGACTTTATCCTATTATACAGTATGGTTATTCTGACATTGAATTTTTACATTATTATTATTTCAGATGATTTTGTATTTGGGACTTGGGATATTATTATTATTTGAGACGTGTTGGTTTGACATGCATTATTTGAATTTCTTTCAAATTTTATAATAACTTTTGGAATTTTGCTAACGACTACGTTTTATTTAAATGTTATAATTTTGTGGTTTCGATCTTTTAAAATTAAGTTGTAATTTGAATTATAAAACCTAATAACTTTTCTTGAGGGTCAAGATTTTCAAACTTAACTTCCAAGTTTTGACTTAAGAAATTTGGTCAAATTTAGGAGGTTACATTCTTGCTTTTATTGAAAAATTTATTTAAGAAGAGAATTTTTAGAAAACTTGTATTTTAAAGGAATATTGTCACCACCGGTCACTTGGATTAGGTAGACCGGACCGGACACCGAAAACAAAACAATGGATTTTAATTGAGTTCGAGGGTTGATTACGCAAGGAGAAGGGTTAGCATCCCCGCTACGCCCAAAATTGGTACCAAATAGATTCATATCGTATTTATAAAGAAAAATAAAAATTTGATTTAATTTAATAGTTAATTCCTAAAAACATATTTCGAATATTACATTTGCCCCGATCTGCGGTACCAAAAGAGATGACACCCGGAGACCGGGATGACACCCCCACTAAAATACCGGGATAAAAAGCCTAAACTATGCGTGATAAATTAAACAAGAATTAAAATGCAACAAATAAACTAAAATACTAGAATTAATAAAAGGTAAACAAATATAAAAATATGTGCATATAAAGTAAATATACATAATTAAAATAAGCAACCATACGTGTATAAATATAACACATATAACAATTATTATACATTAATATACAAAAGTAATATAAAAATATATAATATGTACATATAATATATACATATACATACATGAACAGCAATGCTGTACATACTATACATATATACAAAAATACAAACGTACAAAAATAAACAGCAACAATGAACAACTAAATAAATGTAAAAACAATAATATATTAAACAAAAAACAAAAAACATGTATCAAATATAGTGCAAACATAAATATAAAAAAAACATGATAAAACACTAAATATAAAATAATTAAGCAAAATAAATACTGAAATTAAAAGAACGGGGGCCAAAAGATAATTAATCCATAAAAACAGTCTTTAAAAAAAGATAGAAAGGGACCCAATTGCAAAACAGTGAGAAAAAGAGGGACTGAACATGAGTTCTCCCTTTTAAATAATAAAACAGAATTTAAGGATGAAATTGTAAACCGGTTAAAACATTAGGGGACCATTTGTGTAATTTGCCCATGCGGCAGAGACATTTTGAAAATACCAAGTGGGATAGAGGGACTAGGTGAGTAATTTACCCTTTAAAAATTTGATTTAATTCAATTTAGGGATGAGATTGGGATTTTTGAAAAAAAAGAGGAGGACTGAAAGTATAATATGCCCATGCAACAAGCCCAAAGTAAAAAAACTAAAAGGGCAGAGGGATTAAACTGCAATTTAACCATTTTAAAAACAAAAAATGTCTATAAATAGACCCTAACAGGCACCATTTTAGCTTTTAGCCATTTTAAAAAATCTCCTAAACTTTTTATATCCTCTCCCCTTTTAGTTTTTCAAACCGAAATAGAAAAAAACTTTGAATGTTCATCATTTTTCTAGAAACAGCCATGAAACCCAGTTTTTGGTGGTGGCCGGCCGCCACCGCTGGCCACCGTCGTTCGAACCCCAAAACACAAAAACAAGATATTTTTTCACTTTTAAAACCCAATCCTTTACTGGATTTTACAAACCAAACCCCCCAAACCTTGTTTTTGAAAGAAAATCAAAGCCATTTTCATTTAAAAGTCTAGCTTCCAACACCGATTCATCCCTGCAAAAGGGCTTATTACTGAAAAAGGGGAAGCGGAACCGACTCAGGTATAACTCCCCATCACATCTCTATTTCATTTGTTTTTAATTATATTTAACATGCATGCAAGAAGAAAGATCTAGAGAAGTGATTACCACTGGAAACTTTTTTTGCTCTTTTTTATTTCATTCAAATCTGTTTGGGTACAAAAATGGCGATCTGATTACATATATATCATGTTTTCTAATTTGTTGTTTTATTTACAAAGATAAGTAACATTAAATGCTTGAACTGTGGATTTGATATGGATCTGATTTCTCCCTTTTTTGTGTTTTTGGCATGTCCGATTGGTGAGTGAGGCGTACGGCGGCAGCTGGCGGAGCGGCCACGTGGCTCGGTTGGTAGAGATGAAAAGGCTATAATCGGCCAGAAAAAATTTGGGCCGTTAGATCAGTTCTGATCCAACGGCCAAGATGGATCAAAGATCTGACGGCCAGGATGCAATCTAGGGAAAAGCGGGCTGCACAAGATCGTGAAACGTGGCACAGAAGTACCCGGATGGTCAGCGCGTGCATGCCATACGCGCGTGGGAGTCCAACAGCCTTGAGCGTGTGATACACGCGGCCAGCTAGAGAGCATCCAAAATTAATCTAGACCGTTTGATCTAGCTTGATCCAACAGTTCTCCTTCTGCTGTGCATAAGGATAAGATATTAGGGTTTCTAGTATCATTAGGGTTTTTTAGGTTAATTGGATTAGGGTTTGGGCTTGGCCGAAATGGACCATGTAAATATTTTTTGGTTTGAATGGACTGGGCAATTAAGATAATGGTTTGGCCCCATTTTTCATAAATGGATTAGGCTTTTTCATATATATATATATTACAATTAATATTAATAAAAATAATAAAACTCATACATTAATATATTTATACATACATATAATTAAGCACACATACAATATGCAAACGTATCATTAAAATAACCATATCACGTATACGTAACATATATTTATACCTTATATAATACATTCAATATTAATATTAATAATAATATCACTAAAAAATACATACATACTTATATTTGTACATACACATTCACGCATTATATGTATTTACAATATACATGCAACATTCATGTATAATACCTATACACACCCACACATATAAACATATATACTAATATACATATGGGCAAGCACATATATTCAAACATACGTATTACCATGCATAAATATGGATATTGATACATATATAATTACTATAATTAATTAATATTGCTATAACATTTACAACCCGGACAAAAATGAGTGATTACAGCTGCCTCTCTTTTCTTGTTCTTGTGAAACGAGAACAAAGCAAAGACTAAAAGCACTCATTTTTGTCCTACTTTCCTGTTCCTAGCCTTGCAATCTCAGGTTTTTCTGAAACTTTTCGCTCTTCCTCGGCCAACTCTTCAAGCTTTAATCTCTTTAATGCCCCGATTTGTACTCGTCTTGACATTAAAGAAAGCTTGACATCATGCCCGAAGGTCTTAATGATGGCCCGAAGGTCTTATCAACATGCCCTATGGACTTATCAGTGGTCCGAAGGACTTTATTGCGATGCCCGAAGGACTTACTGATGGCCCGAAAGACTTAAGATCTGGATTCACGTCGAAAATGGCTACCAATCTCCCTTAAAATCTGGATTCACGCCAAAATGGCTACCAATATCCCTTAAAATGATGCCCCAGTTCTTACCAGTCTTAACATCACAATAAGGTTAGCATCATGCCCAAAGGACTTCCTGATTGCCCGAAGGTCTTATCACCATGCCCGAAGGACTTACCAGTGGCCCAAAGGTCTTATCAATATGCCCGAAGGACTTACTGATGGCCCAAAGGACTTAAAATCTGGTTTCATGCTGAAAATGGCTACCAATCTCCCTTAAAATCTGGATTCATGCCAAAATGGCTACCAATCTTCATTAAAATCTGGATTCACACCGAAAATGGTTACCGGTATAAATCTTCAATAAAATCTGGTTCTTCAACATGAAGTTGCAGATCAAAATCTTTGGAAATCTTCAAATATCTGTTTAAACACAAGCAAAATGCCTTTAAACTAGCATGACCCTATCTATATGATGAATGTAGTGTAAAACTCTTTTTTTCTTCTTTTTTTCTTTTCTTTTTGCTTCTTCTTCTTTTTTTCTCCTTTGTTTTTCTTCTCTTCTTTTTTTCTTTTCTTTTTTTCTTCTCTTCTTTTCTCGTTCTTTTCTTCTTCTTCTTTTTCTTTTTTATTTCATTCTATTTTGAAATCTTATTCCCTGAAAGGCCATTCTTCGGATTTTTTTTCATTTTATCTCTCTGCAGTATGCTCATTAATCTTCATTTTATCAATCTTTACTTCATCAATCCAGTACCCACGCTCTTATCTTTCGTGCGCGAGTAACTATCTTCTTCTTCTTTGGGGTCTCTACCCTCTTTGCAAATCTTTCTTTTAGTTTCCACTCTATCCTCAGGTAGGGACTTTTTACCATTTTCTCGCCTCCACATTGCCCCATCCAATCTTTGGGCCAAACTAACTTCTAAGTTCTTGACCCAACACTCGGAGTCTTGATCTGTCTTAACATTAGGGCAGGCAAAATACCCTCACGCACTGAACTCATTTTTGAAATCTAATCTTCTTATAGCGTCTGAGCGGTAACCAACTCTCGGTCCCTATACTTTAATTCTCATTTCAAAAAATTTTAACGAAAAGACAGTCATTTCCAAAAATAAACTTGGACAAAATGTCAAGCATCTTTGAAAATTAATGCTTGAGAAACATTATAGATATCTTAAAAATCAAAGTTTAGAAAAGAATGTCAAACATTTTCGAAAATTGATGTTTGGAAAGAAATATAATTCGAAAAAACACCAAACATTTTGAAAAATTAATGTTTGGATGATCTGAGATTCTAAATGCCAAACATTTTTGACAATTGATGTTTGGAAGTAAATGACAAATGTGTAAAGAATTGAAATTTGAAAAAAATGCCCAATGCTTGGAGGAAGTACTCAAAGAATTAAAATTTGGAGAAACCATGCTCAAGCATTTTTGAAAAATAATGCTTGGAACCAGTGGTAAACATGTAGAAGAATTGATTTTTTTAGGGTTTAGACATTTTTGAAAACTAATGTTTAGTCCTACTAGCAGAATTGTATGTTTAGAAAATCTGGTCTATGTCAGTGATGTAAGCATATGTATGGTCTCCCCTAGTCCATTTAGGCTTTCAAGAGGAACACTTCCCATACCTATTTTTAGCCCATTTAAGGTGGCTCTATTTATCTCGCCACCCATTATGCCCCTCGTCCTTCCCTCATTTGGGTGTCGATCAGGCACTTCGAGGTTTGACGTTCCTTGAAGAAAGGTTAACCCTTATAGGCGGGACGTAATCTGAAGACTATCTCATTTAGATATCTGTAAATGATCAAAATGGTCTTTGAAGGCTTGTACTGACTATGTGTCATGCTTTTTAACTCGTCTGATCTGCATATGCTCGTATGAGGTATTTTCTTCTCTTTCGTTCGTCGGATTGCTCTAGACTGCCCATTTTTGAGTTTTCACCCTAGAGTTCATTTCCTTTATCTATCTTTAAACCAATTTGGAATTTGGTCGGCCAAGCAATCAATCTTCTATAAATCTTCAAAACTGATGAAAGAGTTTGTATGAATTCTTTGGGATTTTTCTTCTAGCCAAAACCTTTGTCCTATACTTAACTCGTTCAAATAGGATACTTTTTTCTCTTTTTTTAGGTTCGCTCTAGATTGCCCATTTTTCGGGTTTTCACCCTATAGGTCATTTCCATCTTCTGTATCTTTGGATCGATGTATTCTGGTCGAACTTTGATGCCAACATGCTCAGGCAGATCACTCTTTTCTCTTTATTTTCTAGATCACTCTAGACCGCCCATTTTTGGGTTTTTACCCTAGAGGTCATTTCCTTTTTCATGTACCTTCCGACCAACTTGCATTCTGGTCAGCATTAATGCTTGATTTCTGTTCAAAAGTGACTAGTCTTCTAAAGTTCTTCAAAAATTGAGATTTTCTTGTAGTCTCCTACTTATTTCTTCCATATAAGCTTCGTCCTTGCATTGATGTAATGTATTATTTTCTTTTCTTTTTTTCTCTCTTTCTTTTATTCTTTGTTTTTCTTTATTCTTTCCCTTTTCTTTCTCTTTTCTTTCTCTTTTTCTCTTTTTTTTTCTTTCTTTCTTTCCTTTTTTTCTTTTTTTATTTTTTTTTCTTTTCTTTCCTTTTATTCTTTTCTTTTTTCTTCTATTTTTTCTTTCCTCTCCTTTTTATTTCTCATTTTCCTTTTTTCCTTTTTTTCTCTCTCTTTTCTTTTTTTACCTCTAACTATTTGGGGCTTCAGTCTCGAACTTTTTTCTTTTATTGTATCTATATTAGCCCTTGATGTTTGTTTCTGCTTGGAAGCAGTCAATTCTTCACGGTTCTCTTAAATTGATGTTTATTGACTAGTGACTTCTTCATGTGTCTTCTTTTATTGCACTATTCGACTCACTCTTTATTGCTTCAGTTCTCTGCCTGGCATTTGTTCTTTGCTTGGTTTGCTTGCTGATCCTAATACTGTCTTCGGTCATTTCTCTTTGGTGATTCCATGGTCTATGTATCTAATATTTTTGGCCTCATTTCTTCTTGCTTGGCAGGTGGAAGAGTACCATTTGTTATCTCGTTCATAGACATTGAGAAAATCTTCAGGGGATAGAAGTTTAGGGTCAACACTCGACTCAGGGATCTTAAACGATAAGTGCCTAAGAGGGGAATTTTCCTAAAATAAGAACTGCCCATTATCTAAACACTTATTTTGTTCCTTTGTCAGCGTAAACGGACTAGTGGATGCTAACATTTGCAACATGCCATACGATATTCATTTTTTTTCAAAATATAAACATTTTAGAATCTAAATTGAAATGTATGTTTATATTGGAAGTTTAATGACATTAACAAAATGGTATGTTACTGTATGATTTTTTTATAAATATGTGTATGCGTATGGGAGAACAAAAACCACCCTTACAACAATGAATGAAAAATGTAAAGAATCAAAGAATGATAAAGCAAAAATATTTTCTAAATATGATTTTCAAAAATAATTAGACATACGCCTTTAAAATATTCCATTGCTTTTAGGCTTAAGTCGTAGGCTTTTTCAATATACACTTCAAAAGGAAAAGGACAAAATACGGTGAATCAAACTACCATTTTTGCAAAAAGATGAGACATTCAAGCATAGGGACCATTTCATTCTCGCCTACTCAGATTGGTCCAGACTTGCCCCAATTCTTTTGTCTTCCACTGCTGAATTAAATCTTCTGTCGGGACTCCTTCCTTGACTAGCTTCTTGATTTCTTCTAGCAATGGTCGGCATTTCCTGGTAGGATGCCCTGGTGCACCGATATGGAAATCACATGTGTTGTTCGGGTCAAAATTATGGGCAGGTGAATTAGGCGTAATCTTCATCGGTCTGGGAATAATATGGTGACCCTCAACTAGATGGGGAAATATATTTGAAATGGGTACCCCAAACATTTCCAAGTCTGCACTTGTCCGGGGAAATTTTCTTGATGGCTTGGGAGGATCAATATTTCTTTTTCTCTTGCGATTTTGAGTGCTCTGAAGACGACACTCATTTACTTCTTTTTCTTCTCTTGCCTCCTCTTTGATTTGGTCTTTAGACTTGGGTCCCAATTTTCCCTCCTGAATCGCATAATCTATTCTTTCTCCAGTCAATAAGAAATCCTCAAATTTGCTCCTTGACTTCTCAAGCAATATATCGAAGAATAGAATAGGAAGCTTTCGCGTGAAACAATTGAGTCATTTCTTCTTCGGTAATGGGAGGCTGGACTTGGGCAGCCAAACTTCGCCACCTCAGAGCGTAATTCTTGAAGCTTTCATCTAGTCTCATCTTCGTGTTCTGAAGGAACTGTCGACTTGGAGCTAAGTCTAAGGCATACCTGTATTGGCTCAGAAAGGAGCTGGCTAAGTCACCACAGGATCGAATCTAATTCCTTCTCAACCGATTGTACCAAATTACAGCAGGTCCCACCAAACTGTTGTGAGAGTAGTGGATCAATAGCTTTTTATTCTTAATGTAGCCTTCCATCTTTCTGCAAAACATGGTCAGGTGGACTTTCGGACAACTTGTGCCATCATACTGCACGAATCTAGGAGCCTTGAAATCTGGAGGAATGACCAAGTCAAGAACTAAACAGAAATCTGTTGTATTGAAAATGTTCACATTTTCCTTTTTCTTGAGCTCTCTTCTAACTCTATCCTCTAGTTGATCTAGTCTTTGTTCCATCATTTTTTCAACTGGTTCTCAGTTACGGCCACTGAACCTGTAAATTTTATTATTATTTTATTAATGTATAAAATGCATCATAAATGTCTAAAATGTAAAAACAAACTGTAAGTATGGACTATCAAAAAATGAATGCAAAATGAAGCGAGTCTGTTGTACAAAAGATTGACAATATTCTACAGGAGTTTGTTAGCCATTCTTCTTGGAGCGAAATGCGTACTTGGTGCCCCACTTCCGTCTTTTCTGTATATGCTTTATGCTCAAATTATTATCAACCGTAGTATTATCAATCTCTATACATTATAGAACATCTTCTCATTTATATAGAAAATCCCCTAATATGGAATATTTCCGAATCAACAAAATACAAACATGAATGTAATAAGGTATTAGTCGCAAAGTGACCATCGTAGAAAGACTTTCATTAAAGAAAAAGGCATGTTACATCAGAATTTAGTCTTGTAAACTTTACAGATACTGATGAGCCCTAGCCTCTAAATTTTGGACTTCTTCTAGCAAACAAGCCATCTTCCCTTCATGATCCAGTGAAGGATTCATATTCTGAATTAATGGCATAGCTACATCGGCCACATCTGCCACCTGCTGAGCCACCCTGCGTGCTTAGGTTATGACACTCTTCATATTATTGTATTTCTCTTGTATATCTGTTCAGCTTTTCGTAGCTAGAGAGTTACCTTTTCGATACTTTCATAACCAGCTTGCCTATAGGCTTCGACATGAATCTCGCTCGTACACAAGGAAGTCCTTAGTTCCTTTTATTTGTTCCTTGAGCATTGTGTTCTCCGTTTGAAATGTGCAGAGTTCATTCCCACTCTGCTGCAGGCTTGACTTTAGAATCTAGTTCTTATTTAAACTATCTTCTAACTCATTCTTGAGAATATTATGCTGGCTCTCGGCTTCCTTTAACTTTCGTGACAATAATCGGGCTTTATTTTCACTAGTCATGCCTCTCTGCTTCTAATGCCCCAAATCATTCTTCAATTGTAGGATGCCTTTATTCCATTCTTCAAAAGTGTCACCCAAGCCAACATTCTAGAACATGCGATGAAGCTTTTGGTGTTCATCTTGTAAACTCTTCAATTTCTCGCTCAAATCATCTATATCTTGCTTGAGCAGGTTATACTCAAATGAAAGCCCTTCTTTCATCTCAAAATTTAACTCACTTTTATTCAACCCTTACCCCGAGTCCTGGCTCTTCTTCGACTTTACCTCTCGTGTGATCGTCGGCTCAATATAAAACGTGGGTCTTCCATCTTTGAAAGTAAATGATCCCATAATGACAAGATCCCTAACTCAGTTCTTCAAAGCCCTACAATTCTATGTAGTGTACCCCGAACCTCCTAAGTGATAATCGCACCTGCATGACTGTCGTAACCTTTTGGGTAAGGAGCTTCTTTCGTAACAGAACGAACATGGGTGATAAGGTTTCTTTCAATAAGAATTGGGAGCAGCTCGGTGTACCTTACAAGAATTAGGACGTTCCTTTTCACGTTGCTGACTTCTTTTGGACCTTTCTCTATTTTCTGAGGGCTTGACTCAGACGTACCTTCCACTGGCTTGTCAGCGCGAATCACAAGAGGGTTTGAGTTGTTGTATTTACCGACGTGACTTGGCTTAAGAGTGGGATTTTGACCATCGAGCTCCTTATTTTGACTTTTGATTGGCTCTCCTTTTGACTCTACGGACCCCTTACCTTTGGCCATAGCGATCATCAAATTCATCATCTCGGCCATCTATTTCTTCAACTTTTAAACTTTATCCCGCTCACCTTCAATACGAGTATCAGCTACCCTATCTTGTTCGAACTCTTTAGATAATTCACCTTCTCGACACTTCTGGCTATACTCAAGATTTGCTCGGTTTATCTGAATACGAGACATTTTGTCCATTATGATTGTTGCTGTGCGTAATAAGTGCTCCGCAATTGTGCAAGTGTACACGTCGCAAGTTATAGTATAAAAGATATCGTCTCCGCAGGGATTGGTGCTACTTCAAGAATCTAATCTCTTGCACTTTAAAAACTAAAAACACAAGTAGGTGATTGTAGGAGTTTAACTAACAACTAAACTAGAAAGCAAATAAGCAAAAGAAGATGTAATCAAATGAGAGAGGATAGGCCAGGTTATCGTGAGTTGATGTGTGATAGCCGATTAGATCATCTTGGTAAAAGAGTGCAAGGGCAACTCAGTTTCCGTGGCAACTTGCGCAGCGGGGTTGCCTTGGCAACTAATCGACGGTTGCCTAGGCAACTAGCTGGGCAACTACTTAGGCGGCTGGGCAGCAACTTCAAGGTTCGGCGGAGCGTTCTTCAATGGTTTCTTCTTATCCCTAAGTCAAAACTCTAGCTATTTGTGCATGCCTTGATAATACATCCCTGCGTGAATCAAGAGTGAACAACAACCAATCTTGCGCTCCTCTTAGCTGTTGAAATCCTTAACTTATTCCTAAGACGGATTAATCTTCACCATCAATAGATTGAATAAAGACCATACTCATTCTTTTAATGAATCCAACTCTCCCGATATTAGATAAATAGATAAAGTTACGAGATCCTCTCCCAATTCACTCGCAAACAAGAAGAAAAACCATGAATGAGTAAACCTTGAATTGAAAGTGCAAACTCTTATTACCTAAACAGAATCCAATTGTTTCTCACAACCAAAAAACACAATAACCTTAGCCAAATAGATTTAGTTCATGGCTAGGTTCCAAAGAAACACAAAACAAAGAATTCCTAGCATAAACCTAATTGAACAAAAAAGAAAAAGATGAAGAATGGTTGAAGCCTCTTCGTCGAAATCTCCCCATTTGATCTTGTCGAAATCTCTCCTCTCCCTTTGTCGAAATTTCTCTCTTCTCCCCCTCTGGAGTTGACGGCTTGGTCCTCAATTTATAGGGCTAGGTCAAAGTCTTTTTTGAGGAGGAAGTTAAGTTGGAATTAAATATCTTTAAAGAATATAATTCTTTATTACATTTAAATTCCTTCTAGAACCTCTCCTTTATTCTTGGGATTTAATTTTCTTTAACCTCTTCATAGAAATCAAACTCCTTTGGGATTTAACTTTGCTCTACGTCATCTTGGGCTTATCTAGTCATCAATTTCGACTACCATATCATCTTATCCCTTATCGAAAATTGCAATGGCAACTAGCTTGGCATCTCCTTCATGCATTGCCCTGGCAACTGGTTCCAGCCTTGCTTTGGCAAGTGATTCTGCACACACACACACAAAACACACAAAAGCAGTATCTTTTTCCACAAAATTAAGCAAAATATGAAATCAAGCTTGTCCACCAAGGAAAAAATGCAAACATGCATGAATGGCTAATAATGCAACTAATATGAACCTAAGTCTAGCAATAATATGAATAAAAAGGGTAATAAAAATAGTACTTTTGAACACTTAACACACCCCCAAACTCGAACTATTGCTTGTCCTCAAGCAATGCAAACTAATAATTACCCGCCAAGATTTCAATTTTCACAAACTTAGCTTTGAACTTGATTTCAATTCTTAGAACCGGGGCACAGAGTATGATTGGCTTTTCATTTTTCGGAAAACTTAGGAGTTACTCGGAATCAAACTATAATGCTTGTGAGTGTGTGCGAAGTTGTGTGCAAGTTGATTTTTCGGATTCTATGCAAACAAGAGGTGTTCAAATTACTTTATTCGGTTCTGTTAACATGTTTTAACTAGAGTCGGTTTCGGGCACCTCTAGCGATCAATTTTTAGCACATACTAGAGCCAATTTTGGGCACCTTTGGCATTCATCCAATTTTTATTCTAATCCCCCAACTTTTTAACTATCAACCTAAGTTCGCTAGAATTCCTTAAATCAATCAAGCCACACAGTGTTTCATCAAGTTTAGCATCATAGTACGATTCTAAGTGTTTCCATGCTTATCCTAGAATAAAAAGTTCTATCAATTAAGTACATTGGCAAAGTCATCATCGGATATTCATCAAATCTAGGCAATTCTTGTTCCAACTAAAGGCATGGCAAGCAATTTATGTATCCTAAATGTAATACTTAAGATGAATGCAACTAAACATGGTAACTAACTAATAACAATCCCCCAAACTCGAGTGAGGCATTGTCCTCAATGCATGCACAAAGAAAAATAATAATATAGAAAAGTAAAATGCAAACGAGGACTTACTCCGAGAGTTTGTCGTTGTGGATGAGTAGTTTCCTTTTGGTCGGTGTCTTGATTCTTTTGCTTGAACGCGGTGGTTGCTTCCTTGTTGCCGATGGTGGAATCGATCCTCGTACGGGGTTGTCCTCATCGTCCTCTTCATCAATGTCATTGGCTTTTCGCTTGGGCTTGGAGGATTCGATTGGTATGGTCTTTGTTGGTGCACTAGAGGACTCGTCCGAATCTAAAAAATCAGACAATGATTCAGTACGAGTTGATTTGGGCATAGGTGATTTACCTTTGGCTTTTGCAGTGGTTGCCTGGGCGTCTTTAGCTTTGGTTGCCATGACATCTTCAGTGTTGGTTGTCGTGGCAACTGCTTGGGCAGGTGCGGTATAGGTTGGGGCGGCATCATCTGTTGTGGTTGCCGTGGCAAGGATTTCAGCAGGAAAGATGGGGAACGGCACGCAGAAGTCTGGTTCATTTCCAGGATAACTTGAGTGATGGCATTGTTGTGATCCTTCATGTACCGCATAAACATTAGTTGTCGGTCCTCAATTTGCCTAAGGCGGTTCACCAACGGTTGTAAGAGTGCTTCAAGTTGTCCTGGGGTTGCTGGCCGAGTTGCTCGGGCATTAGTTTCTTGGGCATTAGGGGTTGCCGAGGCAGCTGGAGTTGCCACGACAATTGAAGGCATTGAGGATTTTACCGGTGCCTCTCCCATAAGCTTTCGGATTTGTGCTCGATTCCAATCGGACTTTGGTAGGGCCTTTTCATCAGTGGACTCACTTGGGACATACATCTCCTTGTAGAGATTGGAAATTAAGCAAGGGAAGAAAAGAGAACCCTTTTCTTTTGTGCTACATACAAAAATCTCATCACAAATAATTTTTCCAATGTTAATGATGCGATTATGCAAGATATAATGTATGAGCAAAAGACGAGGTGTATCAACGGTAGTATTGTGTGTGGTGGGCATTAAAGAAGTTTTAACAAACTTATTCCATAATTTTGTCTTGGGTTTAAGCCGAAGGCGATTTACCGTGCCCTTGTATTTACCGTCATTCCAATGAGTTCCCGGTAGAGTGGGTTCTTGAAGCACCTTATCGAGTTGCTTGGGCGTGAGTTGATCAACAAAGGCTTAATGCTCGTTCTTCTCAATGCAGAGCCCGTAAAAGGTGTTGATGTTTTCGAGGCTTATGAGTATAGCCTTGTCACGAACAAAAACATAAGGATTATCTGGGTTAGGTGAGTGAGCATAGAATTTTCTTACCCATGAGATTTTACCCGGTTCCGATTGATGGAAAAAGATTTGCCACTTTTGATGTGCAATCTTTTCGAAGATGAATGGTTCAAGGCCGAAATCTTGATGAGAGTTGGAGTATTCAAAGCCTTGTTCTTCGCAAATCTCCCGGCTTTCAAACTTGGAGTGAAATCTTTCTTGAACCACCGGTGTAGCAAACTTCTTGTATCTTGTTTCTTTGGAGGAACTCGGATGAACCAAAAATTTGATTTTGGATGCCATGGATGATCTTGGTTGTGAGTTTGGTAAAAACAAAGAAAAGAAAGCAAAAGAAACTAAAGAGTTGCAAGATGAAAAGTAGGAATAGGTTTCTTGGAAGTTAAGGGTGATGGGTTAAATAGAAAAGATAGGTAGTAAATATGGTGGGTGGGTTTAATTGGAAAGAAAGAAAACAAGGGTTTTGATTTGGGGGAAGGTAACGGCTAGGGGATTTGGGGAAGGGGAAGTGTTTGGTCGGCTATGTAAGGTTTATTTAGGGTAAGTTGAAGGCTTAATATAAGCCTTAGATTTAGCCCATTAATTTTCTTGTTGAAGAAGTTTCCTTCTTGAATCAAATTCCTCTTTATCTTGAACTCTTTTCCTACAATTCAAAAACAAATAAAATAAGGATTAAAATTAAAGATAAACTAATAAAAGAAAATAAATAAAGATGTGCAAATAAATTCTTAAACTTAAAATTCTAAAAACAATTAGATAAATATGAAAGAAAGATGTAGTTTTAATCTTAAAGAAAATAAATAAATTTATCCTAAAAAGAAAAATAACCGAAAATAATAAATAAGAATAAAAAAATTAAATAGTTTGAAAAAATAAAAAAAATAAAAAAATAAAATATCGAAATGAGAGCATGCTCATGCATCTCCTAAGGTGACCACTTCTTTGTTACGTTACGCATGGGCACCGTTGTAGTGCTTCAATCTTTGTTCGTTGACTTTGAATTCATGTTCGTCAGTGATGGACTTGATTATCACGGCACCATGGGAGAATGGTTTGACAACTTCGAATGGTCCCGACCATTTTGATTTCAGTTTTCCCGGGAAAAGTTTCAGCCGAGAATTGAATAAGAGAACTAGTTGCCCTGGCATGAATTCTCGCGGCAATAGTTTCTTGTCATGTCATTGCTTTGTTTTCTCCTTGTAGATTTGTGCATTGTTGTAGGCGAGTGCATGAAATTCTTCTATCTCATTGAGCTCCAACAAACGCTTTCTTCCGGCACTTTCCCAATCCATATTCACGGTCTTGATTGCCCAATATGTCTTGTGTTCGATTTCCACCGGTAGATGGCATGTTTTTCCATAGACAAGTCAGAAGGGAGACATACCTAATGGTGTTTTGAATGCAGTGCGATATGCCCAAAGTGCGTCATCTAGTCTTACTGACCAATCTTTTCTAGAGGGATTTACAACTTTCTCGAGTATACCCTTCAATTCCTGGTTGGAAATTTCTGCTTGCCCATTGGTTTGTGGGTGATATGCCGTGGCAATCTTGTGTGACACGCCGAATCATTGCAACATCTTGGCAATAAGTCTGTTGTCAAAGTGCTTGTTTTCATCACTGATAATTGCTCTCGGCATCCCAGACCGTGTAAATATATTTTTCTGCAAGAATCGTTGCACAGTCTTGGAATCGTTGGTGGGAACTGCAGCTGCCTCAACCCATTTAGACACGTAGTCAACGACAAGTATAATGTAGAGGTTGCCGGATAAAGATGGGAAAGGTCCCATAAAATCAATCCCCCATACATCGAACAATTCCACCTCGATGATGTTTTGGAGCGGCATCTCATGTCGTCTAGAGATATTGCTCGTCCTCTGGAAACGATCACATTGCTTGTAAAACTCTTGGGCATCTTTGTACAGTGTTGGCCAATACAAACCAGATTGCAAAACTTTGGCCGCGGCACGTGTTCCTCCAAAATGTCCTCCATAGGGTGAAGAATAGCATTGCCGGAGCATATTTTGCTGCTCCTCTTCAGGACACATCAGCGTATAACCTGATATGTACATTGTTTAAACAAAAGAAGCTCGTCCCAAAAGTAATGCTTAGCATCATGGCAGAACCGCTTCTTCCCTTGGTAAGTAAGGCCATAAGGTAAAATACCACAAACAAGGAAATTAACTAAATCCGCGTACCAGGGTATTGTCGAGGCATGTGTTGCCGTGACAACTGCTTCCAAGATCTGAGGCGTGTGCGTCTAGAGTTGCTGAGGCGTGTGCGTCTAGAATTGCCGAGGCATACGCGTCCAAGGTTGCTGAGGCGTGCGTATCAGTTGTTACCGAGGCGTACGCGTCTGGAGTTGCCGAGGCGTGCACATCAAGAGTTGCTGAGGCGTTGAGGGTTGCCGAGGCATGCGCATCCATGGTTGTCGAGGCAACTAACAGTTGCTCATCCGGGAATACATCGCATATCTCTAAATCTGCATCCTCCTCCCTATTGCGTTCTAAGCGTGATAAGTGATCGGCCACTTGATTTTCTGTTCCTTTCCTGTCCTTACTTTCAATGTCAAACTCTTGTAAAAGCAATATCCAACAAATCAAACGAGGTTTGGCATCATTTTTATCAAATAGATACTTAATTGCCGAATGGTCCGTATGAACAATTACCTCTGTACCAATCAAATAGGATCAGAACTTGTCAAATGTGAAAACTACAACTAGTACTTTTTCTCCGTTGTTGTGTAATTCACTTGAGCACTATTAAGAGTTTTACTAGCGTAGTATACCACATGAAAGGTCTTACCTATTCATTGGCCTAGGACTGCTCCTACCGCGAAATCACTTGCATCACACATGCGCTTAAAAGGTAGCGTCCAATCTGGTGGAACGACAATGGGTGCCGAGGCAAGCTTTTCCTTTAGGGTTTCGAATGCTTGGGCGCAAAAATCATCAAAATTGAAGACTTTATCATGTTCAAGCAAATTGCACAAGGGTTTAGTAATTTTAGAAAAATTATGAATGAACCTTCTGTAAAAACCTGCGTGTCCAAGAAAGCTTCGGATTCCTTTAACCGCACTTGGTGGGGGTAATCTCTCGATCACGTCCACCTTGGCTTTGTCTACTTCAATTCCCTTGGATGAAATCTTGTGGCCGAGCACTATTCCTTCATCTACCATAAAATGGCACTTCTCCAAATTAAGGACTAAATCGGTTTTTTCACATCTTGCCAACACCTTCTCTAAATTGCCGAGGCAACTGTTGAAGCCATTACCAAAATGGAAAAATCATCCATGAAGATCTCAAGGAAGTCTTCGACCATGTCTGAAAAGAGTGCCATCATGCATCTTTGGAAGGTTGTTGGGGCATTACACAATCTGAACGGCGTCCTTCGGAAAGTATAAGTACCGTATGGGCATGTGAAGGTTGTCTTTTCTTGATCTTCTGGTGCTATGGCAATTTGATTGTAACCTGAATAACCATCAAGAAAACAATAAAAGGGTTTACCTACAAGACGATCAAGCATTTGATCAATAAAGGGTAATGGGAAGTGATCTTTCCTAGTGGCTTTGTTTAGCTTTTGATAATCCATACAAACCCTCCAACCGGTCACAATCCTGGTTGGAATGAGTTTATTGTTTTCATTACTTACCACCATTATACCTCCCTTTTTCGGTACACATTATACCAGACTTACCTATGTACTATCCGAGATAGGGTATATGATGCCGGCGTCAAGCCACTTGATGATTTCTTTCATTACAACAGCTTTCATGGCATGATTTAGTCTCCTCTGGGCCTCAATTGAAGGTTTGTGATCATCTTCCAACAAAATCTTGTGCATGCACGCTACCGGGCTAATTCCCTTCAAGTCGGCAATTGTCCACCCTATTCCCTTCTTGTGTAGCATCAACATTTTGATCAGCTTCTTTTCCTGCTCAGGCTGTAACTTAGAGGAAATAATTACAGGCAATGTATTATCGATTCCCAAGTAAGCATATTTTAGTTGCCCTGGCAACTGTTTCAACTCAAGAATCGGTGGTTGTTCAATGGAGGGCTTTTCGAGTTTACCTTCCTTACCTGAGTAATCCAGTGGTTCAAAGTATATACCTAGTCGATTGACTAACCAATTTGCCTCTTCTTGTTGTTCCTCATCGATCGGTTCTTCATACTCCTCAGGTTCCTCTTGATCGGCAATGTAGTTGCTGAAGCAACTAAATTCCTCGTCGAAGTCAAACTCTGCCATGGCATGAAGAAGTTGGCATTCTTTCAGATCATCGGCATGCCTTAGTGTTTGGAACACATTTAGTTTAACTTGCTGGTTATTCACCCTCATTGTGAGTTCTCCCTTTTCAACATCGATCAAGGTTCTCCCTGTTGCTAGGAAGGGTCTCCCGAGAATGATAGGTGCATGCTCATCTGCTTCACAATCCAAAACAATAAAGTCAGCGGGAAAAATAAATTTATCAACTTTTACCAGTATGTCTTCGATTTTTCCCTCTGGATGCACATAGGATCTATCGGCTAGCTGTAGCATAACTGTTGTAGGTCTTGCCTTCCCGATTCCTAGTTTCTGGAAAACTGATTTAGGCATCAAGTTTATGCTTGCTCGAAGGTCACATAATGCTTTCCCAACATAGTGGTTTCTAATGGAACATGGTATTGTGAAACTTTCGTGATCCTTTAACTTGGGTGGCATGCGATTGTGCAACATGGCCATACATCCCTCTGTTGCGGCAACTATTTCAAACTCTCCTAGCCTTGTTCTTTTGGACACAATGTCTTTTAGAAACTTGGCATAGTTCGGCATTTGTTCAATTGCCTCAACCAATGGCAAGTTGATGTGGACTTGCTTTAGGATATCAAGAAACTTCTTGAATTGATATTCTTGCTTTTGCCGCTTCAACCTCTGTGGGAATGGTGGTGGAAGTCGGATATCTTCGATCCTTTTTTTGGTCTGGAACCTAATTGATGGCATTGCCAGGGCAATTGGAGTTGCTGAGGTATTGTCAACTAGGTTTACCGTGGCGTGCCTATCGTTGGTTGTCGCGGCATCCTTATCGCTGGTTGCCGAGGCATGTTTATCGCTGGTTGCCGCGGGAATTACTGGTTCAACATCTGAGGCTTTACCGCTGAGTTTGTCTTGTTCTTTTTGTGGAGTTTTGTTTGATGAGCGAGCTTGAGCCTCTTTAAGTTGTTGGCCACTTCTAGTGGTGATCGCCTTACATTGCTCATGGCCAGTTCCTCTTGCGACTTCAGTATCGCTAGGTAAACCTCCTTGCGGTCTAGTATTCAGGTTTTGAGCAAATTCTCCAAATTGATTTTCTAATGATTTGATTGCCGCCTCCTGGTTTTGCAATCTCATCTCGGTCCTGTTAATAAAAGCATTAGTTCTTTTTATGAAGTTACTATTCTCAGCCATATAAGATTTAGTTTTCAACATAAAAGCATTGAGAGAATTTTCCAAAGAACTAGATGTTGTCTGTTGTTGCTGCGGCAACTGTTACCGTGGCATATTCTGCTGGAATCCCGATGCTTGTGTATTCTGATTGTTCTAGTTTAGAGCATTGTTGGGATTACTCCATGAAAAATTCGGGTGCTTCTTCCAAGCTGGATTGTATGTATTGGACATCACATTATTGTTCTGGTTGTAATTCCCCACACAAAAGCTGGATTTCAGATTCTGCATACATTCAGAAGAATCATGGTTACCACCGCATAACTCACAAAAGGAATCCATTACCTTGACCTCATGTGTGTTGTTTGGTTTCTGCATGTTCTGGACCATCTTGGTTAGAGCGGCCAATTGTGCCGAAATTGAGTCTGGTGATCCCAGTTCATGTATTGTGGCTTGGTTTCTAACTCCTCCTCTTCTAGCAGATGTGAATTGATAATCATTCTTGGTAAGCCTGTTTAGAATTTGCATTGCTTCCTCCGACGACTTATCTAGGAGTATGTCGTTTGTCGAGGCATCTAGCATCATCCTATGTTGGTGTATTCACAGTGTTGTAAAACATTGTTACTTGTGTCCACACTGGGAATCCGTGTAGGGGGCATTTGAGTAGAAGTTCTCTATATCGCTCCCAAGCCTCGTACGTGGATTCATCATCTGCCTACCGAAAAGAAGTAATTTCGTTACAAAGCTTATCAGTCAAATTTTAAGGATTAAATCGAGCAAGGAAATCACGACAAAAATCGGTCCAAGATCCTATTGATCCAACAAGAACACTATTCAACCATGCTTTCGCCCTATCCCTCAGTGAATAGGGAAATAATCTTAGTCGTAAAATATCAGGGGTGACTCTTGTATTTTGAATGAATTACAATTCGCGAGGAAAGATTTAAGAGGTTGTCGTCCATCTTCAGTTGCTAAGCCGCCAAATTGACCAATTGTGTTGATCATATTGAACATCATCGGTTTCAACTCAAAGTGGTCGGCTTCAATTTCATCCGTAACAATTCATGGATTAAGTCCTTCAAGATCTTCTTCAAGATAGTCTCGAATGGTTCTGTTTCATGCAAGAATCACTCCTCCTCCTGCTGGAACATCTTGATTTATATTGTCGTCTTGATTAGCCATTGCTACTCTTAACCTCCGTCTGAGTCTTTGAAAGGTTCGTTCGATTTCTGGATCAAAGGGATATTCTGGTGTAATCGGTCTCGCCCTGGTCATATACCAATGCAAAACCAAAGTTTATTAACCCTTTGAATCTTAAACATGAAAAATAAAAAGTGCAAGAAAATAAAAACAAAGTCGCTATTGCCAATCCCTGGCAACGGTGCCAAAAACTTGTTGCGCGTAATAAGTGCTCCGCAATTGTGCAAGTGTATACGTCTCAAGTTATAGTATAAAAGATATCGTCTCCACAGGGATTGGTGTTACTTCAAGAATTTAATCTCTTGCACTATAAAAAGTAAAAACACAAGTAGGTGGTTGTAGGAGTTTAACTAACAACTAAACTAGAAAGCAAATAAGTAAAAGAAGATGTAATCAAATGAGAGAGAATAAGCCAGATTATCGTGAGTTGAGGTGTGATAGCCGATTAGATCGTCTTGGTAAAAGAGTGCAAGGGAAACTCAGTTGCCGTGGCAACTTGCGCAGCGGGGTTGCCTTGGCAACTAATCAACGGTTGCCTGGGCAACTACTTGGGCGGTTGGGCAGCAACTTCAAGGTTCGGCGGAGCATTCTTCAATGGTTTCTTCTTATCCCTAAGTCGAAACTCTAGCTATTTGTGCATGCCTTGATAATATATCCCAGCGTGAATCAAGGGTGAACAACAACCAATCTTGCGCTCCTCATAGCCGTTGAAATCCTTAACTTATTCCTAAGCCGGATTAATCTTCACCATTAATAGATTGAATAAAGACCATACTCATTCGTTTCTTGAATCTAACTCTCCCGATATTAGATAAATAGATGAAGTTACGAGATCCTCTCCCAATTCACTCGCAAACAAGAAGAAAAACCAAGAATGAGTAAACCTTGAATTGAAAGGGCAAACTCTTATTACCAAAACAGAATCCAATTGTTTCTCACAACCACAAAACACAATAACCTTAGCCAAATAGATTTAGTTCATGGCTAGGTTCCAAAGAAACACAAAACAAAGAATTCCTAGCATAAACCTAATTGAACAAAGAAGAAAAAGATGAAGAATGGTTGAAGCCTCTTTGTCGAAATCTCCCCCTTTGATCTTGTCGAAATCTCTCCTCTCCCTTTGTTAAAATTTCTCTCTTCTCCCCATCTGGATTTGACGGCTAGGTCCTCAATTTATAGGGCTAGGTCAAATTCTTTTTTGAGGAGGAAGTTAAGTTCGAATTAAATATCTTTAAAGAATATAATTCTTTATTATATTTAAATTCCTTCTAGAACTTCTCCTATCTTCTTGGAATTTAATTTCTCTTTAACCTCTTAATGGAAATCAAACTCCTTTGGGATTTAACTTTGCTCCACATTATCTTGGGCTTATCTAGTCATCAATTTCGACTACTATATCATCTTATCCCTTATCGAAAATTGCCCTGGCAACTAGCTCGCCATCTCCTTCATACATTGCCCTGGCAACTGGTTCCAGCCTTGCTTTGGCAAGTGATTCTGCACACACACACAAAACACACCAAAGCAGTATCTTTTTCCACAAAATCAAGCAAAATTTGAAATCAAGCTTGTCCACCAAGGAAACAATGCAAACATGCATGAATGGCTAATAATGCAACTAATATGAGCCTAAGTCTAGCAATAATATGAATAAAAAGGGTAATAAAAATAGTACTTTTGAACACTTAACAACTACCTTTTATAGTGACGGTCACTTGCGAAATAAATACCTTTATATTTATGAAAATGCGATGCAAAAAAGAAAAAAAGGCAAACACAAAAAGAAAATTGTGTCAGTTTAAAAAGAATAATAAATAGTTAATACAGGTAGGCTCTATGTTTTGCTATATGCAGTTGAATTCTAAAGTAAATGGTACTCGAACTGTCGCTTTGACATCTATTCGAGGGAATACGACCCTTATACTGTACGGAGGTGAAAACCTCATAAATATAAGGACCAAATTTCTGAAATGAATTACAACACTGTACGGAGGTGAAAACCCTACGAAGCGAAGCAATCACTCATCCTAAAAGGTCCTAAGACTATTATGTGATGCCAAAAGAAAGATAAACAAGCAAGACTTAGGAATTAAAAATAAATTAAACCAAATTTAATTTTTTTAAATAATTATGATACGAATTTAAGGCTAACTCCCTTTTATTTTTGAAAAAAAAATTTGTCCCCAGCGGAGTCACCATGCTGTAGCGACTATTTTTTCTATGGGCGTCGAAGGCCGCTACGAAAAATAATAAATAATCGTGTTTGGGGGTATTTCCTGCTTTTATTGAAAATTTTATTTTAAAAGAGAATTTTTAGAAAAACTCGTATTTTAAAGGAATGGAGTCGCCACCGGTCACTTGGATTAGGTAGACCGGACACCGAAAACAAAACCAAAGATTTTAATTGGGTTCGAGAGTTGATTACGCACGAGGAAGAGTTAGCACCCTTGCTACGCCCAAAATTGGTACCAAATAAATTCGTATCATATTTATAAAGAAAAATAAATATTCGATTTAATTTAATAGTTAATTCCTAAAAACATATTTTGAATATTACATTTGCCCCAATCTACGGTACCAAAGGAGATGACACCCAGAAATCAGGATGACACTCCCACTAAAATATCGGGATAAAAAGCCTAAACTATGTGTGATAAATTAAACAAGAATTAAAATGCGATAAATAAACTAAAATACGAGAATTAATAAAAGGTAAAGAAATATAAAAACATGTACATATAAAGTAAATATACATAATTAAAATAAACAACCATACGTGTATAAATATAACACACATAACAATTATTATACATTAATATACAAAAGTAATATAAAATATATAATATGTACATATAATATATACATATACATATACATACATGAACAACAACGTAGTACATACTATACATATATACAAAAATACAAACGTACAAAAATAAACAACAACAATGAACAACTAAATAAATGTAAAAACAATAATATATTAAACAAAAAACAAATAACATGTATCGAATATAATGCAAACATGAATATAAAAAAATAATAAAACACTAAATATAAATAATTAAGCAAAATGTAAATTAATTACTGAAATTAAAAGAACAGGGCCAAAAGATAATCAATCCATAAAAACAATCTTTAAAAAAGATAGAAAGGACCCAATTGCAAAATAGTGAGAAGAAAGGGACTGAACAGGAGTTCTCCATTTTAAATAATAAAACAGAATTTAAGGATGAAATTGTAAACCGGTTACAATGTTGGGGGACCATTTGTGCAATTTTCTCATGCGGCAGAGACATTTTGAAAATACCAAGTGGGACAGAGGGACTGGGTGCATAATTTACCCTTTAAAATTTTGATTTAATTCAATTTAGGGATGAGATTGTGATTTTTGAAAAAAAGAGGAGGACTAGAAGTGTAATATACCCATGCGGCAAGCCCAAAGTAAAAAAACTGAGAGGGCATGGGGACTAAACTGTAATTTAACTATTTTAAAAATAAAAAAATGTCTATAAATATACCCTAACAGGCACCATTTCAGGTTTTAGCCATTTTAAAAAATCTCCTAACCTTTTTATATTCTCTCCCCTTTTATTTTTTTAAACCGAAATAGAAAAAAAACTTTGAATGTTCATCATTTTTCAAGAAACAACCGAGAAACCCAGTTTCCGGTGGTGGCCGGCCACTCCGTCCGCTGGCTGCCACCATCAATCAAACCCCCAAAATACAAAAATTGAAAAAAAATCACTTTTAAAACCCAATCCTTTACTGGATTTTTTAAACCAAACCCCCAAACCTTGTTTTTGAAAGAAAATAGAAGCCATTTTTATTTAAAAGTCTAGCTTCCAACACTGATTCACCCCTGCAAAAGGGGCTTATTACCGGAAAAGGGAAAGCAGAACCGACTCAAGTATAACTCCCCCTCTCATCTCAATTTTTTTATTATATTTAACATGCATGCAAGAAGAAACATCTAGAGAAGTGATTAACACTAGAAACTTTTTTGGCTTTTTTTTTATTTCATTCAAATCTGTCTGGGTACAAAAAATGGGGATCTGATTACATATATATCCTGCTTTTTGATTTGTTGTTTTGTTTATAAAGATAAGCAACATTAAATGCTTGAACTGTGGATTTGATGTGGATCTGATTTCTCCCTGTTTTTGGTGTTTTTGGCATGTCTAGTTGGTGAGGGAGGCATACGACGACAGTTGGCGGAGCGGCCACGTGGCTCAGTTGGTGGAGATGAAAAGGCTATAATCGGCCAGAAAAAATCTGGGTCATTGGATCAGATCTAACGGCTAGGATGTGATCTGGTGAAAAGCGGGCTGTACAGGATAGTGACACGTGGCGCAGAAGTATCTGGATGGTCAGCGTGTGCACGCCACGCGCGCGTGGGAGTCCAACAGCCCTGAGCGTGTGATACACGCGGCCAGCTGGAGAGCATCCAGAATTAATCTGGACTGCTGGATCTTGCTTGATCCAACGGTTCTCCTTCGGTTGCGCATAAGGATAAGATATTAAGGTTTATAGTATCATTTGGGTTTCTTAGGTTAATTGGATTGGGGTTTGGGCTTGGCTGAAATGGGTCATGTAAAATTTTTTTGGTTTTGTAAATATAAATGGACTGGACAATTAAAATAATAGTTTGGCCCCCTTTTTCATACATGATTTGTTATATATATATATATATATATATTACAATTAATATTAATAAAAACAATAAAACTCATACATTAATATATTTATGCATACATATAATTAACCACACATACATATGCACATACATACAATATACAAACGTATCATTAAAATAACCATATCACGTATACGTAACATACATTCATACATTATATAATACATGCAATATTAATATTAATAATAATATCACTAAAAAATACATACATACTTATATTTGTACATACACATTCACGCATTATATGTATGTACAATATACATGCAACATTCACGTACAATACCTATACACACCCACACATATACACATATATACTAATATACATATGGGCCCGCACCTATATACAAACATACGTATTACCATACATACATATGGATATTGATACATATATAATTACTATAATTAATTAATAATACTATAATATTTACAACCCGAACAAAAATGAGTGATTACAACTGCCCCTCTTTGCTTGTTCTTGTGAAATGAGAACAAAGCAAAGACTAAAACATTCATTTTTGTCCTACTTTCATGTTCTTGGCTTTGCAATCATGGGTTTTTCTGAAACTTTCCGTTCTTCCTCAGCTAACTCTTCAAGCTTTAATCTCTTCAATGCCCTGATTTGTACTCGTCTTGACTTTCAAAAGGAAAGCTTGACATCATGCCCGCAGGTCTTACTGATGGCCTGAATGTCTTATCAACATGCCCTACGGACTTATCAGTGGCCTGAAGGACTTATCGTCATGCCCGAAGGACTTACTGATGGCCCGAAGGACTTACTAATGGCCCGAAGGACTTACTAATGGCCCGAAGGACTTACTGATGGCCTGAAGGACTTAAGAACTAGATTCACACTGAAAATGGCTACCAATCTCCCTTAAAATCTGGATTCACGCCAAAATGGCTACCAATATCCCTTAAAATGATGCCCGAGTTCATACCAGTCTTGACATCACGATAAGGGTAGCATCATGCCCGAAAGTCTTCCTAATGGCCCGAAGGTCTTGTCACCATACCCGAAGGACTTACCGGGACCGAATGTCTTATCACCATGCCCGAAGGACTTACTAATAGCCCGAAGGGCTTAAAATCTGGATTCATGCCGAAAATGGCTACCAATCTCCCTTAAAATATGGATTCACGCTAAAATGGCTACCCATCAACCCTTATGAACTTAATGAAGTATTACTCGGTGCAATTAGCGACGTCTTCGATACATCAATCCCAATTCCTAATTCATTACAAACTATTCGCAATTGAGGAATCGATGCCCCTACAAGATATGTAAAAATAATTAATAATGTAAATAATAATAATAATATATAGATAATGAACAAAAGTACGCATGCATACAATTCCCCTCTGAAAGGCTATAGCCAACTGCTACATCCATCTATCCGCCTCATTGACCTGCGTTCTAAATGAGGACAACTTCCTTCATCTTCCGAGTCAGATGTGAAAAGCGGGTTGGAAACCAAACATTTTTTTACCTCCCTCTCAAACGGCTTTCACACTAGCTCTTCCCGAAAGGGTATTCTTTTCACAATACCTCCAGGGGCTCGTACAAATGCCAATATACTTAAGAAAGAAAATCTCTGGTTCATCTTCATCACCCAAAAGAATCCTCGCTACTCGCTCGTTACCCTCTTTTCCAAAGGGCCACGCTTTCGCACAAGTAGACACGTTCTCCAAAGAGCCTTTTGGAAATACAGCAAAATCTATTTCGTCCCAACCATTAGGGCTTTTCTCCTCTAGACAATCCAGCCATATATTTTTGCGGGTGTATACTTTTTTTAGGAGAGATATTGGATCACCTTATAGTCTTTTGAGAAGTTTTACCTCATCAATCGGTCAACACAACCTTATCCTTGGCCGAATGCCATGTAACGGGAAACAAAAACTTTCTAACAGCACATTTTATTTTTATATACTTCGTCCTCTCCAGGAAAAGATCATCATCACGATCACCATCATCGACCATTTTCCTCTACTATGAATAATAGTTATAAAACCTTTCGCATTCTTATCGTGACCAACCACAACATTATAAAAATAACGAAACACATCGACAGAAGGTTCATCCCCATAAATTTTATAATTCAAAAATACGTCACCAAGGTCCACCAACTACTCCCACTTAGCTGACCTAATGCAATATCGAACCAATTTAGCTACTTTACAAAGAAAGGATGCAGTGGTAAATAAAACCCAGCTTCAAAAGCAAAAAGAGGAATCAAACACCACTCCCACAAATACCAATACTGATACCAAAAAGATTAACATCAAGAATACCTCGGCACTCCAACATTTTCAACAACTCGTCAGGTTCAGTTGTTTAACGAAACTCGTCACTCACTACCACAGACGAACCAACCATTGCAATAAAAACAATTATCCTTTTTTTCTCCATAAAACAAAATAAACAGGATAAAGCTAAAAAATATCGATAAAATATATTTATAGTCAGAAATGTGTATTACACAACATATTTCATCAATACAGAGGTTTGTCCTATGACGTTTCATATGTCGCGGTTTGTTCCCGAAAGAGAACCTACCTATTTATTATCGCGATCCACTATGTGACGTTTCGTATAAACCTTTACAATTTATACATAATGATTTTTTAGAATAATAATAGTAATAATAATAAAACCATTACTACTAAAACTTTCACTTGAACGAGGCCTCCTTAGTTTCCTGAGGCTCGCCAAGGTCACTTTATAACCTTCCCTAACCTAGGGGGCAAAATTGTTAGTACCTACAAATACCCACCGCCACATGTCAAAGCCACACAGCCAACAAAGGGGCAAACGGGGTTGCAGACAGTGTTATACAAAAGCTTCGTGATGTATGGCGAACATAAGATCGCAAACAGCACCCTGCTCAGCAATCTTGTAACAATGTAACGAGATCACTATGAGTGACGATATGAACCTACAATATCCCATCATAGCTTGTCCAATCAACACGCCACAACTACTTGGTCGTGACACCTGTCCCAGTGGTATAAGTAGGACATTCAATGAGAGGAACGAGGAATCTCTAGAACAAAAAGACACCACAAATCACTTTAACAAAAAGCAACAAGCATGTTCCTACAGGAGACTACCATCCGAACCTCCGTTGGACCGTCGTCTCTGACCCCTATTGACTTTGACAATCAATAAATAACAAAAATACCCTTGAGATGTAAAAAAGGACCTGAATATCTCTAATAGTGAAAATAACTTGGGAATTCGCACTTAATTTGATAGAACCATATGCTTACCTATTAAATTATTGACATGTTCAAAAAATCCTGGTAACAAGTTTCTAACCCTCGAGATTACAAGATGCCTAGATTTCTCTAATTCCTAAACAAACATCTAGAAAACATTTTCCTATAAATATCATAAATGGTTCAATTCATAAAAATGGTGGACATACCCTAAGTTCTAAAATGACTAAAATTCCCTCGTGACTAGAATAAGTAAATTGCCTTTGATAAATTATGGGAAATACCAAAAAAAGCTTAAATGACTAAAATACCCCTAGGGGTTATGAAGCATGACTCATGTACATTAATCACTCCTAATATTAATACAATGTTGGATGAGTTTCACACAAAATATATGTTCGACTAATTAATGGTAAGTCATGTGACAAATTAAGAAAGTGACCGTTCAACTTTACAATACAGTCGGTTTTAAAGAATGAATAACCGTTAGGTGTCCTTGTTCAAATACTTGGTAAGTGTCATAGTGTTAGGATCTTTTTAGTTGGAATGGACTTGAAAGCTTGACAAGTCCTTACAAATCACTATTTTATCATTATTGGGCTAAATTACAAAGTTGCCCTTGACAGTCAAATAACTAAAATGCCGTTTGCCAAAATGTTTTGAACATTCTTGATATATCGGATATCCTGAATAATCTAGATGTATTAATTCTCGGATGCTTGGTTGGAGCCTTTAGTTTTGAACCCCTTTTTATTAAGGATCTTGCTTCTAAAATTAGTTCGAAATTGTCAGAAGATTAGTGTCTAATTTCTTGCGATTACTAAGTGCCTCCAAAAAATGAATTGATCTATCTGGTGTGTTCTATGTGTACATGAATATTCTTTGTAGTTTGAAATCAAGACTATTCCTCTGTTTTAAAACATGACTCATATACGTCTAGAAATATACTTTTGTGTCTAATCTAAAAGCATGCTATGTATTTTATGATATAATGATAAATACATGTCTGATTCTTCTTTCGCTGATAGATACATGTCTGATTCCTGTTTAACTGATAAAACATGTCTGATTCCCATTTTTACACCACTACTACTGACAGCCTAAACTGATTTTTCTAGGGTACTATCTGGGATATGATAAGAAGTCTCTACAGGTTCAGCCCTAATCAAGCTGGCAATTCCTTATAGACCCAAGGTCACCCTTTGGGTAGGTTTCGACGCTTTAGCTTGAGTAATTCTTTTAAGATGATCAATCAACACCGAAAGTGGACAAGAGGGGGTGAATTGGCAATTTAAAATTTTTGGAAGCAAATGGAAAGTGATAGACAATGGAACACAAGAATTTATAGTGGTTCAACCTTCTAACAAGGTCTACGTCCACTACCTTAGCTTTCTACTAAGGATTTCAACCAATTCACTATAGAATTTTTTCCCTTTTCTAGGCTAAGGAGGCAACCGTTACAATCGATCAAAGCTTTCTACCAAAAGCTTGATAAAGGATCACTCTTTTATAAGAAAGAAAAACGACAAATAGATAATGTCCTCACAAGGTGAATATTTGCCCAAATTACAAGAACACTCAACCCCAAACTTGAAATAAAAGATTACAATAAAATACACAAGTTGGGTCCAAGGGTTTGACTCTAAAAGCTCAAATGGTTGGATTTTTGCTTGGATGCTTGTGAGTTGATCAATGGATGTTCAATAGTTGTTGTAGCTGCACTTGAGGCTTGTATTTATACCCATTCAATGAATTCTAACCGTTTGGGTGGTTGGATAATTGAATATAGCCATTGGAGAGCAAGTTTCCCGCAATAAATGTTGTTTGCAAACCCTAAGTATCGGTATGCGTATCTGAGTAATAGTACCTACCCAATATAGAAATAGTCGTTAGAAAGCAGGCCGTACCGGTACTCGAAGTCGAGTATCGGTACTAAGAAAGGGGTACCAGAACGCCAAGTTTGTACTGGTACGTGAATTGCTCACTGGAAAATCTTGAGGCAATAGGGTCTTGGTACACGTATAGTTTTACCGGTACGCATTTGAAAATTTTTGTTTTTGCTTTAATGAGTATCGGTACAGGTGTATCGTACCGATACTCATTTTACATTCAATGTTTGAATAAAAGCTTTGCGTATCGGTATGCATTGTAGCGTATCGGTACGTGATTTAAGTTTACTCTTTTAAATCAAATACGAGTATCGGTACGCCTGTTGCCATATCGGTACTGGTTTTGCATTCGATGTCTTGAAATTAAGTACGCTGGTTGTCGTACTGGTACTGATTTTACATTCGATGCAATTTGAAATCAAAGGGCGTACCGGTACTCATAGCACCGTATCGGTACGCATAGATTTTTAAGGCCATTTTAACTTAGAAAAATTCATCGAATGTATTTTTAAAGTTCTTCAAATGTTTGGTTAAGTTTAAGACAAAAGTGATTTTATTCGAATGCGTAGTGAGTAATTCATGTGGGATATTTAAAATTTATTTTAAAAGAATTTAATAGTTAAAACCATTTGTTATATCAAAATCAATATGAGTTAAAAACCATTTGTTATGTCAAAATCAATATGAGTTCTACAATCTCCCCATTTTTGATATAACAAAAACTTAAAATAAATTTTAAAAAATTCTTTTTGTTTATAAAATTTTGAACCCAAATATTCTCCCCATTTTTGTTAGATCAAAAGTAATATAAGCAATAGGAGAAGATAAACAATTTAAAGCCA
This sequence comes from Hibiscus mutabilis, assembly GCA_019671005.1. Classification (NCBI taxonomy): domain Eukaryota; kingdom Viridiplantae; phylum Streptophyta; class Magnoliopsida; order Malvales; family Malvaceae; genus Hibiscus; species Hibiscus mutabilis. Next base: position 31,424,184 of record CM033747.1, on the reverse strand, counting down.
AGGTAACAATCCAAAGCATAATATATATTAAATGTTCAAGCATAAGCAAAATATCCAATCCAAACATAATAGTCATAGCAAGATGGAAACAATAAAATCAATCCGAAAAACAATCCAAACATCAAATCCAAATGTAAAGTCTAGGATGCATGCAATATGAAATGATAAAAAAAAGCTATGGGATATCCCCATCATCCTCGTCCTCTTCCTCTTCCTCTTCCTACTCCGCGGCGGTTTCACCAAATGTATGCGTTTTCCACTCATAGTGAAAGGATGCCAAGTCGGTCTCGATGTTAGTCACACGCGCACCAAGAGAAGTGAAACGATCATCCATGTGAGAAGTAACCATAGATTACATCTCAATGAATTTTCCATCGATATAGGACCACATTTCATCAAACTTGCCATCAAAGTATGAACGCATGTCATCACCAAAGGTCATAGAAGCCTGTGGAGGCACAACCGGAGTTGGAACTGGAGGTGAAGCTAGCACAATTTCGTCATCATTCTAATCGGTTCTTGTTGAATCCATTCACCACTAATAAGACGAAATCCACTATTTCGAAGAGATTTTGCATCAATGGGATCGGTAGGGGGAAAGGAATATCAAAAGAGGTGTATATTTTTCTTTGGCAAAGATGCGGCTCAAGACATAACCGTAGGTAATAGATTTAACTTGATTTTTCTGTAGGTTTTGGACAATATGAACAATTTCGGCAAAAAATATTTGTGCAAGGTTAATGCGAATGTTATTTTGGAAGCAATGCAACCAAAAAGCATCTACCCTTGAATAGTAGACCACTTTCCCCCGGAAGGACGAAAGAACCAAGGAACTAAGAGATGAAAGAACCTATCATGAGCATTAAGGACAGATGCGGAAGTGCCCGAGGCATAAACAAAAGGAATGGGCTTGGTTTCATCATCTTCCCCGATATCTTCTAATCTTAGATGAGAAGCATTAATAGATGAGTCTAACCTAAAGACTTTACCCATAACATATGAATCTATAGCAACAACGTCTTCTCGGTTTTCACTAAGGATAGCCCTAGCATTAGAACAAAATATTCTAACTAGTGTTTTAAATACAACCCCGGGTAAACAAAAAAAAGTTAGAAATTTCTATTCCATAAGGTTCTCAAGATAAGGGAACTTAAAACTTTCAGAAACCATAAACTCAAAATCAACAACCCGTTCTCTTCGAATGGTAAAATTTTCATACAACCGAAAATGTTCTAATTGATTTTGATGACCCGGTTCATTAAAACAAGAGTTAGAAATTGATGAAAAGTTCAAAGGATTTGAATTTTGATTAGAGGGACCAGATCTATGGCGTTTAGTTTTAGGGGCCATTAAAACAAATTTGATTCGAAAGAGCAAAGATGACCCTGCAAAAATAAAGCAAGCCACAATATATGCACAAATCAATAACTCAATCCAATATTTCCAACAGATTATTTCAAGATAATATGTATAATAATTTTTTATTTAAATCAAAATAAATGAAAATGGATAAATTCAATAAATCATATACATATACTATTCTCAAATAAACCTAAATCTCAATTCCATATGAGAGAAACAAAAATTAAAAAATATAATGAAAATACCTTAAAATGTTAGAATGGATGAGAATCTTGATGAAAGTGCACAAACTTGATGGAATTCTGATGGGTTGTTGAAGGATTATAAGAAACTTCAAAAACTTGTAGAAATTTCGAGTGAAAATAAGGAAATCTGAGAGAATTTTTAAGTGGGTTTTCGGATAGGGTTGATATAATAGGAATTTTGGGGAAATTTTAATTATAACAACCTTAAGAGGAGCTTCTGCATATCGTGTACCGATACGTTAAACCGTGTACCGATACTGCTAGCCATGTTTTGTGTACCGATACAGTAAGACACGTATCGGTACCATTCATCAGTACTTTATATCGGTACCAGTTATAGAGGCTGCGTACCAGTACCGATACCCTCTGTACCAAATGGTTAAATTTGGCTGCAAGAAAGGTTATAGGACTAAAATACTACCTCTATTATGCATTGCATGAAGTACGAGCATTAAAAATAAAGTATAGACCATAATATTAACATGCAAAAACTCCCCCTAGAAATAAGCATAGATGCATATAGGAGAAAAATCACATAAGCAATGCAATCAATCAAATTCAAGCAAATTTTAAACACCAAAGAGACTCTAAGGGTCAAGGAAGGCTGGTTAAACCTAACTCTCTCCTAAGATACCAAAAACGCTCTTTGTCTAAAATTTTGGTGAAAATGTCTGCTAATTGGTTTGAGGTGTCTATATATTCTAGAACTACATTATTTTTCAAGACATGATCTCTAATGAAATGGTGCCTTATTTTTATGTGTTTGGTTCTAGAATGTTGGATGAGATTCTTAATGAGACAAATGACACTAGTATTGTCACATCTAATGGGGATGGTACATACATCAATTTCATAATCTAAGAGTTGTTGCTTCATCCAAAGGACTTGAACACAAAAACTTCCTACAAATATATATTCGGCTTCGGTGGTAGATAATCTACACTATTTTGCTTCTTAGAAAATCAAGTTATGAGCATACTACCTAGAAATTGACATGTACCGGATGTGCTCTTTCTATCTATTTTACAACCCCTATAATCTGCATCCGAGAAAGCATGTAAATTAAAGGAAGAGTTTCTAGGATACCAAAGGCCCAAACAAGGTGTATCTCTAAGGTATCTAAAGATCCTCTTAACGGCTATAAGGTGTGATTCTCTAAGACTAGCTTAAAATCTAGCACACAAGCAAACACTAAACATGATATTCGGTCTACTTGCGGTAAGATAAAGCAAAAATCCTATCATAGAACGATAAAGCTTTGAATCTACACACTTACCTCCTTCATCTTTGTCAAGCTTTGTGGAAGAACCCATTGGTATGGCTTGAGGCTTCACATTCTCCAAGCTAAACTTTTTGAGAATGTTCTTGATGTACTTAACTTGATTGATGAAGAAGCCATCCTTCCTTTGTTTAATTTGGAGCCCCAAGAAGAACGAGAGCTCCCTATCATGCTTATCTCAAACTCACCTTGCATCAACTTAGCAAACTTTTGACAAAGAAATGCATTAGTAGATCCAAAAATAATATCATCAACACAAATTTAAACTATTAATATGTTTTTGTCATTTCTTTTTATGAAGAGTGTAGTATCCACCTTTCTTTTATCAGAACCTTCTTCAACTAGAATGCTTGACAACCTTTCATACCAAGCTCTAGGAGCTTGTTTCAAACCATATAAAGCTTTTGAGAGTTTAAAAACATGGTTTAGGTATTTTAGATCTTCAAAATTGGGTGGTTGTTCTACATACACTTCTTCATTTATAAAACCATTTAAAATGCACTTTTAACATCCATTTGAAAAAGCTTGAATTCATGATAACATGCAAATGCAAGAAGTATCCTAATAGCTTCCATTCTAGCTACGGGTGTATAGGTTTCATCAAAATCGATTCCCTCTTCTTGAGTGCAACCTTGAGCAACAAGTCTATCCTTGTTTCTCACTATGTTACCACTCTCATCTAGTTTGTTTCTATAAATCCATTTAGTTCCCAACTAATGTCCAAACTTGACTTCCCTCAAATTGGTTTAATTCCTCTTGCATAGACATTATCCAATAATCATCGTTTAATGCTTCATTGATATTCTTAGGCTCTATGCATGAGATAAATGCAACATTACATGCATTTCTAAAAGAAAGTCGAGTGATTACCCTTGTGGATGGATCACCCAAAATCTCACCATCTTTGACATAGTTGTACTCTCTTGGGTAGCCCACTTCTTTTTCCTTTAGGTTCATGTCCTTCAAGACTTCTAGAGGTAGATCTTGTGCTTTCTCTTCTTTGGTTGGAACTTCATTCACCTTTGATGATTTCCCACCATCATTGGCTTCAAAAATCCCTACATCATCACAAGAATCATTCCTTGGAAGGAGGTTATCATCGAAAACCACATGAATAGACTCTTCAACAACTAAAGTTCTTTTATTAAATACACGATAGGCTTTAGAATTTAAAGAATATTCTAAGAAAATGGCTTCATCACTTTTAGCATCAAATTTGCCTAAATTGTCTTTACCATTATTTAAAACAAAACATTTGCATCCAAATGGATGAAAATAGCTAATGTTAGCCTTTTTGGATTTTAAAATCTCATAAGGAGTTTTATTTAAAATAGACCTAATTATTACTCTATTTATAATGTAGCAAGCCGTATTAGTGGCTTCCGCCCAAAAATATTTTGGCAAATTATTTTCACAAAACATGGTTCTAGCCATTTCTTCTAAAGTACGACTTTTCCTTTTAACAACCCCATTTTGTTGAGGTGTTCTAGGAGTTGAAAAATTATGGCTTATACCACTTGAGTTACAAAAATCCTTAAAACCTAGATTTTGAAATTTGGTACCATGGTCGCTTCGAATATGAGAAATAGTTTGACCAACATCATTTTGAGTAATTTTTGAAAATGTGATTAACTTTTCTAAAGCCTCATCTTTGGTAATTAAAAATAGAACTCAAGTATATCTAGAGTAATCATCAACTAAAACATATGCATATGATTTTCCACCCAAGCAAGTTGTTCTAATAGGACCAAAAAGATCCATGTGGATCAATTGTAAAACTCTACTAGTTGAAACATCATTAATATATTTAAAAGATACTCTTTTATGTTTGCCTTTTGCACAAGCATCACAAATTTTTTTTCATTTGAAAACTTTATTTTAGGCAAACCTCTTACTAGATCTTTTGAAACAAATTTTCTAAAACACTAATGCTTGCATGCTCTAGTTTTCTATGCCATAACCATGAATCGTGCTCATCATTTGCAACAAAACATGCATGAGAAATGTGTATGTCATCTAGATGCACCATGTATATGTTTCCTATGCGATGACCAAAAAGCACAATTTTATTTATTTCAATGTTTAAAATTTTGCAACCATTTGAATCAAAAAGAACATTGAAACCTTTTTCACATAGTTGACTAATACTTAAAAGATTATGTTTTAGACCATTGACATATAAAACATTTTCAATGAGAGTAGAAGAGTGATTACCGATGGAACCAATTCCTTCAATTTGGCCGTTGTAGTTATCACCAAATGTCACTAATCCTCCTCTCTTTAGATCAAGTTCCACGAATCTACTCTCGTCTCCGGCCATGTGTCTTGAGCATCCACTATAAAGGAACCATGAATTTGCACTTGAAGCTTTGGCCTTGTAGCAATGCCCCCCTACAAACATGGAATCAATTTTTGATTTTTGGTACCCAAATCTTTTTGGGTCCATATACATTAGTTTTCAAAATCTTGGTTCCCTTAGGAATCCAAGAAGCAATCCCATTAACATTGTTAGAAGCTAAAACATCCTTAGGAATCCATACACACTTTCTTACCATAATAGGGTCTTGAATACCCTCCATGTTTGTATCCACCAAAGTTCATCTTCTCATAATTGGGTTTTGAAGATTGTCCTTTTTCAAAACTAGGTTTCCCAACTTTGCTTAAGGAAGCTTTGAGATCATTTACCTCCTTGTGGTAATGATCATTCAACTCAGAAAGAAGGTTATTTAAATCAACATTTTCTTTTTCAAAATATTTTTGATTATCTTGTAAATCACCAACCTTCTTTTCAAGTTTCGAATTGGTTTTAGATAAGGAATCATTTTGGTTTTTCAAATCCATGATAATTTTCTTGTTTTTTAAAATTGATTCCTTATACTTTTCAACCAATTTATCATAATCCTCTTGTAACTTATTGTAATCATCATATAATTCATCATAATTAAGATTATCAAATGAGTCATTATCACTTGAAGATTCTTCATCGCTCCAAGTGGCTACATGGGCCTTGTGCTTTTTTTTCTTCTCGAAGCCTTTCTTCTTGAGTTGGGGACAATCGATCTTGATGTGTCCCGGCTTTTTACATTCGTAGCACATAATAGGATCATTTTCTTCTTTCTTGCTCTTGTTCTTGAGATTCCTTCTTCGATTGAACTTTCTTTTTCGATTGGATCTCATGAGTCGAGTGAATCGTTTGGCTATCATAGCCAACTCCTCGTCTTCCTCCTCGCTAGAATTACTTTCATCATAAGATGCTTTGAAAGCGATTCCCATCTTCTTATTCTCCACTTCCTTCTTTTCGACCTTTATTTCCTCTTTCTTATTTTCTTCCTCTCTTCTTCTCTTCATTATCTCATAGATGAGAAGAGACCCTATGAGAGCGTCGAGCTTTAGCGTCTTAAGATCTTTTGCTTCTATGATGGTCGTTCTTTTACCATCCTAAGACTCGGGAAGTGAGTAGATTAGTTTCTAAACTAGCTTCTCCTTCGGAATGATTTCTCCTAGACCCTTGAGGCCATTCACAATGACGAAGAATCATTCGAACATTTTGGAGATGTCTTCATCTGGTTCTATCTTAAAATTTTCATAGCTCAAATTAAGAAACCCAATCTTGGTCTCCTTAACTTTATTAGTGCCTTCGTATTTGATCTCTAGCTTGTCCCAAATTTCTTTGGCACTTGAGCAAGATGACATCTTAGAGTACTCATTCGGTCCAAGTGAGAAAAATAACATGTGCATAGCTTTATCATTGATTTGGAGCTTCTTTCGATCTTCATCAGTCATCTCGTGCTTGGACTTTAGTACTAACTGATCACCTTATCTCTTCATCGGGATTGTCGGTCCATCTTCCACTACATCCCATAGGAGGTAGTCATGGGATTTGATGAAGAACCTCATACGATTTTTCCAATAGGGATAGTTATCTTCATTGAAGAATGGAGGTTTAGTGATGGAGTGAGACTCGTACAAGTTATTGCTGGAGGTGGATACCATGGGTTTGACTTCTATTGATTGAATCACCTTCTAGGATCGCCTCAACGGTTGTTAGACCTTCTGTTGAGTGTGGCTCTGATACTAATTGTTATGATGATCAATCAACACCGAAAGTGGCCAAGAGGGGGTAAATTGGCAATTTAAAATATTTGGAAACAAATGGAAAGTGGTAAACAATGGGACACAAGGATTTATAGTGGTTCAACCTTCTAACAAGGTCTACGTCCACTACCTTAACTTTCTACTAAGGATTTTAACCAATTCACTATAGAATTTTCCCCTTTTCTAGGCTAAGGAGGCAACCATTACAATCGATCAAAGCTTTCTACCCAAAGCTTGATAAAGGATCACTCTTTTATAAGAAAGAAAAATGGCAAATGGATAATGTCCTCACAAGGTGAATATTTTCCCAAATTACAAGAACACTCAGCCCCAAACTTGAAATAAAATATTATAATGAAATACACAAGTTGGGTACAAGGGTTTGACTCTAAAAGCTCAAATGGTTGGATTTTTGCTTGGATGCTTGTGAGTTAATCAATGGATGTTCAATAGTTGTTGTAGCTGCACTTGAGGCTTGTATTTATATCCATTCAATGAATTCTAACCGTTTGGGTCGTTGGAGAATTGAATATAGCCGTTGAAGAGCAAGTTTCCCGCAATAAATGTTGTCTGCCAACCCCAGGTATCAGTACACATATCTGAGTATCGGTACTTGCCCAATATAGAAATAAATGTTAGAAAATAGGGCGTACCGGTACTCGAAGTCGAGTACCGGTACTAAGAAAGGGGTATTTGTACACGTATAGTTGTACCGGTACGCATTTGAAAAAATTTTTTTGCCTCAATGAGTATCGGTATGGGTGTATCGTACCGGCACTCATTTTGCATTCGATGTTTGAATAAAAGCTTTGCGTATCAGTACGCATTGTAGCGTATCAGTACGTGATTTACATTCACTCTTTTAAATCAAATACAAGTATCGATGCGCCTGTTACCGTACCGGTATTGGTTTTACATTCGATGTCTTGCAATTAAGTACACGTAGTGGTACGTTGGTTGTCATACTGGTACTGGTTTTACATTCGATGTAATTTGGAATCAAAGGGCGTACCGAAACTCATAGCACTGTATCGGTACGCATAGACTTTTAAGGCCATTTTAACTTAAAAAAATTCATCGAATATATTTTTAAAATTCTTCAAATGTTTGGTTAAGTTTAAGAAAAGAGTAATTTCGTTCGAATGCGTAGTGAGTAATTCATGTGGGTTATTTAAATTTATTTTAAAAGAATTTAATAGTTAGAACCATTTGTTATATCAAAATCAATATGAGTTAAAAACCATTTGTTATATCAAAATCAATATGAGTTCTACAAATTCCTTATAGACCTAAGGTAACCCCTTAGGTTGGCACCTACGTCCAATGGACCTAGGGTAAGACCTTATGGACCTAAGGTAACCCCTTAGGTTGGCTTCTACGCCTTATGTGCCTAGTGTAAGTCCTTATGGATGCAGTTCTGGGGAACTGCATATCGGTGTACGGTTGAAGGGTAGTTAGGTGCTTCAAATAAAACCTTTATTCTTCTTTTAAAATCTACCATACTGAATAAAATACCAATGTTTGAAACTCTCTATACAGTTTCTATTTGCACTCAATGGAACACACTAAACTCCTTAGTTCAACTTTCGTAAGTTATATCACTTCGAATTCTTCGTATTCTTCGGACTATATGCACCATATCTAGTACTAAGGAGATCAAATAAAGAACAACCCTGTTACCTTCAAGTGTATTATTTCTGCGAATATCAATTCATAATTGGAACCTATTGTTGCCTGGATCATCATGCCAGTTTATTGCTTTGCCATTACTTGCTTGTGCCTTTAGCATCTCTTGGTAGTTTTGTATTACTGAGCTTTTTCAGGCTCACGTTGTTTTTACCATCACAGGTTATATAGGATGAACATGGTTCAGTTATCGACATCAATATGAGAGTTCCTTTAGCATTGCTTGCGGAGTATGGTATCTGTGTAATTAGGGAGCATGTATGTCATGTCTTGTTTTATATTTGAGTCTAAAACTCATTTTGATAACGTGTATTTATGAACACTGTTATGTTAAATGAATAATTTCTGAACTTGTATTTTGATTCAGAATTTGTTTTTTGATCTTAAATGGTATGAAAATTTGTTTTATCTAAAACTTTAATGCGGGTCGTTCCAATGGCCCGAATGTGACACCTCAAATTGGATCGGGCAACTTGTATCAATCTGGTATTTACATAGAATTTAGGGATAGTGGTTAGAATTTAGGGTTTAAGGTTAGAATTTTGAGTTTATAGGTTATGGTTTAGTTTTTAGGGCAATATGGTGAGGATTTGGATTAACCTATAAATACTAGATTCTAACCCTAAACCCTAAATTCTAACCACTATCCCTAAATTCTAAACCCCTACACCTAAACCCCTAAAGTATACACCCTAAACTGAATCCCTAAAACTAAGGCGCCTATGGAAACTTTTAGTCTTTACCTCCAGTGTATTGGATAATTACCCTAAGTTAATAGGTAATATCTTATTTGGTTCTCGTTATAACTTAAATTTTATTTTGATATTTTTATAATATTTTTAATTAATAATTTAAAAAATAAAAAATATTTAAAAACGTAAAAAATTCATAGTTTATTTTTCAAATTATAAAAATATTTTTTTAGGTTCTTTATACTGGCTGAGACCCACAACAATTTCTATTTCTTGGCTCTCTTATTCGCTAAAGCCTTCCATCTTAGACCATATAATTTCTTTCTGTAGAACTGATATGTCAGAGTTGTTTGCGATACCTCGGTTCTTCACTATTTCTATAATCATTTTTTTTCTTTTTGTGCCGAGAAAATGTGTTCAAGGTATATTATATTGTTTTTGGGTGTGCGAATCTTCAAAGAGACTGTGCTAACCTCAGGGGTATTCGTCTGTTGTAGCGATTACACACATCAGGACGAAATTTTTTTAAGGCAATGGATCACCACAACATGGCTGCAATTTCTTTATTCCAATTCTTTTATTGTCTTGCTAGTGCTAACGTTTCATTTGCAGTCAATTTTACCAACAAACATATCACCATATAATTTATCTCTTCCCCCCCCATCTTATACACAAGTTTGATCAAGTTACATTGACATGTTAGTTTAAACAAACTATATGAAAGCTTTAATCAAACACATCTTGATAGGCTCGATGTACTCCAACCTAATCGCCAATGAAAGGTGTAAAGACTCTTTTTGAATTTGGGAACCAAAAATCGAAAAGAAAGAATGGACAATGACATGTTCGATTTTATAGTGGTTCGACCTTCTCAACCAAGGTCTACAATTACTACCTTAGCATCCACACTAAGAATTTTCCAATTCACTACCATGAATTCTCTCTTTTTAAAGGATCAAGAGTAACCTTTACAACCTATCTTTTCACGGGCTAAGATAGAATTCTCTCCCTAACTTTTATAAGGATCAACTAGAACCTATCCCTCAACAATGAGGTCTTGACATTTATAAACAAAATACTTCTCTAGGTGAGTGTTTACACTTTTTGGCTCACTAGGATTGGTCTAAAGAAATACAAGAGATTACAAGAAATAGACAATAAAATTCTACTCTCTTTATCTTTAAGCTTGGATGTCCATCCTCTTATTCTTCAAGTGTCATTGGCTTGTATTTATAGTGTGAAATGAAAAACTAGTTGTTTATAGCCGTTGGGGATAAAAACTAGCCGTTGTAGACTTTAATTCTAGTTATAAATGCATTTCTGGTACAGCGGGTATCAATACGCGCCTTGTTGTATCAGTACTTACTAAAACAAGAACAAATCGTTGCAAATATGCAGAGCTACCGGTACGCGATACATCTATATCAGTGTTGTACTTCGGGTATCGATACAGAGGCTTCCGTATCGGTACGCGAAGTGCTATCTGAAATCTAGAAAACAAAAGCGTATCGGTACAGAGCATTGCCGTACCGTTACGGACAACTTTGTATCGGCACTGAGAGTATCGTACCGGTACTGAAGGCTTGTTTTTGACTTTTAAATCACTTGAAAATATTTATTTGAGTCAAAAACACTGTAAAACAAATTTAAATATATTTTTCAAGTATTTTGGACTTTGTAATATTTTTGAATTTTTTTTTAAGTTCAAAAATATTTTTTATTGATTTATATCAAAATAAATGTCTCAACACATCTGTTGTCTTCAAGGGGTTTTCTGAGAAAAGAATAATATTAAATATATAAAATTAAAATAAAAAAAGGTGCATTTTGAGAGGAGCCTTGGGAGGACTTTGGACTTCGGATGGATAAAACCGGACCCATAAACTTGCCGATCCAATTCAATATTTTATCCATAAAAGTAAACATAGTGTTTTCAGGACAAGTAATAAATATCAAATATATTTGATCAAAATAAAATAATAAAATCTAATCAGCAAATCTATTCTTTACTTGTATTCTACATATTCTTTTGTTCACTTTCTTTATATAGTACAAGCTTAATTTTCTTTTCTAAAAAATTTATAATATTAAATAAATTATTATTATTTGATATATAATTTTGCATTTTATATTTGATGTATTGATGGTATATAAATTTTATGCATCATCACTGAATCAGATGAAAACATATTATAAAATCCATTTAACTTTAATTTTCATGATAGACCATCATCTGATTCATAAATTGTTCATAAAATCACGCAACTAATCCATCATATGTTAACCTTTTCTGCAACAAAAAACTTAATAACATTAAAGTCCCTTTTAAGGAAAAACTCATCTAACACATAAAAAATTATTCTTAAATATTTATTCGCTTGATAGTTTAAACATGCAATTTCAAATTTGTTATATATATATATATATATATGAAGTAAATGGCAATTTTCGTTGGTGGTGGTTGCACAAAAACAATAAATAGTAATAAATATCAAATATATTTTAGCAAAATAAAATAATAAAACCTAATCAGCAAATCTACTATTTACTTGTATTCTACATATTCTTTTATTCACTTTCTTTATATAGTATAAGCTTAATTTTCCTTTTTAAAAAATCGATAATATTAAAGAAACTATTATGATTTGATACACAGTTTTTTTTAATTATATTTAATGTATTGATGGTATGTATATTCTATGTGTCATCATTGACTCATAGGAGAACACATCATAAATCCATCTAACTTTAAATTTTATGATGTATTATTGTCTGATTCACTGATCTTGCATAAAATTACAAAACTATCATCAAATGTTAAACTTTTTTTCTACAATGAACCTAATAAAGTTAAAGCCACTTTTGAAGGAAAAATTCATCTAACACATAAAATAAATATTAGTTTAATAGTTTAAACATACAATCACAAATTTGTTATATATATATATATATATGAAATAATGTCGTTTTAATAAAATAGTAATTTTAATTAATCACTTAATAAAAGTAGGCTTGAGGATGCTTGAAGCCTTTGAATTTAAAAAAAACAATTAAGTCCTTAAACTTTTTTTGCACTCAATTAAGTCTCTAAACAGTTAAAGTGATTCAATTAAACCCTTTGACCAATTTTGATCATCCATTTTAACGGTTTTTTTCATGAGATAATATTTTCACGTGGCACACTACAGTTCTATCATGTGACATTTACTGATTTTTTAAAAACCATTTTTTTATAATTTTTATAAGTTTTAAGAATTTTTAAAATTTTTAAAGAATTTTTTAATAAAATAAAATTATGAAAATGCCAAGTGAAAACACTGTAACAAGACACATGCACTAACTGATCTAGAAAAACTGCTAAATTTAACAATCAACATTATTCAAAGGGGTGAATTAGTGAAATTTTTGAGTATAAGAGCTTAATGGGTGAAAAAAGTTCAGATGCCTAATTAATTTTTTTTTCCAAAAATTTAAGGGTTTATGATACGCTAAACATCTCACCTCTAAACCCTAAAACTCAGACATTTATAGATTTTTTTTCAGAGCATGTATGTTGAATGTAAATCCTTTTAATTAATCAATTAATAGAAGTAGCATTGGTGGTGGTTGCACCAAAATACTTCTACAAACGGGAGCAGCTAATTTCGTACACCTTATCCGTCTAAAAAAACTAGGATGGGCCCAGGGCATTCAAAGTCAGGGAATTAAAGAAAAGAAATAGAATTGATGACATTTATGTAAAAAGAAAAAAGAAATAGAATTAATGACAAAATATATTCTAAATCCCAATCTTTGATGACTCGAATCTGAATCAGCTGATCCTATATATACGCCACGAGACACAGCCTCCCCCTCCCAACCAAATCAGCGCACGCACACAGAGCCTCCGTCGAAGATATGTCTGAGCCCTTCCAGTCGTCTTCCTCTTCCGCCCCCTCTGCCGCTAAGAAACCCGGTCCTACAATGAACCGTAGTGCTCCCGAGTCGGGTTTTCAGAAGTTTATTACAGAAGAAGTTGACAAGAAAGGTGAAGATAAAGAGGACGAAGAAGGAGAGACCCTGGAGAAGAATGGGGCGACGTCGTTTCTCAATGGATGTTCAGAGGGTAATAGGAACAACAATGTTCCCGTGGACATGGATGAATACCGGTCTTTTCTTAAGAACAAACTTAACTTGGCTTCTGCTGCTGTTGCCACGTCAAGGTTAAGTCTTTCTCTCTCTTTTTAATATTATTATTATTATTATTTGTGTGTTCGGACGATGAGAAACGGTGGGGCGAATAAAAGGGCAAGAGAGGATATGTTCAACCTTTTTTTTTTAAGAAAAAAGAGATTTTCATGTATTTGAAGAGTCTTTTGATGATCATACCCCATGCCTGTATTCGGATATATGTACTACACATGTATGGCTTATTCTGTTATATACATATCAACCAGGCATCTTTTCTGAAACACCATGACTCTGCTGCTAGAGCTGACAGTGGATCCAATACTCTCCAAGTCCATTCGGGATCCAAAGCTATTTCTAAAGGTTTCAAATCGTCAGTTCAATACATGCAGATGTTCTTTGTACTGTTTTCTTTGTTGCAGTGTCCATTACATTCGTGTTTTGTGGTATTTATAGGGGCTGGTGATAAGGACGTTAATTAACCGGTGGGATTCCCTTCCTTTCTCAGTGGACAAAACAAGTCTGGATCTCAGGTGAGGCCAAGCACAATTGGATCATTGAGTGCACTGTCGGAAGAAGATGAACTCGTAGGAGAGAACAAAACAATGGAGAACAGGGATCCTGCTGTTGCAAAACGTGTTAGGAGGTAATTGTTGCTTTCCCTTTTTCTAGATTGCCGAATAATGCTTGTTCATAATTGTGTATTTTATGATGCACTCGACATTCAAACATTTTCCATTTAGCTTCTTGCAAGTTTGTACTTTGTTGATTTCTATTCTTAGCAATCAATCCATACGGTGCTTTAGGATGCTTTCAAATCGAGAGTCGGCTAGGCACTCTTGGAGAAGAAAGCAGATTGATTTGTGCAAACTCGAGATGAAGGTGCCTTTGTTTGTTAGTTTCCCCTTGGTCTTTCTGCACCCCGTTTGAGTTATAGAATCCTAATCCGTTATTTAATGTAGGTTGCTCAACTAAGAGTCAACAAGGCAAAGTTTTTAAAGCAACTTAACGACATTAGCCAAAAGTACAATAATTCAGTCATCGAAAACAGAGTCTTGAAAGCTGGTGTTGAAACATTGGAAGCAAAGGTAAAGACATGTTTGATATATTGGTCTTAAAGCTGAATTTCTTGCTTCATAGGAAGCCTCTTTCAATTCTGCAATGCTCAAACCTGTCGATATTGTTGTTGAAAAGCTGATCCGAGTTTTCAGTGTTTGATGCATGAGCGAATCAGAAATTTTAGAGATCTTTCTATGCATGATGTAGTAGATATCTGTACTTAACACTATGAACATCGGTGAACATTTTTCTTTTCCTAGGTGAAAATGTCTAAAGAATTGTTCGAAAGTGTCTTCGGTTTTAACTATGACTCAACCGAAATATCAAAAATGAGGTTGTCATCATTTGATGGAAGTCTCTCCAATACATCCACGGATGGTGCTGTTTCGGGAACCAACAATGAACTCTCAGACACTTCTTCGGATGAAAACATATAACCGAATTCAGGAGGATTCGCTGTATCAGGAGCACATATTGGACGAACAACTTTGCAGCGAGTCCAAGTTTAACAGTGAGAAAAAGTAGCACACACACACAAAAGCATAATGTGAAGAAAGCTAATTTCAACTGAAGAATGTCTAGGCTTAGAATGACCGAATAGTAGTATAAATTCTGGTTTGAAGGGTTGGAAACAATGTTATTCTTTATGTTAATTATGCAGTAATGAGTTGATTTCAACAGCAGAAAATATTGGTTAATCAATATAGTAGTCGATTTTATGCAATTATCTTTTAAAAGCGACATGCAATATATATGGAATTGATATGCAATTTTCTTTGTAAATGTGAATCGGAGTTCACACTGGTTTGCAAAATCTGTTTAGAAGGAATCGGATTTGGAGCCTTGTGTTGGAGGGTCCGTTGTGGCTTTTTCTATTAAAAAAGTTCTTACCTAAGGATAGGGAGGAGGACATTTTGCTTAAAATGGGTATTAAATCCTAAAAAAAAATAAAGGTGTCAACTGTGAGCAAGTTGGAGGGTCGGCTGTGGCTTTTCCGTGCCCTTTAATATGCAAATTT
The DNA here is from genome assembly GCA_019671005.1 of Hibiscus mutabilis. Taxonomy (NCBI): domain Eukaryota; kingdom Viridiplantae; phylum Streptophyta; class Magnoliopsida; order Malvales; family Malvaceae; genus Hibiscus; species Hibiscus mutabilis. The sequence continues at coordinate 31,408,581 of CM033747.1, read as the reverse complement.
AGTTTAATTATTTTTAAGACTCTAATAATTTTAAAATTAATAAAATTAAGTTTTGCTCCTAATATTTGTCTGAAAAACATGTGAAAATTAACTACCCTCTCAATAAATCTCGAAGTCTCGTGTAAAAACTGTCATTTCAATGACTATCTCTAAGAAAAGTTTCCAACAGATTTGGTTGAACATACACCTATATAAATCCTACAAAAACATCAGACAAGAATAAACTAAAAAAGATTAAAAACTAGAAAACTAAAATTACCATTATCTCCAAAGAAAAATAGAATGAACGGAGTTGAATGGGCCGCCTCAATAATAATTTTTTGTACTTGAATTAATCGATCAATAAATTAAATACCAATGATTATAATAAAAAAAAACCCAAATAGTTTAGAACAATATAATAAACTCTTATTTGTATTTATAAAGAAAACAATATAATAAACTCTTATTTGTATATATAAAGAAAAAAAAATCAGTGATCGATATAAAGACCGCCGCTAGAACTCATGCTAGGAAAAAGAGAATAAAAGCAATATTTTCTTTACAACTGTGGTAGGAACCTTTCTTCAGTTTGGGAGAATATAGTATCATTGTAGGTAGGGGTGTACATTATTCGATTTTAAGCAAATTAACCAATCGAACTGAATTTTTTTAGTTAATCGGTCAGTTAATTTTAGGTAAAATTTGTTAACATATAAGAGTTTTTTCAAAATTCGGTTATTGTTAATTCGGTTTGAAACTAGTTAATTAACCGAATTAACCAAAATTATTATACATTAAATATTATATATATTACATATATTTATTTTTGTACATTAAACTTTTAAAAATTATAAAATGATCATAATTTTTTTGATATATTATAAAATTGTCATTAAACTTTTATCAAATTAGCATAAAATTAAAGTTTAGTGACTAAAAAGATCATTTTAGTATAATTTAGTGACCAGTTGTGTATTTTACCCAAAATTTTATAACAACCTTCAGTTAATTCGAAAACCGACCGAATTAACTGAATTTTTTTTTTGTTCAGTTAACGGTTAAAAGGAAAAAAAATCGGTTAATAAATTTTGGGTAATTCGATTCAGTCGGTTAACCGAATTAACCGAATACACACCCCTAATTGTATGCATGAAAACTTGAGAAACATGTAATTAATACAAATCTAAATTCTTATATAATAGGCATAAGGATAATTTTAGCCTCTAACGTTTATAATTTCTGTCATTTTGGCACTCATCTTTTTTCTAAGATAAATTTGGCCCTTAATTTATGTCTTTTTGTCAAATAACTCATTTTTTAACTAGAATATTGATTAGACCATTAAATAATTAACACTGATGACACGACACATACATATAAAATACATTTTAGTTGACATGCATCCAACTTATCACATATTTACCCATGGAATATAATTTTATTTTAATTTAAATTACAAAAATAAATAAAATTTAAATAAAGTACTAAAAATAATTAAAAAATATATGGGAAAGATCGGTGAATCAAAATTCCTAAATGAACTATAACCCCAGCTAAAAGACTGGTGAAATAAAACAGAAAATTTTCAAAGTAAAAAAAAAAAATCATATTTGTAAAAAGTTCTCTGAGTGAAATCAACCCAATATATTAGTAAAAACACTCGTACATTTGATTGAAAATTTCTCAAAGTGAAACCAACCCAATAGATTAGTAAACAAATATGAGTTTTTTACCTTGAAAATTTTGTGGTTGATTTTACCGGTCTTTTAGCTAGGGTTATAGTTTATTTAGGAATCGTTCCCACGTTTTTTTTCTTTTGTTTAATTATTTTATGTGAATTCTAATTATTTTAATAATTTAAATTAAAATAAAATTATATTCCATGCATAAGCATATGATAGGTTAAATGTCATGTCATTTTATATGTATTTTATATGTATGTGTCGTGTCATCATTGTTAATTATTTAACGGTTTAATCAATATTTTAGTTAAAAATGAGTTATTTGACAAAAAGACATAAATTAAGGGCCAAATTTATCCAAAAAAGGATGAGGACTAAAATGACATAAATTATAAACGTTGGGGGTTAAATTATATGGACTGAAATGAGATTCGCTATGGTCTAATGGCTAAAAATGGTTATATTACTCCATTTTATATAGATTAAAATCTTGACGTTTACCTTAAAAATATAATAATTCTCTAATAAATTAAAAAAATCAAACAATAAATTTTAATAAATTATCTTCCACCCAACTATGAATTAGAGAAATAGTACCATAATTATCATCACAAAATGGGAGTAAATAATATTTTGTGAAAATTCTAAAAATAAAAACAAAACATTAATTAACCATCGTCACCACATCTGGCAAAACCAAGAAATTACCTTTTCTCTTAAACTTGCAGCATTGTTCTCTCCGTCCAACATTTTCTTCATCTGTTGAAATTTCCAATTAAACATAAATATGTTATGTTGTTAAAGAAATTGTTAATATTTGATATGAATAAATCTTTTCCCCTTTTCAGTGTTTCTTTTATGCCTCAATTAAAAAAATAGGTTTAGAGTTTAGGGTTAGGATTTAGGAAAAAACTTTGATAGACAAGCTATATAAACTTTAGTTTACACGTGCTTTTTAGTTTTAGGGGTTAAGGTTTTAGTTTAGGGTTTAAAGTTTAGGGGTTTAGGTTGTATGGTTTAGAATTTAAGGTTACTGTTCATTATTTAGTGTATATGGTTAATGTTTAGGGTTTAGGCTTTTAGGGTTAGGGTTAGGAATTTATGATTTTAGTTTTTATAGTGTAAATACAAAGGCGTGTGTAAAATTAATTTTGCACAGCTTGTGTATCAAAGTTTTACCTTTTGAAAATTATAGGTATGTTGTGTTTTTTAGGGTTTATAGTTTAGGATTTTGAATTTAGGGGTAGGGCTTAGAATTTAATTGTTTAATGTTGAGGCATAGAAAGGGCACCGAAATAGTATAGAGGATTTCTGTCCATTTGATACACTGTTAATGTAAAAAAAGATTCCCTCAAAAAAATGTAAAAGAAGATATACAAGTATGTCTATTTTCAAACTAAACTCTAAAAACTCTAGCCTTAAAGTCTAAATTCTAACATTGAACCGTAAATTTAAACCCTTAACTTATATATCCTAAACTAAAACTCTAAACCCTTAAAAAACTCCGCTTGTAGAAACTTTTTCCACACCGGTGTATGTAGGATAATAATCCTCAGAAAATCACTTTAATTTACTTCATTAATAATTGGCACTGTCCTTATCAAAATCCTATCTGATATTGGTTTGATGGCAAATCTAAACTTATAAGCAAGCATGCAATATGTACCTTTATATGTAAATGGTAGCAGTTTCCATGATCAGAAGCTTGAAGCGTTGAGGCACTCATAATAGACATACCTTGTTCTTCATCTTCTACATTCTGCAGTACGTTCAAGAAAGCACCATTTTCAAGTCCTCGGCTGAATATTTGTACGATAAACTCGCCTTGTTCGATTTCATGCACCGAAACTGACGACGGATCTCGACGAAGTTGTTGCAAGTGATTGGCCGCTGCAGATTGCTTATGTTTAACTGCTGATAACATGTCATTCTTCCTCAGAGTTAGCTTCTCGATTTCTTTCTCCAGTTCTGGTATGTATTCAACTGCTCTGTCAAGTATAAGAGGAGCACTGTTTCTTTTCTGCAACATCATTCACATGAACAACCATGAGAACAATTTCTTGTTGTAACTGGGAAGATGAAATTTTGGTTTCCCCTGAATGAAAATTTTATTTGAAAATGTTGTATTTATAATATATATTATATATATTATAGGCATAATGTCAAAAAAATCTCTCTAACGTTTGATTGAATAGTCACTTTGGCCTAATTTTTAGCAATTTAACCCTCAACGTTTCCGTGAATGAAAATTGTTAGTTAACTAACGATAAACAACTCAAAATGACTTGATAGAATGACACGTAAGCTAAAATGAAATATCGAGGGTTAAAGTGCTTCAAAAAAGGAATACGAGCCATTTAGGTTTGTCACGTCGCTGCTATGTCAGAATGCACGGTCATGTAGGTTTGTCACGTCATTTCAAGTCATTTAGCGTTAGTTGACTGACAGTTTTCATCCAATGAGGGGACATTTTTACCTAAAATGAAACGTCTAGAGTTAAAGTACTTAAAAAAACTATAAGCCAATGTGATTATTCAGTTAAACATTAAAAGCATTACATATATAGGTAAAACTTTGATACACAGGCTGTGTAAAATTAATTTTACACAAGCCTGTGCATTTACACTATAAAAACCCAAATCCTAAATTCCACCCTAACCCTAAAAAACTAAACCCCACACTCTAAACCCTAAACCCTAAATTCTAAACACTAACCTTAAATTTTAAACCCTACAACTTAAACTCGTAACTCATAAACCCTAAACTAAAACCCTAACCCATAAAACTAAAAGACACGTATAAACTAAAGTTTATACGGTCTGTGTATCAAAGTTTTTTCCTACATATATTATATACAACAAACCTTTGATATGCTGGAATCTGTAGGAAGCAAAGCTCCAAGATCCAAGTATGCTGCATGTTGTTTCATCCTTCGAATCCTCTCTTTGGCATTATGTTCTTCTTTCTTCAATGTTGTTTCTTCTCCATTATGGGCTTGCTTGTTCCTATAATTTCTCCCTCTAGTCTTGGAACTGTTTTGTTTCGAAATCGACCCTTTGCGGCCATTGCTCGGTTCAGCCAATGCCGTATCATTAACATGAACATCCATTGTTTCTTCACACATTGTAGGAAGCTGCCGAATGTTACTTTCTTGCAGAAGTAAATCTATGTCGTCTGAATATTCGGGCGGTGCAGACAAACTGTCGTCAATGGAATAATCAAGTATGCTTTCCATCAACCCCACCTCGATGCTCGGATCAACTGGTTCTAAAAAGAACTTGCTCGAATCAAGCTCATCAATTCTTGCATCGTCAGCAGCCAAAATGGGGGCCATAGCTTGTGATGATGACGACTGATGATCATCATCACCAGCATCTTTGTCGACATGTAAGAGTGGCCATAAATCATCTGTCGCTCCAGGAACTGTGAACAGATTTTTGAGATGTGGAGAAGAAGAAGAAGACATGCAAAGATTGCTTGGAATATATATCAAAGAGATGGCTTGTTAAATTCCTGGCTAATCCGTACACAAAATATAGAGAAGGAGGTGAAAAAACAGAAAGATCTTGGGATTAGTTGACTTAAGTAACCAAACCCCATGAGAATTAACAATCTCAGGAAATGGAAAAACAATATCCAATTAATCCAATACTATTGCATGACTTCCAATTTGGAAACTATGGTTTATATAATTACATACCAAGGGAGAAGAAAGAAAGAAAGAAAAGTAGAAGAATGTTTCAAAGCCTTACACAGATTACAAAGGAACGACAAGCATCCTCACAGAAGAAAGGGAAAGAAAAGAAAAAGTAAAACCTCCATTGGCAAAGAAAGAAGGTTATAATATATATATATATATATTAAAAAAAAGGTGTGATACCTCTCATTATTAATCATACGTAGTAATGGTGATGCTACTTGTCGAAAATGTATAAAGTCAAATAGTTACTACTTAAAATAATTCATTTTATAAAGTTTAATAATGATTAATTTAAGAGCTATGGGGAGATCTAAAGAGAGGTGAAGTTGTTGGGTTTCTACCTATGAGAATGAATACATTTTATGATCCGTCGTTTACTTGTCACTGAGAGTACTTATGACGAAAAAATTAATTAATATTATCAGCGGTGAAAAATTCGGATCAAATCAAAAGAGAGATGAGGTTGTGACATGACATCCCTCGTCAACTCAGTATTGCATAGATTAATGGTTATATGAGGAGAAAACAACAAATATTTCCAGGAAAACAAGCCATTAGCCATAGATTATAGATATGCAAGAATCGTTAGGTATCTCTGAGAAAACCCAGAAAAATAAATGATAAACTGAAGTCAATAATATGAATTTGCAGCACAGAAACATAAGCAAAGGCTAGGGCTTTTGTTTTCTTTCACAAGGAAAAGGGCACAGACGCCATGAAAAAGCTGAATATGTACTTAGAACATAGATATATTACAGTACTTCCCTGGAAAACATGAATGAGAAGATAAATCCAAGCTAGGCCAGCACGGTCATGGAGGTGCTTATGATGAAAATGCGAGCTAAACATCACTGTAATTTGGATCAAAAAGTGAAAACAGAGAAGGAAGGAGAGCGAAAAATAAGGGAGAGAATTGTGTTTGAAATCAAGACTAGTGTTAGTGTAGTACTATCGACAACCATGGGAAGAGGAATAAGTTTGTACTTGATGAATGCTAGTACTGTCATCGGGTATATAGTTTCGTACTAACATAAACACATCCACATTATTAATTAGTTTTTGCTAGCACTACCCACTACCCAAGTTTTTTAATCGGTATACTATTTCCGGGTAAAACTTTGATATACAGACGGTGTAAAATTAATTTTACACAATCATGTGTATTTATACTATAAAAACTTAAATTCATAACCTTAACTCTAAAAAACTAAACCATAAACTTTAAACCCTATACACTAAATTCTAAACACTAACCTTAAATTCTAAACCCTACAACCTAAACCCCTAAACCTTAAACCCCAAGTTAAAACCTTAACCCCTAAAACTAAAAGGCACGTGTAAACTAAAGTTTACACGACATGTGTATAGAAGTTTTTTCTACTATTTCCAATGCATAATTTATTATTTTACTATATGAAAAATTTTACAACGCTCGACGAGCACCGCTGAACACCACCAACGATAAACACCGTTGAACACCATTAAATTAAAATAAAGATTAAAAATCTCAAAGACTAAACATATAGTTATAAATTATTTAAACATATAATTATAAATTATTTAAAATAAAATATTAATTAAATTATTTTCTATATATATAATATTTTTTAATTTTTTTAAAAAATAATTGGATCAAATACCAACCTTAGTCAATTTTAAAAATAAAAACCTAAAACCCTAAACCCAAAACCATAAAACCCTAAACCCTAAAACCCTAGACACTAAACCCTAAACTCTAAACCCAAACCCAAACCCAAAACACTAAACCATAAACCCTAAACTATAAATTCAAATATTGTGTTTAGGGTTTATGGTTTAGTGTTTATGGTTTAGGGGTTGATATTTGATCCAATTATTTAAAAAATTAACAAAAATTATATGTATGAAAAATAATTTAATTAATATTTTATTTTAAATAATTTATAATTATATGTTTAAATAATTTATAATTATATGTTGAGTCCTTTAGATTTTTAATATTTATTAATTAATTTAATTGGGTTCAGCAGTATTCAGCGTTAGTGGTATTCAGCAGTGCTCGTCGAGTGTGGTAGACTCATCCTATATACATATATTACAGTCAGATGCGGAAGGTAGAAGGGACTGGTAGGGGTCATTCCTCCAAAAAAAATTAAAATTGGAAAAATTATAAGTTGGTATAATGGTAAAATTGTTCTTAAGTCCCCTAAAAATATATAATTCATTATTGTCCCCCATAAATTTAAACATTTTTAAATAGCCCCTTATAAATAAAGCTAATTTCACCATTGTCTGTAGTATTCGATCCAGATTAATCAACCAATAAATTAAATACAGATAGCTATAAAAAAAACTCACAGCAACTTCCACCACAACTAAAACCTCCAAATATGAAAATACAAAAACACAATCTTAAACAAAATTTTTAGAGGTGTCCAGGGTAATTTTCAGACGAAACACAAGTAAGTATCAGCATTATACACATTTTTTAAAATTCGATTTGGATCAAAAATCTAAATTTTATCAATTTTAACTTGATATTATTATCTTATACAAAAGATGTTTTATTTAATATTTAACCATTTACTATATTTTTATTTTATTAAATTTGTAAATATAAACAACTACACATATTTTTAATGGGTTATATTTTGATACACAGTCTGTGTAAATTTTTTACACAACACTTTTTTAAAATTTAAATTCTGACACCTTAATACACTAAATTTTAAACTCTAAACCCTAAGCTCTAACCATAAGTCATTAATTCTAAATCCTATAACCTAAACTCCTAAACTCTAAATCTTAAACTAAACTTCTAACTCCTAAATTTGATAAACATATTTAAACTTTAATTTACACGAATTGCATATCAAAATTTTTCTATTTTTAATGTTTACTTTCTAGTGTTATATAATTTTCATATAAAAGTACAAGCACATATAACAAAACGAAATAATGGGTTGGATCAAACTTAGCTTGGGCTTCAATATCAAAGGTCAAACTCATGTCATATGATTAATATTTTCTCCAAATTCATTTTTCAAAAGTAATAATCTTTTTACAAATCTTTTAAAATACCGAATATTCCAAAAGTAAAAAAATACCAAATATGCCATCAAACTTAAACCGACAGCTCAATTCTTGAATAGATAGAGTTTGTTCATCTGGTAAGGATTTTAAAATAATATTAACATTTTTATTCCGGTTTTGATGATTTAGATGAGCAAGGCTTTAGGCCGAATTTGAGGCCCTATACAGGTTGAATAATGGTTTCAACTTCACTACCTCACGAGTCACGAAGGCTACATTTATTTCTGTAATGAACTTGAGAATTAATTATTAATGGGTCTAACGAAATGGAATATTATATTTTTATATCTCTATTTAGAAAATAACGGTTTGAGTTAATATTAAAGGTTTGATCGGTCAAATCCGTTAATTTAGATGGTTGGTAAATAGCGGATTGTAGTGAAACTTCTAATTTTGAAAAAACTGCTAATATGAGCTTTTTGAAAATTAGAATTTTTGGCATAAGAGTTATAAAAACTTTTTTACCCTTAACAATTATCAAAAATCTCAAAATAACCTAAATTTAACATTTTTTGTTTTAATTCTTCACCCTCACGTATTTATATTGTGACATTTGTAAACTAATATTTTTATTTTTTTTCTTTTTATTCTCACACATTTATATTTGTATTTAAATTTAATAATTGATTAAATTATATTAAAAATAATTATATAAATAATAAAATAATATATTGATCCTTCAAATATGCTTAGTGATTTTATATTAAAAAATTATTTTTTATAATCTAATTAATATTAATATATACAAATCTTGGTAACTAATAAACTATTCAAACAAGTATTGAATTTAATCATGTCCTTATATATCATTTTGCTTGTTTAAATAATCAAACATCTATCAGCTATCAGTTAATTTTACCAAAATTTTTTATACAATCAACTAATACAATCCGCTAGTCAAATCAGCCAATGCAATCAGCTATTAGCTAATGAAATTAGCTATCAACTGGTGTAATATGTTATAAGCTATCAGTTATCCGTTAATTGCCAAACAGAGTTGTAATGTTTAAAATTTGAATTGTAATAATGTGAATACAACATATTGAATTAAAAAGAATATTTTAATAATAAACTTGTACAATATCCAATCAAAATTCATGATGCACTCAAACATGTTAGAAGTATGGGCATTATGAAGTTAGAAATTGAGACTGATAATTCGGAAGCATATCGAATTCTTACAGGGGAGTCTATGGCACTTCATTGCAACTCAATTGTGGAGGCTATTAGCTCATTGCTTCCATGTGATTGGGAGGTACATCCTCGACTTATAAAATAGAATCAAAATAAAATTGTCGATGCTCTTGCGAGATTGAGTCATGACAAATCGATTAGTGAAATGACCTACTTTCAGCCTCCGATTGCGATACGAGAGTTACTACGGCTCAGATATTAGTTTGAATTTCTACTTTTATGTTAGTAAGAAATTATCCAATCAAAATTAATCAGTTATATTTTAAAATGACTTGAGATTATCAGAAACTTGAAGCATAGGAACTCTTTTGCCTCTTAGAGGTTGATGTATGATGATGATGAAAACTATGATTTCAAACGGAATTTTTCGACAACCATTTGTTTATTAGGTTAAATGTTAAATAAGTGCTGTATCTCTTTCTAAAATTACTCAAAACAAGAACCCGTACACAATTTTGTAGGGCACGCGCCTAGTGGAGAAGTGGTTTTGAGAATTATGTTTATTTTTCACTTTTAAATGATTATATGTAATTTTTAAAAGGGTTAATTTAATCTTAAGCCCCTCAACTTTATAATTGCCGGTATTTCACTCATTAGTCAATTAATTCGAATCGAAAAATGCATAAACTCATTACGAGACTATCTCTCTAACCCAATTTGCTCCAATCACAACACCAAAATTCTAACTTTAAATGGTATAAAAGATTAACGTATCATATTAGACCAACTTATAGTTGGTGATAACTTGTCCCATTTTTATACCTAAGAATTTTTCTCAATAGTAATTGAACTTGGCGAATTTTCGAACTATTAACAATATTATATGAAAAACTTATAAAAAAATAACAGCAAAATGGAAAATTATAAAAAAATAAAAATATTTTGAAAGATTAAAGCTTTATTTTATCATTTTAAATGGTTAGATCTTATGTAAAAACCATTAAATGATTAACCCCTATTTAGTAATTTAGTCATTCACAATGATTATTTGTTTGTTTCCCTCAAAAAGTAAAAGTGTGAGGGTTAAAAAAGATGAAATAAAAGTTTTAAGAATAAAATGACATTTTATAAAATTTGAATAATTATTGTTTTTTAGCATTCTTAATATGATTTTATGATTATATATATTTAACTTTCAACTTTTAATAAAATTTACTTATACAATATAAATACAACCGCTCAAATTCAAATCTGCTTTTATATATATATATATTACTAAGAACTCTCGTTATGTTCAAATATACTTAGACGTTTAAAATATAAACTTTTGATACATAGGCCGTGTAAAACTTATTTTACATGAATATTAGGGGCGGATTCTAAATCCTAAAAAAATAAACCTTAAACTTTAAACTCTATACACTAAATTCTAAATTTTAAACTTATAAACTTTAAATCGTTTAAAATATTAACATTCATTGAATGTAATTGCATGTCGCCTGTTGCCCACCACATAATATACAGGTAAGTGTCGGTCTTAACTTAAGACACTGTTTATGACTATTATTTGGAATTAATGGTTGTCACTTGAACACCAATGGTAGCCTTGGATTAGACTTTTTTCACTTTCACCAACCTAATAGAGTTTACAATTTCATAATTTTGCTTTCAATTATAAATCATGTTGACTCCAAAACAAAATGGAGTACCTTCGTATACATTTATCAGTAAAAAATTATTTTAAAAATTAAATTTTATTCTACCCCACAAAAAAAACACATTCTAAACTAAAAACCTAGTCTCTTTTTATATTTTTTATTATCGGTAAAAACACTAATTTTGATTCGTAGTTGAGCGTTAACTTTTCCTTTTCTTTCATGTCTCCCTCTTCTCTATAGATTTTATGTTGTTTTGTTTTGTTTAATTAGTCTTTTTATTTTTATATAAAAACAATAGATGATTTTGTTTGTTCTTGTGGTCCTTTTTGGTCGGTTCATATGACATGATTTTTTTTTTTCTTTTTGTAGGGTTAAATTTGGTGTCGCCTCTTCAGATGACATTTATTATGTTATGTTGTTGATCTATCCCAGCTTTAGACCCTTTAGCTAATTATTGGTAGAAGTTTACAATCAACGAAGATATGTCGATGGCGTTTATCCTTCATCGCCAACCATGGTGTTTGTTGTATCTATCATTTTTTTGAGTTTTAGGGTGAGTTTTTTTCTTTTTCCTTGCTTAGTTCTATTCTATTTTTAAGGGACTAGTTTGTACACTATGATGGTTTTAGGTAAATATAATATTGGTATTTTAAATACAAAATTAAAACACTTTAAAGTTTGAAGACCAATTTAAATTTAGATCAACAGTTAGAAAACCTTTAGTTGAATTATCCCATATTTTATTTATAGGACCCCAACTACTCCCTCCCATAGACACAATAATAACATTAACTCTCTTGTTAGTACTACTACTTTCGGTTATGGGCTTCCCTTTCTGTCCCATCTTTTCCTTCACCTCTCCTATAATTCAGCGTCCCACTTTGCTCAAACCACTCAACCTCATCTTAAGAAAATGGACATGAAAAATTCTGCAGAAGCATTGAAGTCGCACTCCAACAACATCACGGGGCCGAGGTTCGACGGAGTTCGGCGGCAAAAGGAGGGTGATGAGACGGTAGATGATGATACATCTCTAAGTTTGAGTAGCTTGTCAAAGATCATACTTCCTCCTTTGGGTACTTCAAGCTATACCCACAGCAACCATACAAATTCCAGATGGATCATCTCTCCTATGGATTCAAGATACAGGTATGTATGTATACCAATGATATAATAATTTCTTAAAACTTTTTGATATAAAATTAGTAACGTAAATGTCATCATTTGATTCACTAATACTATTGTTATATCAAGTATAAATTCGACTGAGTCGAATCTTTCCTCGTTTCTTGAATTCCTGGTCTTCTTTTTCCCTCGTAATATGCCTATTTCTTAATTACAGTTGGGTTATTTTTTTATGCAATAAAATTATCAGTATGATATTAAAACGGCTTAAACCAAAAAACAGCCATCAAACTATGTTTTTTTTCTGCTTTTAGCTCTTAAACTATGATTTGGGCAAAATAGACCCTTAAACTATCATTTTTGGTCACTTTAAGTCCCTAAACTATGATTTGGGCAAAATAAGCCCTTAAACTATCATTTTTGACTACTTTAAGCCCATGGTTACAAAAATATAATTTTATAGGCTTTTCTAACATATATAAATATTTATGTTCTGTTAAATTTTAAAATATCATATATCAAAATAAGCACTTAAACTATCATTTATGGTCATTTTAAGTCCGATAGTTATTTAAGTCAAAAGAAAATTATTTTGACTAATAAGATGTTGACACATCACAAATATTTTTTGACCAATTGATAGTTTTAGAGACTAAAAGAAAAAAAATGGCATAGTTTATGTACTTATTCTGACCAAAAAATTGTTTAGGAACTTAAAGTGACCAAAAATAATAGTTTAATGGCATATTTTGCCCAAATCATAATTTAAGGGTTAAAAACAGAAAAAATACATAGTTTGAGGGCTGTTTTTTAGTTTCAGCCTATTAAAAAATAAAAAATACAAGTTAACTATTTCTTTTGAACAATACTCAGTAAAACTAAAAAAATATTTTATGCATTTATTGTGTTTTCTATAAGGGAGTTTAATTTAGGTTTAAATGTTTAGACGGTTAGTTTAGGGTATAGAGGTTAGGTTTTAGGCTTTGAATTTAAAGTTTAATATTAGAATTTAGAGGTTAGGGGTTAGACTTTAAGATTTTAGAATTTACAATAAAGATTTAGATTTTATATATAGAGTTTAAATAGACATGCTTGGTAAAAAAAATTACACTAACAGTACATCAAATATTAACTCTAAAAAACTTGAGTAAAAGTGATAAAGTTTCGAATAACTTTAGACACATTATCTAGATAATCTAATGGCTCAATTGAGGGTTTTGTGATTTGGGTTGGATCTAGTTTATGTATATTATTAATATATTTTATATTTGTTCAAGTCTAATTCGACTCATAATCTTAATTTGTCTATCGTATAAACGAGTTACTCAAAATTCATTTTTAGCCGGTTAACCCTAATTTTTAATTTTATTAAATATTTATGTTGTTTTTAATTTAATATTTAATATTTTATTAAATTATTACCTTTTTACTTTCAATTACTAAATTATACTTTTACTCTTTTAAACATAGATAACTTAACATATTTTTTCATATTTACATTACATTCTTATATATTATCATAGATTTATTTTTGTACATAGCCTAAATTGTATTATATAAAAATAAAAAATATAATCTATTACGAACTTAGAAAATTGGATTAGACTTGGATCATGAATAACAGGGTTCGAACGCTATCCATATTTTAAATGAGCTTAATTTTTTTGTCCAAACTCATATTTTGACTTTTTATTTTTACTTAAATTTTCTCAAATTTCTAATATAGACAAATAATTTGATCTTTGTACATATCTGGTTCTAAATCCAGTGAATCAATATTTTTTTTTACTTGAACAGATCTGGTTCGATATCCAATAAATCAATATATTTTTTTATTTGAACAGATCTGATTCGAAATCCAATAGATCAATATACTTTTTATTATCAACTTCAAATTAAATTAACGAGGTGGATTTAATTGTTCATGGATTAACGCAGGTGGTGGGAAACGTTTATGGTGGTGTTGGTATTTTATTGTGCATTCGTTTACCCTTTCGAGATAGCGTTTCTCACTCCGACTCCTCCTACGGCACTCTACGTTGCCGACAGCGTCGTAGATTCTTTCTTCGCCGTCGATATCGTCTTGACATTTTTTGTCGCATACATTGATTCAACAACTCAACTGCTTGTCCGTAACCGCAAATGCATTGCCAAAAGGTCGGTTAATTTACTCCACTATGTATTTCCCAAATTTCACATTTTAAAAAAATATCTTTTTTTAATGGCCTCTCGGTTTTTTAGGGCTTAGCTCTGATTAATTCGAATCAATTCGTGTCGCACACTTAATTTTGGTAGATGAATCTCTTAGCAGATTTTTTTCGCATATATAAGCTTTATAATTCAAAACCTGCTTAAGAATATAACAATTAAAATACATACTTTAGGAAATATTAAATGTACTCGTAATAATGATCATATATCAATATTCAAAACTCATTATCAAATCGGATTAATATACTCGAAATTCATATTATTGAAATCATTATTTCAACAAGTAAAGGGAATTACAAAAATAAAAAGGTATGTATTATTTATGAAAAACTTTGGTACACAGGCCGTGTTTACACGTGCTTTTTAATTTTAAGATTAGTGTTTAGAATTTAGTGTATAGGGTTTAAAATTTAGGGATTTTTCTTTCTCTAGATTTTTATCTTTCGAGATGCGAAGTTAATAGCATAGAGGCATATTTATATGTAGTGGTTCTCCCGAGGCACATGCGAACTCAGAAGCAGCAGCATTCTCTTTAGCATCCCGCCACTCCTGACTTTGAAAAGGCTATCTCCGACTAGACAAGCAAGCAGACTCACTTCATTCCTAAATTATCATCGGAAGTTTTGACTGTTAACACTTGGCTAGTGATCTACTCATTTTAGTTCGCCTGAAGCTCACCCTGCAAACCCTCGTTCTATTCTTCTTTCTTGGGTAGGAAGGACTCCGAGAAGGGATGTGCCTTATATGGTAAAGGGGCGAAAATGGAAGAAGAACTAGGAGCGAGTTTACGAGCCTGGGAATAAAGACCTCTTGCCACCTTTTTATTCCTTACAAAGACGACACAACTAAACAAATCTTTCAATGTCCCGGGCCAATCCAATAGTAGTTCTTCGCTACCAATTGGTACGTTTTGTCTTAGCTCCCCGCTCCTTACTCTAACTCCTTCATTTTCAATAAGGTCTCTCATAAAGTTTAGTATGCTGGTTTCAAAAATAGAACATCAATAATATAGCGCACATCAGAGAAGAGAGTACCCCCTCCCAATTTATAATAAGAAAGGCCCCATGCGTCCTTTCTTCATAGATGGAGCAATCCTCACTCGACAGCCCAGTCTTTGGTTAATTTGATTGACTTGATTGATCTGATTAGACGCTTGCTTTTTTTTCGGAAATAAGGAAAAGCCTCTTTTTAGCTCACTCAGTCAGTCCACTAACACCGGTATACAGTAAGTTTAGAAATTTAGGATTTGAATTTTTATAGGGTTAGAAATTTATTGGGTTATATTTTGATACACAAGTTATGTAAAAAAAATTACACACCCCTTCATATTTAAGCTATAAAATCTAAAACCTAAATCCATAACACTAACACCTAAACCCTAAACTCTAAATTATAAACATAAACCTTAAATTTTACACCTCACAACCTAAACCCTTAAACCTTAAATCACAACCTAAATCTATAAACCATAAAATTAGAAAACTTATGTAAACTTGTGTATTAAAGTATTTTCCTTATTTATTTTAGAAGAAATGATCTGTGGGTCGGTTTCCAGAATCAGATTTGCTCCAAAAGTTCCATTCCTTCATCATTGCTCCAACTAAAATGGTTAATTTAAAAATCTTTTGCATAGTAAAGATAGAGATGCCAATTGGGCGGTCTAAATTAATCAAGATAAAATCTTGAAAATTGAAAAGCTAACAAGAAAAAAATTAAAAACATTTGCGCTATGACCTGATTTGATCTATGAACAAATCAATTTCGGAACAAATAAAAAAAAAGATATAAATACATACTATATAACAATAGCATGTTGGTACGTAATTGTTGATGTTCAAATGAGAGCAAATATATCGAGCTAGTCTTATTTTGGTCGATATAGTTGTTATTGTAACATTCGAGAATATGTTGGTTCAAATGTATTTAAGCACGGATTATTTTTGGTATTGGGGTTTAGGTACCTTTCAACATGGTTCATAATGGATTTGGCATCAACTATCCCATTTGAGGCACTTGTCCACTTGTTCTTTACCAAAGGCAAATTAGGAGTCTCCTATTCCTGTCTAGAATTGCTCAGATTTTGGCGTCTCAGGCGGGTCAAGCAGTTCTTCACCAGGTTTGTTTTTACTTCATTTTTATTACCACATTATTCTCTGTTTTAGATCAAATTAACGATTTATATTTCTACTTTTGTTTTTGTAGGTTGGAGAAAGACATTAGATTCAGTTATTTCTGGATCCGATGTGCTAGGCTTATTTCTGTGAGTGAAAACTAGGTCTAATTATGTTTGCAGTCCCTTTACTACACTGAAATTTGGAATTTAATCCCGTATTGACTCTGTTGATGCACACTGATATGGCAGGTGACATTGCTTCTGGTGCATTGTGCTGCATGCCTTTACTACTTGATGGCCGACCGGTATCCGCACCGGGGAAGGACGTGGATCGGGACGGTGAACCCACATTTCAGGGAAGCAAGCCTTTGGGTCCGTTATGTCTCATCTTTATATTGGTCCATCACCACTATGACCACAGTGGGTTATGGTGACCTACATGCAGTGAACACTGCTGAAATGGCCTTCATAATCTTCTACATGCTCTTCAACCTCGGCTTGACTGCTTATATCATCGGTAACATGACAGATTTAGTCGTCGAAGGAACTCGACGTACCATGGAATTCGTAAGTACTTCTCTCTAGTTAGTCCGTTTGAGTACGGTAGAGGGATCAAAATCATAATTTGACCATCGTATATCCGAGTTCTCATGGATTTTTTTTTGTCTATGGTGCAGAGGAATAGTATTGAATCAGCTTCAAATTTTGTGTCTAGAAACCGGTTGCCCCCAAGGTTAAAAGACCAGATATTGGCTTACATGTGTTTGAGGTTTAAAGCTGAGAGCTTGAACCAACAACAACTTATTGAACAATTTCCGAAATCCATTTACACAAGCATTTGCCAGCATTTGTTTTTACCAATAGTAGAGAAAGTATACCTTTTCAATGGTGTTTCAAGGGAAACTCTGCTTCTCCTGGTAAGAGACTAGTGTCAAAATATGCACTGAGAATTCATTTATGTAGCTTGCACAAGAAAAGTTGAACTTTGGGTTTTTTAGGTCGCGAAGATGAAAGCCGAATATGTACCGCCAAGAGAGGATGTGATGATGCAGAACGGCACCCCGGAAGACGTCTACATCATCGTGTCGGGGGAAGTGGAAATCATCGAGTGTGAGATGGAGAAAGAGGAAGTTGCTGTTGGAACCTTGAATTGTGGGGATATGTTTGGAGAAACTGGTGCACTTTGTTGCAGGCCTAATAGGTATACGTCCCGAACAAAGATGCTTTGTCAGCTCTTGAAGCTTGAAACGGCCGATCTGATCCAGGCAATGGAGGCCAAACATAAGGATAAAGTTGCAATCCTTCAAAACTTCCTTCGGGTTGGTTCATTTGCTAGTTTTCAACAGCTTCTTTATTGCCCCTCTTGCTTGTTTCTTTAAATAACACATGTAACTTGTTGCAGCATAACAAAAGGCTAAAGGATATTACAACTCGAAGCTCGGAAATGGAGGATCGAGAAGAAGTCGGTGATCTGAGAAACACGTCTATAAGTTTACTCGATGTTGCAGATACCGGCAATGCTGCTTTCCTCGAGGAGCTTCTCAAGGCAAGATTGGACCCCGACATAGGAGATTGCAACGGCAGAACCCCATTGGTAAGTTTTAATTTAAGAAAAATGAAGAGTTCGGTTAACATATGTTACGATCATAATAAACGCGTTTTCGGTGGTTCCTCAGCACATAGCAGCATCAAAAGGGCATGAAGAATGTGTATTGATGCTCCTGAAGCATGCCTGCAATGTGCATTTACAAGGTAAGAATAAGACATTATAATGCTTTAATTAAATCGAATTTGTCTCGGATTAATCAAATTATTAATCATGTGTCAGACATGAATGGCAACACTGCACTATGGGATGCTATATTCTCGAAGCAACATTCAATATTTAGGATCCTATACCAATGCGCCTCCATTTCCGACCAGTTCACCGCCGGTGATCTCTTATGCACCGCTGCCAAAAGAAACGATCTGGCTGTGATGCAAGAACTACTGAAACAAGGGCTAAATGTGGACGCAAAGGATCGTTCCGGATTAACAGCGTTGCAGGTTGCCATGAAAGAGAAACATAACCAAATGGTTAATCTGCTTGTAATGAATGGAGCAGATATCGTCAATGCAAATATATATGAATTTCCGCCCACGACATTGAACGAAATGCTGCAGAAGCGAGAGATCCATCACCAAATCACATGGACCGACTCCGAATCACCGTTGACTAAGCTCGGAGCAGATAATCAAGTAGGCAGAGTAGGCAAAAGCTTAGACCATCCAAGGGTGGGCATTTATAAAGGCCATCCTTTAATTAGGAAAGAATCTCGTTGCATGGAGCCTGGGAAGCTAATAAGGTTGCCAGATTCCCTTGATGAGCTTGTGAACTTTGCAGGTTCGAATCATAGCAGAAATGTATACTTGTTTATCTTATATCTCGTTTTCTTCCCGAACAAGTAACATTTTTACTCATCCGTTGCAGGAGAAAAATTCGGAATCGATGCCAGAAACACGGTTGTAACAGATGAAGCAGGGGCAGAAATCGAGTCCATCGAACTGATTCGAGATAACGACAAGCTTTTCATCTTTGAAAAGACAATATTGGATCTCGAACTTAACTCGGTCGGTTCAAATCAGCTACACAAAATAAACACTTGATTTAGCAAGTACAGAAAAAATGAGAGTCTGTAAATTTAGAGTTATAATCTCAACATGTCGATATATTTATAACTTTTTTTCTTTTTCTCTTCAAACTAAACTCTATACTTGAAAGAAATATCATTATTCGAATACTTGAGAAAGGATTGCAGATGTTAGAATATAGAGGGCCATAAATGGATTGCTTAAACCAAGTTTTAAGGTCCGAAGTGGGGGCACATTAGAATGTGATTTTGTTTGAATGGGGACCTTTGGGACCCAAAATCATGTAATCACTTGTACAAGACCACAGAATATGTGAATGTTAATGCAAGTGATCACTGTCGAAAGTGTTGTCCTTTCACGACAGCTTGTTGCCCAATCTATTCCAACTAACAGAATTTGCAGATGAGGTTCGCCCACCTTCTCAATTTGGCAAATAAAAAGTGCATGAGATTATAAGGTAAAATACATTCGATGTCACTCAATTATTAGTTTTGTTATAAACGGATTATTTTTTAAAAAAAATTAAAATTCAGTGACTCAATTAAAATATTGTTATAAACATGTTGATGGCTGCTAAATATTAGACGGGATAGTGGTGTGGTACGGTATAGTAATAACATTAGTCTCGAAAACTTATACATTCTAATAATAGTGATTTAGCATGGTATAGTAGCAGTCTCAAAAATTTATACGTTCTATTAATTTGTTCATAATTCGAAGCAATTCAATAAATTTAACTCTTTATATTAATTTTTTTTATCAATTTAGTATGTGTTCTTCTATTAGAAATGTTATATTACTTTCATGGTATAAAAACAGTTTAACAATGACATATTGTTGCTTTATGATAGAATGCAGTTGTTTAACTCCTACTTTGATCCGGTGGACTTGCTTAGTTTGACAATATCGCAAAAATACTAAATTGATAAAAAAAAATAAACATGAATGGTTAAATTTATTGAATTGTCTCGAATTATGATCAAATTGATGAAATGTATAGATTTTAGGAACTAAAATTATTATTATACCATGTCACAACAGATGTTTGTTCTAGTTTTAATGATGAGGTGACATGTTTGTAATAATATTTTAACTGAGTAATTAAATTGTAACTTTTAGAAAAATAACGTGTTTTAAACAAACTAACAATTGAGTGACCTAGAGTGCATTTTACCCAAAATTATAGTTTAAATATTACCAAACTACATCCGGTGGAAATTGACTTAGTTTGAAAAAAAAAGTGTAACACCCTCGACCATGATGTCATAATTAGGCTTCAAGCTCAACCTGAAAATCATAGAATTTTTCAAACTGGGTTTAGCCCAAACAAGGTATTTTCCAAATATTTAGAATTCAATAGTTGAAAACATAGATAAACAATTCAAATCATTACAAATGAGCTCTACTTTAATTTAAAACATTTAAATAATTGACTTGAGTAATACAATTTCAAAAGTAAGAATTATAGACTTGACCATGTAAGGTCCTATGAATACATAGCCCACTAAACACAAATATTGTACTCTGGAGGTCACCACATGCTAGAATCCTGTACCGATAGTGCTCCTCAATCCTACAATCCAACGATCAACCTATGCACAGAAATAACGATTCCGAGCACTGAGCTTACAAAGCTCAGTAGTACACATCTACTCTACTATACTTCATGCTAATCATAAACATAAGCATCTGAGCTAGTACTAGCAATAAGGAGAGATAAATAAACACACGGCCCTACCACTAGTTGCCTAAACACATGCTCTCATCATGCAAAACATCACACATGGCACATAAGGTCCAACCATACATCGGGATCCCAATTGATCATCCGAGCAAAACATACAATATCATTATCACAAACCTGGAGTGAGGCCCAGTGTCACATAGCCTCGGGAATGTACACTCTGAGTGAGGCCTGGTGTCACACAGCCTTGGGAACGTACACTCTATCTAGGTAAGACTCGGTGTCACACAGCCTCGGGAACGTACACCCATAGTCGGCATCTCTCCTCGAGTATCATCGGATAAGGCCTGATGTGACACGGAGTCGGGAACATACATCAGCACGTAACTACACACAAGTGCCCTTACTTGGCATGTAACTACACACAACATTGGCACGATCACAATACATCACACAACATTTCTCGATCCACCAAGAATCTCCTATGGTTTCTATTACCACAAGCCACCCAATTAAGTTTACCGACTTATTAATTCATTATGGAATAGTACATTAATTATCTTATTAATCTGTATTAGCTCATTAACATCCCACGTCGATTTCTGTCTTTTAGTAACATGATTGATTATTTTATTCAATGGGTACCGATACTTAAACACGAGAATCGATACGGTATCTCTAGTATCGATACTCACACACATACCAATATCCTATTTACGAGTTCGTACCATTTCCTCGGATTAAGATATTATAACGCCTATTCGATCCCTAAAGCTTATGAAAGTTATTAGGGTTGGTTTATTAACGCATTCAATCAATTAAAATTAATTATTGGTTTCATGATCATTTATTCGAATATTACCATTATTTATCCCTTACACACAAATTCTATCGAATCTCATAAATTTATTCTAACAAGCATACAAGGAATCACAATTATTTCAATCAGTCAAACAATTATCGAATAATCATACGAGCATCTTAAACGGCCTTACACGGTCTCTAAAGCCTCTACAAGTCTCAACATATTCACAGCATCATCATGCATCACATAAATATCGAGTCTCATAATACCGATCTCTACTCATGCTTATTCATCGTCTACCTGTTTTGTAGATACTAACACGCAAAGCAATCACATTTATGATACTCATGAAGCAATAGGATTTCGAGGTGTACTAACCTTAAGCCAAAGCAATAAATCCTCATATAAGCTTATCGATTATTCCACTTCATCCGATATCCAATCCTAAATAATCATCGTTTAATAACGAATAGAAAGCTACATTAATTTCATGCATTCTCTATTCAATTTACAAGGTCAAATGCATAAAAATAGCTTATCAGATTTGAATTTGGCAAAACAAACTGCGTCATCAGACTCAAAACGTCGAGAAACCCCCGGGTAAGGTCCCCTAAAAAAGTTAACTCCGATTAACGGTCAACGGTGGTGGTCGCGGTCAACTGCAGCGGTGGTCAATAGCGGCGTGGCGGCTAGCAAAGGTGGCTGATGGCGTAACTAGCGGCTGAAGGTTGGCTCATCTCAGCTTAGGTGGCCGACTTGGCATGCAGCTTGGCAGGCCGGCTCGGCCCAACAGTTGTCCAGCCCTGTAGCTAGATAAGTTGCTTTCTCGAACGGACGTTGTCCATGCGAGTGCGGCAACGCGTATGGCACATGTGGCAATTTTCGATGGCCGGACGACGATGATAAATACCCATATTAAGTCTCTCGATGTCGGTGAACACGATGGTAACCTCAGTTTTACATTTTGAGCACTTGAACTCCCTTATTTGAACAACCTAAAACTTTTTCTCTCACCCCCTCCGACTGTAACACCCCTTTCCCGGCCTGGTAGGAATCCGGGTCAGAAGGTATTACCGAAAAATAATACAGTGATCGGTGCGATAATTTTTAGTCAATGCTCGATAAATTAACTATGTCATGCTTGGTAACCAATACAAACAATATTACAAGTTTATTTAGTCTAATACAAACAGTAATTATCCATTTGGCCAATTTGTAACTTTTACAAGTTTTAGGGACTAAATGATAATTCTAATAAATTATAAGTCCAATTTAGAAATTAAGCTTTTTACAATGAAATTCAATCATCGAATAGCATGTCTTGTAAATTTTCATATTATTCTAAGCTTATTTACTAACTTAATTTTAAGCTTATAAGACTTAGTGGCTAAAATGTATAATTTTTAATCCTTATAACAGATTTCACACTACGGGTATCGATGCGCCATGAGACCGTATCGATACGCTATGGATAATGTGACTAAAATTTTTAGTGCCGAACACCCGTACCAATACTCATCAAGGCGTATCGGTACGCCAAACAATGGTCGTTATTACCGTTATCATTTAAGGGCCCGTATCGATACGTGATCAAGTCATATCGATACGCGATTTAATTCATTTAAATGACTTGATGAGGTGTATTGATACGCACCCAACCCGTATCGGTACGGTGCTGATTCTAAAATTCTAGTAAGCAATTTTTGTACCGATACGCACTGTGCAGTATCGATACACCCTTTGTTCTAGGTCCAAATATGCATAGCCGTACCGATACGCCATCATCCGTATCGATACACCCTGCATTGTAATGACAGATTTGCTCTGGTTTTTATCAAATTTGACATATCAAACGATGTCCAAATACAGTGAAATTTTACCAACGACTTATTATCAACATAATCTACTAGCATGTCGAATTTCATGATCATACGAATCCATTTACCATGTTTTCACCTTTTTAGCCAAATATGCATATTTAGTCAATTTCTACCAAAACACCTATAGGTCATTTAGGGCCTTTAAAACTTATACAAGCCACAAACAATATCCACATATCAAAAGGACTAAAGGCAACTAGTTTAACTACTTTGCCACCATTATAGGTGTTCATAGGGTCGATATACTTTACTTTAGGCTTGTTGTGACTTGCCAAAACTTTCAACTAGCTCCGATCTCGATCCAATAACTCTCTTAACGTGAAATGCATGGAAGGTGAATGCATTAGGCTTACATAGCCTAAGTGAGGTAATCATATAATGTCAATATACAATATGCATTCAAATACATGTTTTAACAATAATTTAATGACAATATGACAATGTTTTAGTAATCAATAACAATGCTATGACAATAATCAATAACAATGCATCAATAATCAATATCAATATCAATGAATCAATAGCAATATTCAATAATTTTCTTGGATCGATTGCACGGTATATGGATACACGAATTTTACCTCCCTACCATAACAATATCAATAATGGTCTAGTCATCATCATCCCTCTGCCGCACCATTTGACCAAAACACAACATCCCTCCACCGCACCAATATAAAGGTCGTAGCCTACCCGTACCAATGAGCTCATAAATTCTATGGCATGCCAATTGTATCCAATACTTTCGAATCCAAGGTCCAATAATCAATAATCCAATAATAGTATTTCAATAACAATAGCTCGGTACAATGATTTGGTAACAATGAGTTCAATAACAATATTTCAATAGTCATGCTCCAATATCAATAAGCAATATCAATGATTTCGATGACAATAATAGCAATGCTACGGATAATGATTCGGTGCAATACATACTGATACTTGCCAATATAGCCATCAATGATATTCTTATGCAATAACCTTACAACGCATGGTTAGTAAGGCAATAATCAATGATTCGGGATAGGCATCTAGCCTAATCCTAAGACTCCGACTACACTCACCTTGACTCTGATGCTTTACGGCTCTCGGATTACTATTCCCTTATTCCTAGCCTTTGTTGAGGATGATGGATTAACTTCCTCCAATTCTTTAGCTAGGTAATAACAAGGGAAATATTAGAATCGATACTTAAATTGAAGAATCAAAGGTTTAGCTTTAAGCTCATTAACTTCAAATCAAAATTACACTCCAATCTTTCATGGGTTTTCAAAATTGGTTGAGGGATTTTACTTACCAATACATTGGCTATCAAACGGTATAGAGAGATCGATGAAATTTTGCTTAAACAAGGGAGGTGCTAGCTTGAGCTTAGGTTGAAGACAACAATGGAGGTGCTTGCTTGTTTAAGGAGAAAAGATTGTGAGATTGAAGAAATAGTGTCTCGGTGTTTGCTAAGGAAAATGCTTCCAAACTTACCAATTTCTCTTTTAAAACTACCGACAAGTTTACCTCTAGCCAAGGGTAATCTTATTTTAATCCATTGCCTATTCTACAACCAATCAAATGATTTCCTCCAAGGGTGGGTAAGTTTAAACTATTGTTTTCCCTTTTCCAACAATTTGGATAGCAATAATTGCTATCAATTAACCATCATCCTCTCTTATAATTCACAAGAGTTTCACGTAATTGTGTCTAAGCAAGTAGGTTAATCACCCAAAAATTGGGTTAATTACAAGGATGATCCCTCAACTTCCTAAACTTTACACATTGTCCCCCAAGCTTTCAATTCTCGCAAATTGGCCACTAAAATAGTTTTTGTCAGACATCCGTACCGATACACTTTTATGGTCGTATCGATACGGCTAGCCAGAATTCGATAAGTTAGTTAAAAACTGACAAGGCCGTATCAATACGGGACCCACCGTATCGATACGCCAAGCTGAATTTCAGGATTTAGGGTATTTGATTAAGGTCCTTAACTAAGATTTGACTAAATTAGAGTCCATTATAAATAAATTTGACCTTACAATCAACTCCGATACGATATTTAGACATTTTGGTACATGGTTTCCGATCGTCGAAACTCTATTCCGACTAGACCAGTTTTCGAGGTGTTACACCGATGATGACTCCGATAGTGGTACCACTAGTACCGATGGACTCGTCTCAATGAGATGAACACAATGACGGTGAATGAGTCTACAACGAAAGATCGGATCTCTGTAGACCGAGATTTGAATCTCCCCCTAACTCTTTCTCTCTTACTTTCCCTTTTTCTCTCTCTTTCCATCATATCATCATCCATTTTTCACATATTCTCATCCTTTTAAAATTCAAACCTATTTTCACCAACATAATGGGCCCAACTTAAAAGCCCTTACCTAGTCTTTCAAGATAAAGTCCCATAACCTGGGCCCAAGAGCCAAATCGCTAACCCTGAGTTCAGGTTGTTAAAAAAGGATAAATCATGCTTACAATATAACATTATGATTTATAGGTCAAATTGTTCAGTTTTGAAACTAATGAGGAGCAAAAAGTATTAACCAAATAAATAGACTAAAATTAATTTATTTAAGTAATGTTTGGTAAACAACGGTTTGAGCAAAAATTAGAGGTTTGAGATAAAATTAGAGGTTTGACCGGTCAAATATGCTAATTTCGATATTTGGTGAATAGCGAATTGGAATAGCGGACTGGGGTGAAACCTTTAATTTTGAAAAATCTGGTAGTAGGAGCTTTTTTAAATTAGAGGTTTTGACATTAGAGTTATAAAGACTCTTTTACCCTTAACAATTATAAAAAATCTCCAAACAACCTAAATTTAACATTTTCTATTTTAATTATTCACCCTCATGTATTTACATTGTGACATTTGTAAACTAATATTTTTTGTTTGTTTTTATTCTCACACATTTATATTTGTATTTAAATTTAATAATTAATCAAATTATATTAAAAATAATTATATAAATAATAAATTAATATATAGATCCTTCAAATATACTTAGTAATGCTATATTAAAAGAAATTATTTTTCATAATCTAATTAATATTAATAGATACAAAATATTGATAACTAATAAACTATTCAAACAAGTATCAAATATAATATGTCCTTATATGTCATTTTGCGTGTTTGAATAATCAAACAGCTATCAGCTATTAGTTAATTTTATCAAACACTTTTATACAATCAACTAATACAATCCGCTAGTCAAATCAGCTAACAGCTAATGTAATTCACTATCAGCTATCCGCTAGTTGCCAAACAGGGCCTTAATGTTAAAATTGATAGAAATTAAATAAGTATTTAAAATAAAAATATGATTGGGGATCAAATGTTAATTTAACTAGTTTTAAAACTTTAGACTTTTAGGACCTAAAATGTATTTAAACTCCAAAAATTGAAGGCTCAAAACTTAATTCAACTAATCTCAAAATATAGGATCGGAAATATATTTAAACCCAAAATTTGAATGTCTAAAATCGTTGGTCTAGTAGGACGAGGGAATAGATCCTTTAAGTAAGATTAGATGTTTGAATTCTAACGTTGTAAATAGAGCAAATTGTGTTGGGAGGAGTGCCCCTATAATGGGTCTTTACATTATCCAATTCAGATTAGTCAATCGATAAATTAGACAACGATAATTATAAAAAAAAAACCATATAATTCTGTCCCTGAAAGCTAAATTTTATATTTATGGTATATGATTTAGGGATTTTTCATTCTTCTAAGGTCTATAAAGATAATTTTTCCTTTTCATGGATGTATTAAAGATGAATTATTTACTTAAATATGATAGTATTCCTTTAAAAAGTTGAAAACAGATAAATCTTAAATTTGATGCCTAAAATAGAATGTCGGTTCCTGGAAAAGCAAAGTAAAAGAATCCACATTGTAAAGGGAAAACATAAATTAATACTTAATCTCTCTAATTCAAAACAAATCTATTCTCTCTATTCCCACTCGGAATAAAAACAGAACATGAAACAGGGATAACACCAAACTGTTGAAGCTAAGGAATACATATATACTTCTCAACTGAGCCTATCAGATAGATTTGAAGTCCAACCTATTCAGGTTTTTAAATTTTAAAGCTAATCTAAGTTAAGTTAATTTCAAGTTTTGGTGAGTTAAAAAGATTTTAGGTTCGAGTTATTTTTATTGGTAATAAAAATAGGTAATATTTCATATTAGTTCGTTATTGTTTTTTCAAATGTTTATGTATAGTTTTTTTAACATACACTAATTAAGTTATTGGAGTTAAGATCTATACACGCGCTGTTCATGTCTATTTTCATTTTAGACACCGTCATTTTGTTTTTATCAGATTTTACAAAACAAAACAAAAATGTTGGAACTTTTGGGAAATCTTTCTCGCCGTTGTTCTTTTATAGAAATTAGGCTTAATAGTCATATTGGTATCCAATCTATACCCGTTTTTTTTAAATTTGGTGTCTAACGTTTTTTGTCCACTTTGGTGCCTAACGTTTTAAACGTTACTCAAATAGGTGCCCCGCCGTTACTGTCCGTTAATTTTCATCGTTAACTTCCATTAAGTGTCATGTGTCAGCTTCTTAAAATTCCAAAATTATATTTAAAAATAAATAAATAATTAATAACTGAAAAAAATCCCAAAATAGTCCTAAAAATTAAAATACCTAACACCCAAACCCCAAATCCCGATTTGGGATGATTTCGTCGCCGATTGCCAACGCCGTCGGCCATCACATCCTTCGCCAGACCATCATGACTATTTACCCTATCACCTTGTCGTCGGAAATCGATCGACGCCGTGTGAAACGTCGAAATCATCGAATGGTTCATTCGAATAATTCACGACGAACGTCGACATAACAGATGATGAATGATGTGTGGGTCGTTCGGCGAGGGGAGGGCGCTTTATTCCGTCACCGAAAACGCGACCAACGCTGGTGATAATGACCGGATTTGGGGTTTAGGGATTTGGGGACTATTTTAGAATTATTTAAAAATTTTAAGATAATTTTTGGGTTGTCAGATGTATTAATTTTTATTTATTTTTAAATATAATTTTAGAATTTTAAGAAGCTGACACATGGCACTTAACGGAAGTTAACGGTGAAAATCAACGGACAGTAATGGCGGGGCATCTATTTGAGTAAGGTTGAAAACGTTAGGCACCAAAGTGGACCAAAAAAGCGTTAGGCACCAAACTAGAAAAGCGGGTATAGATTGGGCACCAATCTGACTATTAAGCCTAAAAATTATCACCAATCTTTTACAGTTTTGCCCTTTGTTTCACCTATAAATAGTATTTTTTTTTTGTTGTTTAAAGTATTTATTGTAGCAAGTTCAATGATTAGTATTTTGTGTTTTGCTAGTCCATATAAGAGGTAGACGTTAACAACAAATTTTAAAACTGTTTCATGTCCAAAACGGTGATCGAACCATTAAAAAGGACCTTATATGATAATAACGTGTAGAACATTTTACACACTAAAAAACGTCTTTCTCTCTTACTTTATTATTCCAAGCAACAACAACTGAGTTTCATCTCTCATTTGGGAATTCTATGTTAACCTTGAATGACGACATCCATCTTCCGATTACGTCAATTATGGTAAAATAGATTCCAAGACAGTATTTTTTTCACGACACAATAACATTGTCTTGTTTTACTACTAGTTTTTTATTTTCATTGTTAACTGTGTGTTTTACATCAAATTTATTTCTTACAATTTTGAGTTCACATCATTCGAGTTTGAGGTTTGAATATTTTGAATAAGATCATTATAAGTTGGTAGGCACATCCCTCCTTAATTGGTGATTAGGGAGATGTATCACATGTTTGGTGGATGTATCAACTCACATTCATGTACAACATTAATTCAAATTGTATTACCTAGGTACATTCATTTATGTTAAATTTGTTTATAAACCATGTATGATAACCTTTAGGGTACTTCATTATTTACTATAAATATGTGACTTTGAAAAGACTTACTACACAAGATCCACAAGAGAGTTGAGAGAAGCATTCTTTTGAGTGAGAGATAGAAAAAGAAATAGTCATCTTCGTTGTGAGAATTGTAAACTATCCTAATTGGATAAGATCTAATTTGTAATTATACTTGATAGTGGAAGGCAAGTTTGCACTGGACTAGTGTCCGCAATTTTTCCTATTTGAATTTTTCATAACACTAAAATTTCGTGTGTTCTTCTTATTACTTTTTCTTCACTTTGCCATTCTTTTTGGTTTATATTTTAGTGAACATTTCATTTTGAAAAAGAGGGAGAAGAATATTTTTGATGTAGTTGTCATTTTTCCAACATAGATTAGGGTAGGCCTATAAATGAACCTAGCGAACACGAACGAGGGAATGTTCATTATCGTTTGTTTAATTTTAACCGAAGAAATGAACGAACACAAACAAATAAACAAAAAAAAATTCTTGTTCGTGTTCATTCGTTAAGAATGAAGCTTGTTCGTGTTTGTTCGTTAAAATGATAAACGAATACAAACGAACGTAAACGAACATAAACCACAACAACAATAACCACATAAATTCATTAATATAAGTTGCAAGTTCAGAATTCATTTAAAAAATATTCGGAAAAAGAAGAACAAGGAAAGATTCGAAAGAACATAAGGAGGAGGAGGGAAGAATGATTCGATCAAAAAAATAGAACATATTCGATCAAAAAATAGCAAAGTATTCAAAATAAGCAGAACAAAGAAAGAAGAAGAGGAGACGAGAAGGAGAGTGACAACGAAAAGAAAAAAAGGGAAGAAAAGAAAAAGGGGAGAATAGAAGGAAAACGACAATTGCTTACCTGGTTGCTGGTCCTTGATGGCCTGGTGGTGTGACGGTGGTGCTCATGTTGGGTAGGGTAAAACTTGGAAGGGAGAGCAAAAGTAATTTAGGGTCTTTTTTCTAATCTATCGTGAAATAAAAGAGATAGTGAGATGTTGGATGGAAAATACATATATGAATAAATTTAAATGAACGGACATGAACAAACGGATTACCGAACGTTTATCAACGTAAATGAATGAACAAGCTCTTTGTTCATGTTTGTTCATTTAATTAAACGAACAGGAAATCTTGTTCATGTTTGTTCTCTTAATAAATAAACGAACATAAAAAACTTCTCGCCGAATAGTTCGTTGAACGTTCAGTTCGTTTACACCCCTAGATTAAAGTCATTTTGAGTTATAGAGATTCGAAATTAGGATTATTATCAATTCTGATCCGTTTGAATTTTGAATTGAATACATTTATATTGTAGATTTTTTTACAATCAAATCAAGTTGTATTTGGTTAATGTTCGAGTTGAAAAAAAAAGTATGTGGTTGGAGATGGAGAAAAGGTAAAAGGGCCAATAAGCCAAAGGGCATGGGCAAAGAGGGGGCACTCAATTCAAAAGGATAACAAAAACAAAATGGAAGTATGAGGAGAAGAAGAGGAAAGAATCTGAACCAAAGCTAGTCAAACAATTACACCCCCGAGGAACCAAATCTAACACATCATAGAACCGAGAGCCTGCAAAGATTGTTTTGATTGATTTCACTTTCATTATAAACACTTCCCATACATGAATTATACCAACAAAAAAGACTATAATAAAAGAAGCTCATGAAGTTCCCATTTTTTTATATATTCTCTTTAAAAAATGCAGCCAACACCAGATTCCCAATCATCGCCTCCACTCTATAGGAAACACACATAATTGCACCCAACAATCCCCTTTTCACCATAGAAGACTGAGCTGTTAAGGTTGCTCTATTCTTCACTTGGTCTCTTTACAACCCTTTCCCAATATAAATACCCATCAATGTCCATCACCTTTTTCTCCCCCCACCAATACACCATCATCATCTTCTTCTTCTTCTTTGTTGAACACTTTTGTGTTTTTTTTATGGATCCTTCTTCATGCACCAGTACTTCATCTGTTAATGGCTTCTACAACTTGCTCAACCGAGGGCTTGAAGAACTGGATTGCTCCTTCGTTTCTTGTAACTTCATGTCGTTCCAATTCCTTCAAAAGATCCTCTCATGGCTTCGATCTTTCCACTCCCAACTCACCCTTTTGGTTCAGAAGCTTCATCTTCCTGTAGGAGAAAAATGGCTGGATGAATACATGGACGAAAGCTCTAGGCTTTGGGAAGCTTGTCTTTTGCTTAAATCTGGCATTTCTGGGATTGAAAGCTATTGTTCTTCGGCCACCACTATTGCTTCCTCTATTGACCATCATCACCACTTCAACCCACAGTTTTCTCGACAGGTTAGTGCAATATAAAAAAATGGTCTAATTCTTTTTTTGGTTCGTTTACTTTAATTTAGTATAATTCGATCCTCATATTAGGGATTTAGAGTTTTAGTCCATTTGCTGTGTAGGTGATACGGGCAATAGTGGGGTGCCAAAGGGAAACCGTGGGGTTGGAAGAGGAAAACAGGAATCTGATAGAAACAAGAGCAAGACAATTATCATTAAGATTCGACGCAAACGTCTCCGTCGAGTCGAAACTGAACGGTTTCAATGGCTTCCGAGGCGTTCTTTATGCAATGAGGAACGTTACTTCATTGATCCTAATGATCCTCCTCACCGGACTCGTGTATTACTGCCCCGAACTGAGCTTCATCCACGGCGAACACGAAGGGCACGTGATATTCGGGTCGGCCTTCATGGTCTCGATCGCCAGGCTCCACCAAAGGGTATCTAGTGAAATGGACCAAAACGGCGGGCAACAAGCCGGGATCATGTTGTGCGAGTTCAGGGAAGCGAAGGTGGCCATGGAGGAGCTCAGGGAGGAGATTGAAAGGATGGTGAAATACGGGCCGTCGGAAGGCGAGATGATCGGAGACAAAATCGATAACTTGAAGGGTTGTTTCGGGTTGCTGAGAAGTGGGGTGGAAACTATAATCGGTCAAATCGATGATTTCTTTGATGAAATAGTTGAAGGAAGGAAAAAGCTTCTGGACATGTGCACTCATAGGTAAGTTGATTTTGGGTACATGTGAAAGCTGTAGTGGTAATTTAGAAAGTGAAGAAATGAAAAGAAAAGAAGAGAATCAGTTGTTAAAGTGACATCATGTCACTCAATTTCTTTTTTTGTTCTTACAATATTTTCTCTTTTGGTCCACTTCTTTTAACATGTTCTTTAGCTTGTTCCTGTTTGAAGTCAAGTGTTTGCAGCTGCAGTAGTCTTGAAGGAAACTCTTTTCTAATCAAAACCCAGAAAAGAAAATGCCTTAAGGGAAAGGGGAATATGATTCTTAAAGATTTTAAAAAAACACAAGAATATATGTGTGTGTATAAAAGACAGGGCAGATTCTTGTTCTTCTGTTAGGTTAAAGACAGTGTTGTTTCTTGGAAGAAAAGGAAAATGATGCTCTTTGAGTTCTTTGTCGTCCGAATCTTAGAATCTGATCTTGTTTTCAACACTATATGTAATGGATGATGTTGATGGGCTTCTTTTCATTTTCTAGGGAAAATGGTAATCGTTTCTGGGAAAATTACATGCATATGGGAAAACTTTTTAAGTACTTTAGAATTTGGATTCCAGTTCATTTGTACTACAAACTTTGAAGATCTAAAGCTTTTGGCATTTGAAAATCTAGTCGTGGAAAAGTTTTGTTAAGCACTCTTTCTTCTAAACGATAATAGAAGTCTAATTAAAAATAAGTCACTCTACCATACCGAAATTTGGAATTTAGTCACTTGTTGTGCTTTAATTTGGCACAATAATCAAGTCCATTATTTTTACAATAACAATAGCATCAAATCCAAATAAGAAGAGAAGCAAATTATATGAAATTATCATAACAAATTAAATCCTGAATTTGAACATGGTAAAAGGACTAAAAGCATGATTTGACCTAATAATTAACCATAGGAATGAAGAGCAAATTTTCCATGCACAAAGAGATTTGGAATTCATGAAAAGAACAAGAGATTCAACTAAATTAAAAGGAGAGATTACACCTAAAAGGGGATTTGATGCCTCCTGCCAACAAGACACTCTGAAAAACTAATGAGACAACTACTCATTTTCACTAATGTTGAAATGACTAAACTTTTTTGGGTTGCCCTCATTAATTTGGACTGACTACATCATACACCTAGTTTTAGTTTCAGTGAGGATTTTTTACCTACATTTAAGCGATATCAAACTGCTTACTAATTTGACTAACTATATTTGTAAATGACTAAACTTTTTGTTTATGTATCAGTGAGTCTTGGACTTTTAAATCTTCAAATACCCGAGTCCCCCCCCCCCCAACTTTAACATTTCGTATGATCTAAACATCAAATTACAATAATTATATTGGTGGGGGAATTGTGAGTGGGAAAAGAAGTCCTCAAATACTGCTGGTTTTTCAATGATTTTGGGGGAAACAGTGTCCTCGTGAAATTGGGAGTGTTTGGTTCAAACATATCTTTTTGCAATTTCCATGAGAGATTCTCTAGAGTTGTGATAGTAAATGACTAATCATTTCGGTTGTGAAACAATGATGGAAAAAGTGGCCTAAAGGACAATGCCAAACCCACACAGATTCCTAACTCCCCCCTTTTCTTTTTCACAACCAAAAACTCAAATTATTAAATTGTACGTTAAATGTGTACAATTAATATCAGGTAAATTATATCATATACTATTTAATTTTAAGTTCAGTACTATTATATTATGAATTAATCAATATTATTTTAGCATTAAACTTTAATCTAAATTTCAATCATACCATTGAGTTGGTAAAATTCATCACATCATCTCGTGTGGACTAGTAAGATTTGTTGGTGTCATCGATTTTGATGGCTCGATAGTATAATTAAAGCCTAAACTAAAGTTTGATGCTAAAATGATATTGATTTTTAATTTAGTAGTATAATTGATATTAAACTTAAAATTTAGTGATATTTGATATAATTTACCCTTAATATTATATAATTATTCTTAGTCTATATGTTATTTTTTGCCATCGATTTTTTTGGGAGATCATCTTACTCTTTAAGCTTTTTTCATTTTTTTTATTGTCAATTTGAATTAACCAACAGAAAATAATGAATATGCTAATTTGACATCAATTATTTTTTTTTTATGTTTTTACCTTTTTAACAATTTTCATACTTTTAAATAATTTATTTTTATTTTTTATTTTTTTCATAAAAAGAAAATTATCTAATATATTATTTAGGGATGGGCATTTCATCCGGACTCGATGAGTTCTGACCCGACCTAATCGGGTTGGGTTTGTTTAGGGTGAAAAAATCAGACGTATGACTAATAGTGTAATTTTCTCTTACATTTTTAGGGATACTTGTAATAATATCCCTCTTTATATTTTTTTATAATTAGGTCCTTAAAATTGAATTTTTATTTATAATTTAGTCCTTAAAATTATTATTTTTTACAATTAAATCTCCAAAAATTATTTTTTTACAATTAGGTCCCTAAATTTGATTTTTTTTCTATAAGTCGGGTTGGATCGGGATCGAGTTTAATATATTTATTTTTGGGTCGGTCAGATTTAATTTTAGGGTAATTGTTTTCGGGTCAAGTTTAGGTGGGCCAAAAACCTGACCCGTGCCCATCCCTATCATTGGCAAAAAGATAAAAAAAAAATAGCTAACACGACGTAACATATATATTATTTTCTTTCATCATTTGGTTTAATTTGATAAAAAAAATATTAAAAGTTTGAGGGTCAAAAAGTAATAAGGACTAAAATTATTCTTTTAAGTTCAAGTGTCAAAATGTCATTAGACCTTTTTCATTTATTTTTGAGTTATTGAGTCTTAATTTTTTTAATAGAATTATTGAGTCTTAATTTAATCCACACTTCTTAGAGATGATGGATTCTTTTATAGGTTAGAGATGATGGATTTGAATGCTGTTAAACGTAATTTATTCTAATTTAAGGTTCTGGAATTATAAGTAATTTAAATACAGTATAAAAAATAGGCTTAAATGAAAAATAAGTGCCCAAAAGTATACTTTTTTGAAGTTTAAGTGCTTAAAGTATCTTTTTTTGTAAAAATATGTGCTTAAAGTTTTTAAAGTTGTAATTTTAGGTGCATGATAGTTAACTACCATTAAAAAATCGTTAACCAATAAAAATTTGACACATGTCATTTTTAATTTTTTAATTAATTTTTTGTTTTTGATAATTTAAAATTTTACGAAAAAATCTTAAAATTGTAAAACTTTCTAAAATAGTCCCCAAATCCCTAAATCCTAAATCCCCAAATCATCATCGTTGCCGCCGCCGCCGGTCGCCCTCGCCGACCCCACCCTTTCGGTCACCGGACTCAGCCGACCATTTCCCCCCACTCGTCGTCGCTGGAAATCGACGAATGGTGTGCCAGCCGAACATTGAACATCGAACGTGAAATAATCGTTCGATTGGCACACCGTTTGCAGGTTTTCAGGGACAGCGAGTGGGAGGAAATGGTCGGGTGGGTCCGGGACTGAAAGGGTGGGGTCGGCGACGGTGGCTAGCGGTTGCAGTAGTGAGGATTTAGTGTTTTGTTATTTTTAGAGATTTAGAGACTGATTTGAACATTTTTGGAATTTTTGGAATTTTAAAAAAAATAAATTTTAAAGTTTTTTTAAAAAAAATAATAAAAAAATTAATATTCCTGCCACATATGGATAATGATTTTTTTAATGGTCGGGCACCTAAAATTATAACTTTGAAAACTTTAGGCACCTATTTTTACAAAAACAATACTTTAGGCACCTAAAGTTCAAAAAATGTATACTTTGGGCACTTATTTTTTATTTAAGCAAAAAAAAAAACTATTCCCTTTGAACTATTACATAGTTGGTACTGATGCAGTTCAAGACTCTTAGATATCGTACGTTGGGTTAATTTTTTATCAATTGAGTATAATTTTATTAACAACAAATCATACACGTTGAGTTAATTTAAATGTGTAATGTCCCCTTTACATTAACATAATTGATTGAGATTTTAGGGTTTAAAGATAGATCACAAATTCACAATGGATCAACTAAAAACATGATTTCTAGGTCCACGCAAGTAAGATGCTTGATTTTTCTCTCTTTTTTTCCCCTCTTTTAACCTTTCTACAATATTTATACTATTTTATAACACACTCCTTAAGTTTTAAATTCAAAAAAATTGTACAATTAAACAAATAAAATACTATCTTGTAATTATACCAAAATATTAAAAAATAAATTTAATTTAACCGTCAACAGCAAGCAACAACAACATTAATTTACCCTATTTTTAGAAAAAAAAAATAATTTTTTTTACTGAAACAAGTGTTTGCACACAAGATTTGTACATATTGTTATATAACTGGCATTAATGTTATGGAGTTGTGGCTTCAATTATAGGGAGGGGGAATTCTTTTTGAATGAACAATGTTTGTCAAGTGTCAAGTACACCCACTAGCACATTATATGGCTCTTTAATCCCACCAGTGTAGGCCTTCCTTTTAAAACAAAATAGCATATGCCTTTTTTAATACCCGAAATTCATGGATTCAAATAACTTGAATGAAAAATAAAATCATTACCATGCCAAAGAATGTAATCTTTAATAATTTTCCACAAACCAAAAAAAAAATAATCAAAATTGTCTCTTCTTCTTCTTTCGGCCAATACCTTCACGTAATTATTTTATTTTAATTCAGTATCTCTATTTTTGTAATGTTATTAGTAAGTTCAAAATGAGTAAATGACGACACTCATTAGTTGAACAATATAATTTTCTTAAAAAAACCTTAAGTATTTAACTGATTCATAAATTTATTATTAATTGGACATGATTGATTAAATTTCTATATGATCCTAATTGTATGGCCGAACAACATTAAAAAATCATCATCACTTTATCAATAACAACTACCAATTTTATCAGTTGAAACTTTTATTTTAAATGATCAAATATTTCAAATGTTATGCCAATAAAAAATTATACTACACATATATATGGGTTAAGATTTACTTACAGACAATGTAAAACTATGAGTTTTACACTTTTTGAATTGTTATATAGATGAAACGAATGGCTAAGATTAACTCTTTATTTTTTTTTTCAAGTGATAATCTTTACATATGTTATTGTTAATATCAGTCATTCACTTTACCTATTTAACGATCTAAAAACATATAAAATTATAAATTTTATATTGTGTAAGGGGATGCTGAAATAGTGTGACCTATGGAAATTTTTTTTTTTGGGGGGGGGGGGATGATATGTAGAGGATATTGTTTCATTCTAGACCACTAGGCAGTAGACATGTAATTGGAGAAAATGTCCTGACTAGATATTGGAACTCGCAAGTGTAGAACTAGAATCTCTTTTGTCTTTGGTTTTTGTCTTTGATAGCCTAACCTAAACCTTTTTAAGTGTGTAATAAAAATGTTTGGAGGTAAAGAAGCTGTTGCAGTAAAAAGGAGGTGTGTTGAGTTATGTTCCATTGGATTCTCGATGCAGCCTCTTTTTTTTTATGGGACTTGGACATTTTGAGTTACTACAAATTTTCCCATTACAAAATTATGTTGCTTTTAAGAATTGTGCCTTTTCAAACACAGTTAGGCTGGGAAGCAACCCATGCAACCTTTGTGCCTCAACTCTTTTGTCGCCTATATCGAATTGAGGTTAGCTTGAATTTGACTCGAAATTTAGGGTTTGATTATAATTTTAAAATTTTAATATTATTGGGATTAAAAATAAAATTGCTCAAACTCGTTTGATCGAGTTTGTTTACCAAACAAAAATCGAGTCTGATTCTCATACTCTGTTTTAATTCAATTATTTTTTAAACAATAATTGGATTACATTAAATATAGAAAAAGTACAACAAAACATATCTAAATATAGAGGTGTAAATAAATAAAGCGTTCGACGAATCGTTCGTTTATGTTTGTTTATTAAGCTAAATAAACAAGTATGAACAAAATTTTTATGTTCGTTTAATAAATGAACGAACACGAATAGAGGTGTGTTCAGTTCGTTCATGTTCACAAACAAGCTCGTTTATGGGATGAAAATGCTTGTGGATATATCTAAATACTTCTTTTTGTTGCTAAGGATGTTATATAAGTTCATGTTGAAATGTAAGTTTTATTTTGTTGCTTTTGTTTTATTTATTTATTATTAATTTAGTTAATATTTCTTATATATAAACGAACATGTTCGCAAACACTTAAATGAACACGAACACCTTCAAAAATAAACAAATGAACGCAAACACAATATTAAAATTTAAACGAACATGAACCGAACATAAACACCTTTAAAAATAAACAAACGAACACGAACATTGTCTTCTTCGTTCAAACTCGGTTCATTTATATCCCTATCTAAACATAACGAGAAACTTGTAGATTATGTCTACCAAAAACTTTACACAAAGAAAAATAAAACATGAAAAGATAAATGGCGTGAATAAAAAAATCCTCACTTGAACATGACCTTCAATTTTTTTTGGAAACACAACAACTATCATCAAAATCTATGTATCTATCCAGCTAAATGCTTATGTAGTAATGTAGGAGAACTGATGGACAATGATACTTGCATGCATATCTACTCTGCTAATATTTTTAATTATGTCGACAAACTACCACAAAAGATGATCTAATCATACTAGATTGTTGACCTTCTCTGATCATGGACGTGCAACATGATGATCGCTACACAAACGTAAAACTACCACAAAAATAGATAAGAATTATGTCACATAACAAAGAAAATCATGTAAAAAAGGTAGACGAAACGAACTCAACAAGATGTGTGAAAAATGAAGAATCCAAAATAAATAAAAAATTATTTAGAATTAAAAAAATCAACGGTAAACAATTAATATAAAATTAATGTTGTTGCTGGTAACGTGTAAAAAAATGTTAGAAAAGAGTAAAATTCGGAAAAAACTATTAAAAAATTTCAAATTATTTTAATTCAATTATTAATATAACTAATTAAATCTGGATTTAATTAATTTCAGTGATGTTGCAACATTTACATAAACGTGAATTCGAACTCCACTCCTCCGACCCATCTTTAACTGGGAAATGTCTGACCCAATTGTATTGAGAATTAAAAATAGGCTATTTTTGGGCCTAAATATCCAAAATAACCCAACAAGTTAACATTCCTAGCTTCAATGAAACACATATCTGGAGCTCAGTTGACAAATTGTTTTGTAAAGCCTGAGCCCACTCGATTTTCCCCATTATTTTGAACAATTTCTACTTAGGTATTCTTAATGAATATTAAACTCACAATTTAGAAGAAAAAAAAATGTGTCAACTGAAAACTTTAACCACTTGCTCTAGAGGTTATTGACATTTCCCCGAATTTTATAATCATCCACTTTATGTTTTTCAAAGTTGACCTAAGTCTCTTACTACAATGACCATCTATATATACATTTATACAAGGATAGTTCAATCGATACACAAATACAAGTTGAAGCACAATTCGAACCAATAATCAAAATATATGTATCAATTCTAATAAATCATTTACCATAAGAATTAATTTGAATCAAAAAGTTAAATTCAAGTGTCAATTTAAACCAACAAGACAAGTTTAGGTGTATGGTAAGAAAAAACTTTAGATACCAAATTAAACTTTAGAATCAAGTTTTATACCTAATTGAACGAAAAAATAGATATCAAACTGAATTACAACATTAAATTAAGATGCCAAAATATATATTTATATAAAAAATCAAAGTAAAGAGCAAGCAATAGGTTGGTGATTTATAGAAATGATATTTTCATGATATATCCCTAACAAGTTTTAAAAATGAATATGACATTTATCCTAATTCATTATTGATAGTTTAATAGTAATTTGTGTGTTAAAAGAATCACTCTCGTTATTCGTTGATGAGATTATTTTAAAATATTTAAATTTTAAAATAATTTTTTTAATAATTAGTTGATCAATTTTTAAGTTTGAGTAGAGTCTATCAATTATATATATGTATATCAAATATGAAAAAAATGAAGAAATATATGTGTGTACCATAATATTATAAATGTTTATAATTACATTTGAACAAAAACTCGAACAATTCTACTCAAAAAAATTCAAATAAAATTTGAAATAAGACTCTTTAACTCAACTAACTCAAAAATATTTACTCTCCATCGAATGTCCACCCCTAATTTTGACACACATTTCCCACAAAATTAAGAATATAAAAAGGGTCAACTACACTATTGGTCACCAAACTATTAAATATTTTCTATTTTGGTCGCCAAACTATTAAACATTTTCTATTTTGGTCACCAAACTGTTTTTCTACAAATTTAGGCACTAATGTTATATTTCTTTTCTACTTTAGTCATGGACGTTAAGAAATAATGGAGTTGATGTTGTAACATGGTATAATAACAATTTTAATTCTCAAAACATACACATTATATTAATTTAATCCAATTTAAAATAATTTTATCAAATTTTTGGGTCAAAATCCCAAATTTTTCATATATTTCTTCTACCTCTACAACACTAGTCTTTTTCCCTTTTGTTCCCTCTCCTAACCAATTCTTCGTCTCCTCTATTAAACCCAAATTTTGTTGTGGAACAATGAGTATTTATTGGTTTCTAATCATATAACCTTATTGTTAATAGATTATGGCATGTAACATTTAAGCTCTTTAAACTCAATCCTAGGTTTTCAAAGACTCAATTACCCATCGTTAAAGCTCTTGGATTGTTCCTCAACGATTGAAGTTGGATCGTCGGAGTAGTTTTTAAACACCGATTCTATTTCAAGTAAAAAAACAGTAAAGGCTAGGGCTGTAAATGAGAAGAGACATGTCGCGAGCTATTTGGGTCTTACTCGATCAATACTCGACTCGATTAGACTCGACTCAAGCTCAAACTCAGCTTGAATTCTTAACGAGCCGAGCTAAACGCTACTCATCTCATTTACACCCCTATTAATGACTATTGTTTGAGTCTTAATTCTAGTTTGAGCCTTCAACCTTATAATGTATCATACATTTAACTATAAAACATTAACTTTATAAGGGACTAAAGCAGATATTTATCTATTTAGGGAGGTCATAGCCTACCTTTGCCCTCTCTAGCCTCGTTGCCACTTAACCACTACACCGGTATGAAAATTTGATATATGATCGACACAAATAATATGATAGGAATTAATTACATTTATCCATCTCCCAACTGGTTAAAATTTTCCCCAGTTCTCTAAGCTGTTAAGGTAATTTGATATATGAAAACGAATTAAAAAAAACGTATTCGACACTTACACTAAAATCTAAATAACATAGAGCAAACAGAACGAGCTGGTGGGCTCTAACATAGAGGAACAAGGCTAGTATAATATATAAATGCTGATTTTAACATTTTCACGAGTCAAAACCTTCTGGCATAACATTTTATGGAAAGAAATCACTAACATGACTTGCATATCTTCCATTATACTCTAAAAGTATAGACCATTGATAACCCACAATCGCGAAGCTGATCCGATTCAGGTAAGCTTCAAAACCCAGTACCAGTAGTTCCGACTTCCAACATCAGTAGCAACACACCTAAACAATCATTCATACTAAAGACTGCACAAACTTCTTGCCCGAGACACTAATTTACAGATTGTTTATTCAATACCAGGTCTTGGGTAGAAACCAACATCATATAGTCACGAGCCTAGACACAGAAATCCAATTGAAAAGCATATACTGCTAACATTCAAGAGATGTGAACTTCTCCACTAGCATGTACCTCCTTTACTGTCTTCTCGTACTCGTCTTCTTCTTCTTCTTCTTCTTCTTCCTCCTCCTGCTCTGCATCTTCTTCTCTTGAATCCCCATCCTCTTCTCCACCCCAGCCAAAGCCTCCAATAGACCGCGATACCGGAGGAGCTACTTTAGCCTCTTCAACTATTTTCATGATTTCCTCAACACTTTGAAGGGAGAAAGTTGGGTTTTCTTTCCTGTAATAGGAAGCTTGAGCTGCCTCTGTCAGTTCCCTGGGCAAGTTCTTCAAAAACCATGGATGGCTCTTGATATCTTTAATGGTAATTCTCTGTAAAAACGCACGCACGTTAAAACAGTGAGAGACACAAAGGGAGAAAGTAAGCTTGTCAAGGATGATGGATGGTTGACAATTAATTATAGGTAACCACTCCATGGATCGCAACAACGAAATGGGGATGACTTGTTTTACATGCATGATTAGAAGACAGTACATAGATGCCATGTGCTTTAGCACATGAAAGAAATGGTGAAGAAAACACACGCACAAGTACATGCATACCAAGACTCCTATCGTGCCAATAACCATCAGAGTAGAAAGAAATTACAGGAGAACAAACATTTGTCCATATGTTGAACAAGATAACAACAGTTCATACCCTGGAGGGGCTAGCAACAAATATGCGAGAAAGGAGATGTCTGCAATCTTGAGATATGTGAACGTAGTCTGGGATTTTGTATTGAACTGACATTATTCTCTGCAGCAGATTAAAAAAAACATAAGAAATCAGATGATCGAGGATAGTTAAAAACTGGATGGTCAGAAGGATGTAGCTTACAGTAATAGTTTTCCTAAAATTCTTTGGATCCTCCTGGTCCTCAAATGGGTAAGCACCGACCAACATAACGTAGAGAGTCACTCCACATGACCATACATCTGCCATCTGAAAAAGGAATGCAATTTTAAAATTAATCAGAAACAGAAAATGAAAGGACTATATATCTCTACTTTGGAAAAACTTACTAAACCCAAACCATGGTTTACTTTGCCAAATATTATCTCAGTCCTCAGATGCTATTTGTTGTCATGATCATTAAAATGAAAACTTCACCATAAAGAGGAACTTCCTGTAATAATGCACTAATAGTAGATATCCAGCCAATTCATAAACATTCTGAGCAAGTGATCTTTAAACAAGTTTATAATCACCCTCGATAATTCTTAAAATATTACCAATTAACATCAGTCAATCTTTAGAACAGTACGTATAGGCACATAACCATAACCGGAAAACCTTAGTCTAATAAACAAGCCACTATCAACAATATTTGAACAAAAGTAGATAAAAACTAAATTACCTTGCCATCATATTCTCTCCGAGAAAGAACTTCTGGTGCAA
Source organism: Hibiscus mutabilis (assembly GCA_019671005.1). Classification (NCBI taxonomy): domain Eukaryota; kingdom Viridiplantae; phylum Streptophyta; class Magnoliopsida; order Malvales; family Malvaceae; genus Hibiscus; species Hibiscus mutabilis. The sequence continues at coordinate 31,364,800 of CM033747.1, read as the reverse complement.
TATAAGCTGGAGTACCAACTGTTGACTTGGGTCTTGAATGCAGCAGAGATGACTAAAAGGGGTGGAAGGAAGCATCTTAAACAACAACAATTTTGACATGCATTTGATTATGCATACTGTAATAATCCTATTTTCAGTGTTACCTTTGAGTAACCAAAATCGCAAATTTTCAGACGAGGAGCAGGGCTCCCATCCAACAAGGTATTCTCTAACTTCAAATCTCGATGGCATATTTGCTGAAAGTCAAAACAGGTAAAATATGAAAAGCTTGCCAAAAAAAGGACAATTGTAACATCTCGTGATATATAGAATGTTAACTCTTAGTTACCATGGAATGGCAATAGCTAACTCCTGAGATCAGCTGCTGGAAAAAATATCTAGCCTGAAAACAGATTAGCGTTAGTGGAAAGCTCAAAAACACCAAGCAGCCCACCTCTTACTTAGAAAGTAATGCAGGATTATTCGATGATAAGATGAGACATTCCATCTCATACTAGTTTCTATATCAATTGAAAGGGGAAAAAGGAACATAACAAATGCAGCCGGCAACAAGTGAAAGAGAATTCAAACTAAAGTAAACATTGACAATCCCCCACCTTTTTTTTCTTTTTGCAGAAGAGCATCTATTTAATAGGTGACAGTTTCAAGGTAGATGCTAACCTCATCTTCACTAAACCTTCCAGCACTGCAAATTCGCTCAAATAGCTCACCACCAGCTGCATACTCCATTACGATTGCAAGATGTGTAGGAGTCAAAACAACCTGCAAATTTGAAGGGAGAAAAATAACGTTAAATTAAGAAAATCAAAGAAAAGGCAACAAAAAGGAAGAGCATAACATTGGAGTACCTCTTTGAACCGAATTATGTTTGGATGACGAAGGGATCTATGATTTATTATCTCTCTTGCCACATTCTCATCAATCTATCACAAAAGATAAAATGTACAAAATTCCCAATTTTCTTCAAATACAACAACAAAAATAAATAAATAAAAAGAAGAAAACATTAAATTCAACTGCAAATTCCAATCTCTACGAAACTATCGGAAATGATTTCGTTAAAAAGTAAATACTAATTTTCCAATGAAAAAAAGATCCTACATACACACAATACATGCATGCATAATACATATACATATATGCAAACTCATCATATAAATATTATAAAAAGAAAAGAGAAAGAAACTAAGGGGAAGGGAACCTTAAGGCCACGGTCGATATACTTCATGGCGACGAGTTCTTTGGTTTCCTTGTCACGCATCAGCCGGGCTACACCAAAGTTCCCAGATCCTATGTCTTTCACCAGCTCGTACTTCTCCATCTTTTTCCTTTATTTATATAAGAAATAAATCAGATCAATCAAAGCCCTAACTCAATTATTCACAAATCGAAGCACGCATCAATTTACACGTAACACATTACAAACCGAAATTGGAAGCGGTGGCGGGCGGCGGAGGTGAAGGTGGCGGATGTGGATGTGGATGTGGATGTGGATGTGGAGGTGGAGATTTGGAGGAAAAGTAAAGAATACGGAATTTTTAAAGTCCGAAAAGACGGACACAAAATCAGTGCTTTATGAAGGGAAGAAATGTCTATATTATTTATTTATTTTGGAAAGAGAGTGTGGGGATAAAAATTTAGAAAGAATAATATCCTACTACTGCTCCCTTTCCTTTCTTTCATTGTAGGTTGTTTGATTCTACGCGGAGGGACCCTCGCTGAGCTTATCATGAGATCTCCCCCTTGATCCGGCCATGATTGTATTTTGATAAAATTAGATGATTGTGATAAAAAAAACTTAAATAAAAAATAAGTGTTCAAAGTATACATTTTTTAAATTTTATGTGCTTAAAGTATTTTTTTTTTATAAAAATAGGTGTTTAAAGTTTTAACAGTTGGAATTTTAGGTGTCTGACCGTTAAAGGGTGTTAAAAAAATTTAATCAATCAATGCTTAACATGTAGCACTAATTTGATTTTTTTTTAAAACCCAAAATTTTTAGTTTTTCATAAAATCTCGAAATTTTGCAACTTTTACAAAACAATCCCTAAATCCCTAAAAATTTCCAAACACAAACGGCCAAATCGCCATCGCTTCCGCCACCGATCGTCGCACCTGAGCACATCCCTTTGGTCGTCGAACCTAGGCAGTCATTTCCCCCAACATGGCACCATCGGAAACGATGAATAACATGCTAGCATAACGTCGAACGCGAAATTGACGTTCGGCTGACACGCCGTTCGCAATTTTTAGCGACTCGTGTTGGGGGAAATGACCGCCTAGGTCCGGCTACCAAAGGGGTGTGTTCAGGAGCAGCGGAAGCGGTGGCGATTTACGGGTTTGTGTTTAGAAATTTTTAGGGATTTGGGGTGTAACGACCCGAATTTTTGAGTCAACATTGGGCGTTAACCCGGGGCTTGTACCGACGTGTTGGGTCAGATGTTTAGGTTATGTAGGCCTTGTGGTTGGGCTTTTTGGGCTTTATGTGATATTGGGCTTGTTTAGGGGTGTTGGGCTTGGCCTAGGACGAGTTTATGGAAGGCTATGATGGTAAAATCATAATTGGGGAATACAAGGGTTGATGCCTCATTAAGGTGGGCTGCTATATTTGTAAGAGGGTGAAGTCACCCTTGTCCTCCTTCTCTCTCTTCATCCCATTCTTCTAATTCCCACTACAACCCAAAGTAAAAGATGGAAACTTGTTGTGGTGGAGTGTGAATCTCGGTTTGGTCATCAAGGAAGAGTTAATCAGCATCAAAGGATCTCCATTTCGAGCTAAGCATCATTAGATTTGGTGGGGGTTGAGTTTGGAAACTTGGACCAAGAAGAGAGGTGGTAAGAGCTTGGTGGGAGCTTCATTTCAGGTTTTGCTTGCTTGAGGTCAGTACATCTCTGACTCCTACTTTTCATGAGCATCATAAAATGAATGACTTGCTTGGTGTATGTTTATGGGTTGCATAGTTAGGGTTCTAAGAGCTTAAACCCCCATTAATGGTAAAACGAAGCTGTGATGTTGATAACGGGTAAAATTGGTAGAAAATCACCCATAATACTCTAAATAACTTGTATGATCATTTTGGGAAATCCCGAGCTTCAGATCTTGAAAAAAAGGGCTCGCGTACCGGTACGGGGTGGTAGCGTATCGGTACGCCTTTGTATCAAGGGATGCAAGTCGTGAGGGGCGTACCGATACTTCTCCCTGTGTATCGACACCTCTTGCAAGTTAAGAATTCCAGTAACGCTATCGCGTACCAGTACTCAATGGGAGTATCAGTATGCACTGTTGCATTACCTGGGAGAGGCTTTTCATATCGGTACACGTATGTTGGAGTACCGGTATGGGGTGGATCGGTACGAGGCGATCCTAGTACCGATACGCTCCGTACCGTACCGTATTAGTACGCATAATCGGTACGGCTTGAGGGTCCAATCCTTTCGAACCTGAGTTGAGTATCGGTACTCTAGGAGTACCGGTACCTATTAGGGAGTACCAATACCCACATAGGAGTATCAGTACTCATAGAGCAATCTGCCCAAAAATTTTAGGGTTGTGTTTGAGGGTTCTATAATTCGTGGTAAAGGGTTCGGTGGGTCCCTAAAGGTATAAAACAAACTCTAAAACTGGAAAATCAAGGTTAGTAACCCGTATGTGGATTATTGGCTAATGGCTTGGTAATAGTTGGGTAAGTTGCTTGGATTAGTAATCCATAGGGATCCGTGGTGGATCGGTTAATGCTATGTGGAAGATCGGGGTCCTTGTTGTGGGCTGAAGGGACACACATATAGGCTGGTTGCCTTGAATAATAAGATGATCTAAAGAGAAAAGTGTAAATGAATCCTAAAGACATATATTGATTAGTGTAAATGAGCCATGCCTTGGGGCATTGTTAATAGTTGGCTGGATGCCTTTATCTCTCGGTGAGATATAGTGATGCTCGAGGGAGCATGTGTTGGTGATAAGTGTTCAAAAGTACTATTTTTATTACCATTTTTGACTCATATTATTGTTAGACTTAGGCTCATATTAGTTGCATAATTAGTCATTCATGCATTAATTCATGTTTCTTTCCATCATTGAGCTTGATTACATAACTTGGTGATTTTTGTGGAAAAAGATGCTGCTTTGGTGTGCTTTTGTGTGTGTGCAGAATCACTTGCCTAAACAAGGCTGGAACTAGTTTCCAGGGCAATGCATGAAGGAGATGCCGAGCTAGTTGCCTGGGCAATGCATGAAGAAGATGTCGAGCTAGTTGCCAAGACAATTTTCGACAAGGAATAAGATGATATGGTAGTCAAAATCAATGACTAGATAAGCCCAAGATGACGTGGAGCAAAGCTAAATCCCAAAGGAGTTTGATTTCCATGAAGAAGTCAAAGAGAAATTAAATCGCAAGAAGATAGGAGAAGTTCTAGAAGGAATTTAAATATAATAAAAAAATTATATTCTTTAAAGATAATTTAATTCTAACTTAACTTTCTCCTTTAAAAAGACTTTGACCTAGCCCTATAAATTCAAGACCATGCCGTCAACTCCAAGGGGGAGAGAGAAAAGAATTTTCGACAAAGAGCAAGGGAGATTTCGACAAGGCTTTGAAGAAATTTCGACAAGGCTTCAACCATTCTTCATCTTTTTCTTTCTTGTTCCATTAGGTTTATGCTAGGAATTCTTTGTTTTGTGTTTCTTTGGAACCTAGCCATGAACTAAATCTATTTGGCTAAGGTTATTGTGTTTTGTGGTTGTGAGAAACAATTGGATTTTGTTTAGGTAATAAGAGTTTGCACTTTCAATTCAAGGTTTACTCATTCTTGGTTCTTATTCTTGTTTGCGAGTGAATTGGGAGAGGATCTCGTAACTTAATCTACTTATCTAATATCGAGAGAGTTAGATTCAAGAAACAAATGAGTGTGGTCTTTATTCAATCTATTGACGGTGAAGATTAATCCGGCTTAGGAATAAGTTAAGGATTTCAACGGCTAAGAGGAGCACAAGATTGGTTGTTGTTCACCCTTGATTCACGCAGGGATGTATTATCAAGGCATGCACAAATAGCTAGAGTTTCGACTTAGGGATAAGAAGAAACCATTGAAGAATGCTCCGCCGAACCTTCAAGTTGCTGCCCAGCCGCCCAAGTAGTTGCCCAGCTAGTCGCCCAGGCAACTATCAATTAGTTGCCAAGGCAACCCCGCTATGCAAGTTGCCACGACAACTAAGTTTCCCTTGCACTCTTTTACCAAGACGATCCAATCGACTATCACACCTCAACTCACGATAACCTGGCCTATTCTCTCTCATTTAATTACATCATCTTTTACTTTATTGCTTTCTAGTTTAGTTGTTAGTTAAACTCTTACAATCACCTACTTGTGTTTTTACTTTTTACAGTGCAAGAGATTAGATTCTTGAAGTGTCACCAATCCCTGTGGAGACGATATCTTTTATACTATAACTTGCGACGTGTACACTTGCACAATTACGAAGCACTTATTACGCGCAACAAGTTTTTGGCGCCGTTGCCGGGGATTGGCAATAGCAACTTTGTTTTTATTTTCTTGCACTTTTTATTTTTCTTGTTTAAGATTCAAAGGGCTAACAAACTTTGACTTTGCATTGGTATATGACTAGGGCGAGACCGATTACACCAGAATATCCCTTTGATCCAGAAATCGAATGAACCTTGCAAAGACTCAGACGAAGGTTAAGAGTAGCAATGGCTAATCTAGATGGCAATATGAATCAGGATATTCCAGCAGGAGGAGTGATTCTTGCACGAAACAGAACTATTCGAGACTATCTTGAAGAAGATCTTGACGGACTTAATCCAGGAGTTGTCACACCTGAAATTGAAGCCGACCACTTTGAGTTGAAACCGGTAATGTTCAATATGATCAACATAATTGGTCAATTTGGCGGCTCAACAACTAAAGATGCACGACAACATCTTAAATATTTCCTCGAGATTTACAATTCATTCAAAATACAAGAAGTCACCCCCGATGTTTTACGACTAAGATTATTCCCTTATTCACTAAGGGATAGGGCGAAAGCATGGTTGAATAGTATTCCTCCCGGATCAATAGGATCTTGGACCGATCTTTGTCGTGATTTCCTTACTCAATTTAATCCTACAAATTTGACTTATAAGCTTCGTAACGAAATTACTTCTTTTTGGCAGTCAGATGATGAATCCATGTACAAGCCTTGGGAGTGATATAGAGAACTTCTACACAAAAGACCCTACATGGATTCCCAGTGTGGACACAAGTAACAATGTTTTACAATGTTGTGAATACACCAACAAGGATGATGCTAGATACCTCGGCAAACGGCATACTCCTAGATAAGTCGCTGGAGGAAGCAATGCAAATTCTAAACAGGCTTGCCAAGAGTGATTATCAATTCTCATCTGCTAGAAGATGAGGAGTTAGACGCCAAGCCACAATACATGAACTGGGATCATTAGACTCAATTTCGGCACAATTGGCCACTCTAACCAAGATGGTCCAGAACATGTAGAAACCAAACAACACATAGGAGGTCAAGGTAATGGATTCCTTTTGTGAGTTATGTGGTGGTAACCATGATTCTTCTGAATTTATGCAGAATTCGGAATCCAACTTTTATGTGGGGAATTACAACCAGAACAACAATGTGATGTCCAATACATACAATCTAGCTTGGAAGAAGCACTTAAATTTTTCATGGAGTAATCCCAACAGTGCTCTAAACCAGAACAATCAGAATGCACAAGCATCAGGATTCTAGCAGAATATGCCACAACAACAGTTGCCGCAGCAACAACCGACAACATCTAGTTCTTTGGAAAATTCTCTCAATGCTTTTATGTTGAAAATTGAATCTTATATGGCTGAGAATAGTAACTTCATAAAAAGAACCTATGCTTTTATTAATAGGACCGAGATGAGATTTCAAAACCAAGAGGCGGCAATCAAATCATTGGAAAATCAAGTCGGACAATTTGCTCAAAACCTGAATACTAGACCGCAAGGAGATTTACCTAGCGATACTGAAGTCACAAGAGGAACTGGCCATGAGCAATGTAAGGTGATCACCACTAGAAGTGACCAAAAACTTAAAGAGGCTAAAGCTCGCTCATCAAACAAAACTCCACAAAAAGAACAAGACGAACTCAGCGGCAAAGCCTCAGATGCTAAACCAGGAATTACCACGGCAACCAGCGATAAGCATGCCTCGGCAACCAGCGATAAGCATGCCTCGGCAACCAACGATAGGCACGCCACGACAACCCCAGTTGACAATGCCTCGACAACTCCAGTTGCCTCGGCAATGTAGTCAATCAGGTTCCAGACCAATGAAAGGATCAAAGATATCCGACTTGCACCACCATTCCCACAGAGGTTGAAGCGACAAAAACAAGAATATCAATTCAATAAGTTTCTTGATATCCAAAAACAAGTCCACATCAACTTGTCGTTGGTTGAGGCGATTGAACAAATGCTGAACTATGCCAAGTTTCTTAAAGACATTGTGTCCAAGAGAACAAGGCTAAGAGAGTTTGAAACAGTTGCCGCAACAAAGGGATGCATGGCCATGTTGCACAATTGCATGCCACCCAAGTTGAAGGATCCCGAAAGTTTCACAATACCTTGTTCTATCAGAAACCACTATGTCAGAAAAGCATTATGCGACATTGGAGTAAGCATAAACTTGATGCCTAAATCAATTTTCCAGAAACTAGGAATCGGGAAGGCAAGACCTACAACATTTATGCTACAGCTAGCCGACGGATCCTATATGCATCCAGAGGGAAAAATCGAAGATATACTAGAAAAAGTTGATAAATTTATTTTCCCGTTGACTTTATTGTTTTGGATTGTGAAGCAGATGAGTATGCACCTATCATTCTTTGGAGACCCTTCCTAGAGCAGGGAGAACCTTGATCGATGTTGAAAAGGGAAAACTCACAATAAGGGTGAATGACCAGCAAGCTAAACTAAATGTGTTCCAAACACTAAGGCATACCGATGATCCGGAAGAATGACAACTTCTTCATGCCACGGTAGAGTTTAATTTCGACGAGAAATTTAGTTGCCTCAGCAACTACATTGCCGATCAAGAGGAACCTGAGGATTATGAAGAACTGATCGATGAGGAACAACAAGAAGAGGCAAATTGGTTAGTCAATTGACCAGGTACATACTTTGAACCACTGGGTTACTCAGGTAAGGAAGGTAAACTCGAAAAGCCCTTCATTGAACAACCACCGATTCTTGAGTTGAAACAATTGCCATGACAATTAAAATATGCTTACTTGGGAACCGATAATACATTGTCTGTAATTATTTCCTCTAAGGTACAGCCTGAGCAGGAAAAGAAACTGATCAAAATGTTGAGGCTACACAAGAAGGCTATAGGATAGACAATTGTCGAGTTGAAGGGAACTAGCCCGGCAGTGTGCATGCACAAGATTTTGTTGGAAGATGATCACAAACCTTCGATTGAGGCCCAGAGGAGACTGAATCATGCCATGAAAGGGGTTGTAATGAAAGAAATTATCAAGTGGCTTGACGCCAGCATCATATACCCTATCTCGGATAGTACATGGGTAAGTCTGGTACAATATGTACCAAAAAATAGAGGTATAACGGTGGTAAGTAATGAAAACAATGAACTCGTTCCAACCAGGACTGTGACTGGTTGGAGGGTTTGTATGGATTATCGAAAGCTAAACAAAGCCACTAGGAAAGATCAT